>NW_020869273.1:149726-164726 GCF_003789085.1 Penaeus vannamei | reverse complement strand
ATTTTGAGGTATCCTGCTCCATTAAGTCATGTTCAGTTGCTATCATTGTTTCTAATTTTCATTTTTGAAGTAAAAAAATCAACAACCAATTTGTAGATTCACAGAACTTAGATATTATAAGTATAGGCATTTTTTTACACCTAACATTGATGCAGTATTCTTTTGTTCGTCACTGGATTGATTTTCCTGCATTGAATTTGATCCAATGTCCATTTTGTTACTGAGATATTTGGTCATTATCTTTTCTTTTTTATCTCTCCAAACAGAAAATTGCACTTTTTGTATATTTAAAAATTTGGTGAAAAATCAAAGACTGAAGGGTTATTTTTTAATATATTGCCCTTATGAGTCTTAGAGTTGAATGCATATCCTCTGCCTGACTGTGCATAATTCAAAATTATCTTGGTAGTAATTATTTCCCAGGTCATTAATGGTAATTCATTTCAAATTCACATTCTTGATTTGTAGATAATCATCCCAGTGATATCCATGATACTTCCAAACAGTAATTATATGGCAGGTAAAACAGAGTCAAAATCCTTTTCGTTGTTTATTGAGATAAATGGACTACAAACGTGATATGATAGGCTGAACCTAACCAACAGAGTAAGGATGTGAACCAAGCCTTGGGAACCAGAACAATAACAGCAACTGCAGGTGTGTCTGGGCGTGTGGATGGGTTGCAGCCCGACCCTGGCCCGGGGCCACATACCTGCCACCTCCACCTCCTGCATCACAGCTGCAAATGGAACTGGCACTTGAGTGAGGCATCTTGTTGCAAAGTGGAGGATGCTGGCATAGGCGCATGGGTCTATGCCTGCTGTCTTTCACTTAGCAACAGGGGTAAGGTGAGGACTGCTCACTGCCAAAGGCAGCAGCGGGCTGGGGCAGGGGGTGGCAGGAGGTTAGTCGGGCCACCCAGCTACTGTACTGTGGAAGTCAACGGAAGCGGTATTGAACTGTATGGCCGAGGGGCCTGGATAGGGGATGCACAAAACTCTGTACAAGAAATGTGCTGTCTAGCCGGTACACTACAAATATAAAAGTGAAATAAAACAACTATGGGTAAACTGTTGCAAGCAGAGGCCTATAACATGTAACTGGCGGCATCCACCCCCAGGCCCGGTAATTCATGATTATGGTAAATCAAAAGTATTGTAGTCTAGTCGTAATTATTGCACTGATCTCGTACTAAAAATGAGAGACTGTTACAAGAGAGGAAATATTGAGTGACAGTGGTCTCGCCTGGGCCTGGCGCTTCACCTCCTCCAGCGGCCAAGTGAGGGGCACAGACGCACAGGGGGCACTGGACCAGAACAGAAATGCTCACCTCACATGGTGTCTAACTTCAATAAATTAATATTGTTTAATAAAACTTAAAAAAGGCCATTTTGTGACTAGCATCTGCACAGAGATCCAGCACCCCTTGCGCTACTGCCACCGTCATGGTGGTGGCTGCCCGTCCCCTCGCTCTGGCTGAGGGCATCACCACACCCCTCCCTCCTCCCCTGCCCGGGCTAGCCACCTTGAGAGCACATCCTTCAGTGGGGTAGTAGTTATTGCCAAAAGGACGGTTCTATTTCTCCATAGTTAAGTATACTTTGGGAGTGAGGGTAACGAGGTGCCCTCCGGCCGAGTGCATCACTGACAGCTATCGGCAGCTGTTGAGCCATGGGCCCCGGGTCTCTTTGGCACAAGATACAGTTAGGGCACGAGCGAGACCTTGTCAGGACGCACGAGGTTCTCATTCAGCAGGGCCATAAATCAGAAATGTTCTGTGGACATGACCCTCAGCTCTGATGATGGAACTTTATTTTTAAGAGTAAACGACTTATTCCATATCTAATTTTAAAATTTGGTAATATCACAAGAGTTCCATTGTTAAACATTTATCACAATATTTGTAAAGTAAATTAATCCCTAATCACATAGAATCACAAGCTCTAATATCATATGATTAATAATAATAACAGTAATATACATATCTGGAAAGGAAGACACCATCCAGTTGAGGGTCAGAATGTCCACAAATGCTGTTCAGACAACCTCGCACGGACAGCTAGTTGGCTGGGGTCAAATTACCACAGAATATGAGCCAGAGTCTCTGTACTTGTGTGAGTCCCTGGTAATGAAAGGTTATGAATAACAATTTGAAAAGATCTACTGTATACAATATGATATGTGCCTATGATTTCTGTATCGTGGTTACCATCATTGCTTGTCACAATGCAGCATCAACAGCCAATGTCTTACAGTCTGTAATCTTGTGAAGGGCACACCTCCCAACACTCTTAAATCATGCAGGTACCAAAGCCAGTCTAACTGGCCTCCAAACAGGTAACAAAAGGAACACACACGCACAATACTTGATACTTTCCAGGTACAAACACTGCAGGAATAATGAAGGGCCTTTGGTGAAAAAGGGACATTCAAAAGGTCCATATTTTTAATCAATCAACTGACTAAAACCTAGATCTTCGTTAAAACACATTACAAGAGAATAAACTTATTTCTCCACTTGCCTCTGGCTGTAACTCTAGTAGCCAGGTCATAAACACTCTCCTAGGACATCCCCGTGACCATGAAAGTTTTGATTTTGTCTGCAGCGGGTGGCCACCATAGGGTTGCGCATTTTAGAGACTGCCGTCGTGATACCCACAAGCAGCTCACCCTACCACAGAGGGGATGCCCTTCACCTTTAATATCCTATCACAGGCAGTTCAAGCACACTGGGGTCCCCTGCATTCTACCCTGTACAATATTGCCTCAGACATAAATCAGTAAGAAAATAGTTTCCCAACAACTCAAGTGTTTCAACAAAGCATCCAACTCTGAGCTGATATGCTTATCAAATCACAATTGAAGAGGCAACATCACAGCATAAAACAAAGAAATTTCTTGCACACTTTCATCACCACAGTGGTAGGAGACCACTCATGTCTTGCTTAGTGATATAATTGTAGCACAATTAATAGAAAAAATACTATGTGAAGACAAACAAGACATTAACTTCTAATATTTAGAAAAAATGAATCAAGATTGAGCTTGAAATTGATGGACTAAAAATAACAAAAAAAAAGAAAAAAAGAAAAAAGTAAATTTACTCTAGTATAAATATATATTATATTCAAATGTTGACGTCAACACTTAAGAAGTAAAAACAAAACAATACCAATTTCTAAACAATATTAACAAATCTCTGAAAAATTATATACACATTTTTACTACCATAATCCCATCTATCAACAACATATGTCCTTCAATGAGCCCTTGTTCGGGAATTAACTTAGGGCAGAAGTTCAAATTCACTATATTATTAATCCAATCACAGCACTCATCAAACCATGAACCATCAAAATATCACATGACCAGAAGTCTTTCACTACAGGTAACATAAAGGTAAGTGGCAATATTTCGCCCACTGATCAGAAGGAGTGTGGACAGCAGTGTTTGTTTACCAGGGGAGAATCACTCTAGAAGAAGCCAGTGCAACCAGGGGACCCCTTGCCACCAGTATATGTTCAAGAGGAAGATTTGTCAATTTACATGGTTACACCACATACAGTACAAAATATCCCCAATTACAAATTTCTCTTTTTGGAATGAAATCCATCATATAAATAGTAATCCAATTTGACAATGACTAGAACAAATACTAATAAGTGAATTGTTCAGTAATAATCACAGGCCAAATCCATCGCCTCCAGTTAGTCGCACTGATACAAACGGAGCTACCAGCGAATACAGCAGCAAAGAGCCGCCTTTCTGGCCCGGGCCGCAGTATACCACAGTCACATTACCAAACTTGGTATTCTAGCTGGCAACTTGGGATTTCTAAACTCTGATCAACAAAGAATGGCCCTAACTTTGGTTTTCTCTTTCAACAAGATGTCTTGGGACAAGATCCTGAGGCGATCTCTCACAAATCTTCAAATACAAAGAATCGTTACTGCACTATTTCCTTTATACTCACAGTGCTTGGCATAGTTCAACGAAAATTACAAGGTAAGGAATGCACTATGATCCTGATCTCCCAAACCACCAGCTTAGCCGAGCAACGTGGAGACAAGCGGCCCGCCCGTGTCCTACCTGTCTATCATCTACAAGGAAAACGGATCATAGAGTAACAACTACAAATGATGGCAGTTTAAAAGGAGGGATCATATCTGATATGTTGTGGAAACACTATTAAAATGAGCCCTGGCTGCCCACACATGACTGCTCTGGTAGGAATTTACCACATGGCTATAAAGCTTTTCAAATTACTTACTTATATTTATGATATCTACAGTTAGGTAAATAACCCCATACCATATTTAAATTGCTGATATTTTGTTAATGTATGAACTAATTCTGAGAATCAGTTGGCAATTTATATTTCTTCACCCTTTATCATTCTTCTAATGATAACTGATTTGGGAAAAAAACATAAAAACAGTCCTTTAGAAAAGTAACATGACTAAGGTTACCTTAACCTAAAAGGAAGCTCAGTGGTACAGAGAATGTGCTCGTGCATGAAAATCTACATATATAAAATATTCCTATTGGGAAAATCTGCTCTACTCCATATAAGGATGTAGTGTGTGGGTACTACATCAACCAGGGCAACGTCTTATGTGGGCAGCCGTGAAATAACCGGCAGTGCTGCCTGGTTAGGATACCAACTCTTTGAAAGCAGAACTGAACACATTGTAGCTGTCTCAGCGCCACAGCTAAGAGCACAGCTGCCAGCTACACGATAAGCTCATTCTTCGTTGTTCATTTCCATTACAAAAACTTATTCAGTCAGTTATTATGAGACATCATTGTGGAAGAATTTAAAGTTGTGAGCAGAGTTGGATTGGTAAAATCAGACACTGTCAAAGCAGTGCCAGAGAATGCTGACAAAGCACATGAAGAGATCATAGTAAGTATGAAACTTTTCATCTGCAGGTCACACATCTTGCTTTAAGCCAGAGATATGATTAGGATTATTTCCTAACCATTAATTTAGGTCTATGAAGTCTCATTTTTTCTGGACTAACTCTGACAGTTATAAGCCAGTAACAAGTAGTTAAAAGCTTTCTAAATGAAGGCATGCATGCCTTGCCTTTGGCTAACAAACTTCAATCTTAACACTGCTTTGTGCATTATCTAATCTTGCAGTCTAATTCATACTTATTGTGCAGCTGGAAGCTACAGTTGTGAGCAAAGTTTGCCCTTATGCCAATGGCATATCACATCTTAGTACAGCCACCTACTTGTCATAACAATCATTTACACAGATAATGGTACAAATAACATAGGTCTTACATCAAGGTCAACATTAACAGCATATAAGCTAACAATGTCTTGATATTTATACAGGTAAAACTACCCCTGACCCTGTAGCCAGAAGGCGGGCATTGAGACCCCCAGGGCAGAGTCAAACTGGCCGCTGCACCCACAACACAGGCGGCCCTCACACCTGCACAGGACATTATTCAACACAAACATGTGCTCACACTTTAAGCAATGCAAATATCAACATTATGTAAAAACCACAAATGTTAGAAAGGTGAAACTTTACATAGCTTGTGCCGTCAGCCTCAAGTATGCACAGGGCTTCCACTGAACTTGAATAATAATGACACTGATAAAGACCACCTGATTTTTATACTGTTAAAATGGATGTCTGAAGTTTAAGCTATTGATCTCTGTATTTGCTACGGTACTATATATCTTTAATATTTAAAACATTTTGTCAGTTATTGTACTTTCCTAAGGTAAACTGCAGAGTTGGAGTGTACTGAGCATACATAATATACCTGACGATAACACTGTCATTTTTACTGAAGCCCCGAGGAGGAAGCCCTGTGGTCCCTGCCATGGGGGTTCCAATCGTATACATGGTGAGTGAAGCAGTTCTGTCTCCTCTGAGCGTTCTGCCCACCAGACAATCTTTGTCGCATCATTTTACCTAGCTAACCGTCTCCTGCGCTTGCATACACTAAATCACAGCCCGGACCAATATCAACATTAACAAGAGTTTGCCTGCCAACGATGCCATGTTACCAGAGGCTACATTACCATATGGGTCTATGTCAATTTTATTTACGGTCAATCACTGTAAAGAGATTGGAAAGAGAGAGAAAGAGAAGTGAGGAATCACTACAGCAATACCATACATAAGATCCACAGCCATGGGAAGGAATGCGACCAATGGGTACGTAACGCGACTGTAGCCCTCTTGTTCATGGGGATGGTTGGCAGGCACAGCTCAAGGGGTGAGGCTCAATACATTCTGAATTCACTCACAGATTTATATAATGCCAATATATCACTACGCAACAGAAGACATTGAGCATTAAGTGTTGCTTCAGTAAGACTTGTCTCCATATTGTTGTGAAGAGGAAATGAAGCCTTATCAAACCAGTTCAAATGCTCACCATAGCAGATTTTGCCATCACATATAAAAATGAAAATAATAGAAAATACACATCACAATTTAAGGTACTCTCATGGGGCTTTCTCTAGATTAATTTATGTCAACATTAGCAGGTATGTCTTTATAATAAGTTTGGTGAACATGTCCTACTGTATACTGTATCACACTGATACAAACACAGGTTTGTGACAAAACATTTGAACTATCTCCCTATCATGGAATAAAAGAGGAAATTTCTTAGTCTAATTAAATGGGTCACTATTGACAAAGGCCAGTTTGAAGTATCATATACATATCATAGGCATCATTTGTCAACAAAGATATGGCAACTACTGATAATTATAAAAAAGATACAAGATTTTATGATATGTCTTGCATTTCAATTTGGATATGAAGTATGATATGTAGCATGTATTCACATATATATTGTAATGATATGTAATTTGGTCTGTAATCTTCAAGATATTATTTTGCTTAACAGTATTTATAAACGTGACATCCCATATACAAAAGTTAACTCTATAATCCATAAGATCATACCCACCCTTTCCCTCATATAAAAAAGAAAAGAAAAAACAAGCAACAAACAAGCCCCTCCGTCAAAGCATCACTCACTTACGAAAAGAAAAAGTACAAAATAAGCCTCACCCCTAACTTGGCTTTGTAGCAGAAAAGGGAATGAAAAGAAAAACTGATGAACCTGCCTTACCTTAAGAAAGTCCAAACATTAAAATACAACTTCTTTGGTGAAGTTTTTTTTTATCCTCCTAACTTGGCAAATAATTATTAAAATTAAAATAGCTAGTACTATAACATCACTTATAAGAACCAACAAAAAGGTGGCACTGGGTTCGCGTCTCTTCTACTCCCTAATATGAGATCTCACTGATTAACCAAACTCCCTTCGTATAATAACAGGTAATGAGTGTGGAAAGGTTGTAACCATAATAACAACTGCTAATGATAATCCCTAGTTTACTGGACTGTGAATCCGAGGCAAAGCTGTGAAAGAAAAAGGAAAGCATGATTGGGAGCTGTGCGGAATTTAGTCTTTTTGCAGGCCACAAAATCCACTTGTCATTAAGGCCCAGAGTAGCACACTAAACATGGTCCCATGCTTTTTTTCCTTCGTGAGCAGAAAAAATTATGAGCCATCAACTTGTACTGTCTTTGGTCTTAATACTTGTCGATTGTGACACAAACTATTAACTGTAAGTGCCAGTGAGCAACACAACACACCCTGTGAAAGCATAATATAAATACATAATTCTTTACTATTGACTAAAGAAAAACTATGACAGTTCTAATTTGGAAACATCTGGATTAAACAAATATTCTTACAGTATGTTATCTAAACTTGGGGAGTTTGGTCTTCTCAATATAAAAACTATCTGTGAGAAGCACTTGATGACTCTATGAGCATGTCCAACACATAAATTATGGCGTAAAAGAAATTGGGAGCATTCCATTTGCCAAAACAAAAAATAATAATCATAATAATAATAAAAATATCTAAAACAAAAAGAAAAGAAAAACTGAAATGAGGACTGAAAATATAGGAATAAAGAATTTTTTAAAATGGAGTAAAACCCATGGGCTGAGTTTACCCTCAAAAGTCTCCATACCTCCCAGCGTTCCAGTGTAATTACATATTGCACGCACGAGTCCAGGTTTGAGTACCTAGTTTAGGTAGAAAAAAAAATCCTCCTACAAACAGATGACAGACCTTCGTGCATGT
Organism: Penaeus vannamei; assembly: GCF_003789085.1. Taxonomy (NCBI): domain Eukaryota; kingdom Metazoa; phylum Arthropoda; class Malacostraca; order Decapoda; family Penaeidae; genus Penaeus; species Penaeus vannamei. Next base: position 156,582 of record NW_020869273.1, on the reverse strand, counting down.
TTTATCACACACTGGTACTTTTCACTTGATTATTGACATAACAATAGCTTGGGGATATATGAAGTCTGTTAGGCAAACACTCCAACTATGGTATTATTGCAGTAAAATGGTATTGAACATGGGGTTGTAATGGTAAGCTGTCTGTCCAGTTGAGCCGTTGCTATTGTATCATTCCTGCCATCGATATGCTTTTAAGGAATTAACATTGAAGCCGGAATTTTTTCTGATGGTGTGGAAATGCATATTGGCAACAAAACAATTAGTATAACCAACAGTTACTTAATTAAAGCCTCTATCATCACAGCACATTAGCCATCATTTTTTTATATTGCTACCTATATGATATGATTCCTTCAGAGACATGGCACTGCAGCTCTGGTCATCTGGGGGAGTTGGGTGGCTCCTTGACACAGCCCCAGGGGGGGACTGTGGGGACGGGGTCTTGTGCTCACGCAGCCCCACAGATGAGGGGTTGGATGTTGGGGGGGTTCGCCCCGGACCCCCACTCGCTCCTTCCTGCTGCTGCAGCCGCATCTCATAGTCCACTTCAGCCATCTCCGAACTGCACTCATTTTCTGAATCGGGCTCCGGGGGATTATTTTCCGTGGACTGATCCAAGTCTGTGTGGGGGTCATTGTGGGGGCCACCTGAGCCCTGCTGGTCACTATAGTGTCCTACCAAATCTGGATAAATGGCAGGAAGGCTGCTACCCCCGCCCCCACCAGCCCCCAGCCCTGACGATGCTCCAACACCTGCTACATCCTCTCGGACATGCACTTTCATGTGGATTTTCACCTGAAAGATGAATTACAGGCTTCAGATAACACTGTACTCTGAACCTTATATCCTCATTCTATAAACTTTTGTGAGGTATCTATTCAATCATTATATGAGGTATTCTATCAAATTTGAGGATTAAGTAATTAATGTCTTCTAAATTATATATATTCACTATATCTAAAGCAAATGGTTACATATTTAATAGCTCCTAAATCATAACTTTTTATAGAACCTTTTGTTGCTAATGACATTTCTAAACATATCAAAAAGTAATATTAATGAAAATCACTACAAGTTCAATTTATAAAAATGCCATGAAGATGCATATACTACTGCTGATATATGTCCATATTGCACATCACATATAGTGCTACTCATATCTGATTATGGGAGTATTTCACTAAAAAACAAATCACATCACTAAATCTGTTTCCTTATATCATAAGAAGCTCTGATTCAGCGTAAACAATTACATGATTAAACAACAAGATTATTTTAGTAAGTGAACCACAGAAAAGTAAATACTAACCTGTTGGCTCTGGATAAACCCCCTGCCACAAATTTTACACTTGTATGGTCTTTCTCCTGTGTGGATCCTGATGTGAGTCTTTAGATGGTCCTTCCTTTTGAATTTGCGTGAACAATACTGACACTTATGAATGCGTGTCTCACTACCTGGTGTATTCAGTCTCTCCAGCCTTCGTAAAGGGTCACTTATTGGGAACATTCTCTGTAGGGCCCAAAGAAATAATAGCTGTGATAAAATCTTTTAACCAAGGTCACTCCTGCATATTCTTACTTATGTATTTCATCTACAGTGAGATTTTATTTGTGAGATTTCAATAGAAAATAATGAAACTATAACTATGATTAATGATAGTTCATACTATGATAAACTTTTGTATCTATGCTCTTTCACAACTGAATAAGATGCTACGCAGGCAATGCATTTATTTCTGGCTAATTTGTGTGAATCTGAAAGGCATTTAAATGACCTTTGTAAAGACTAACCAAGACAAAATTTCTCCTAAAAAGGATGATCATATGCATTGCACTTCTCATGCTATCCCTGAATCTCTTCTCAGGGATATTGTAAGGAGGGATTCAGGGAAGGAATTGTGTGGAGGGATTCAGGGAAGGGATTGTGTGGAGGGATTCAGGGAAGGGATTGTGTGGAGGGATTTTGGGAAGGGATTATGTGGCAGGATTCAGGGAAGAAATTGCAAATCCTGAATCCCTCCTCACACAATCCTTTCCCTGAATCCTTTCTATCTAAAATCCTCCTTTAGCAAGACTTATATACATACCCCATATGGTTGGGAACTTGCTGTTGGGTGCCCTTCATGCCCCAGGAAGTTGAAGATGCCAGGGGGGAGGTATGGGTGCCGAGGAGCATCACCCAACGACAGGGGTGATACGTCCCCAACTGCTACAGGAGCATCCCAACTGTTGCCTCCCAAGTCTTGCTTCACACGCTGCAGCAGCAAATTGCTCTCATATTTCTGATCCAAACACCATCATGCTCTATTATCATGATGTACTTTTATTTGCATTTATTATCATCATCATCATTACAGTTATTATTTGCTACAATTATTATCATAATCATTATCATTATTACAGTTATCATTTATTACAATTATCATCATAATCATTATCATCAAAACTGTTATCATTATTATCATTATTGTTATTATAATCATCATTATCATTCAATCATTATTACTGAATATGTAGATTATAATAATGTTTTTACACTGTCTCCAGGTCTAGCAAAGACAAATACTAATTTAACTGGTCTTACAGAAAAAATATTTATATGATAATAGAGATGGGAATTTTGGATCTGATATTCCTTAATAATATATATATACAAATGTATATATTCTAAGTATGGTATTCATTTTTGTTTGACATAATATAATCTCTGATAAATGTGTCTCTTGGTATCAATTACTGATTCTGATTAAGAACAAAATTCTGAACACACTTGCACTGTTAAGCAAGTTATACGTATATTACACAGATTCTATAGATTCTTAGTGACTAAAATCCCATACCAATGGCTAGAGGATTTGATGTACGTTACATATAATAAAGTATAATAAACTGCTATTCTGTCAAATGTATTGATTCTTACCAACTGTGACTGGTAGGGCGATCTTGGCAAAGCACTTTGGCATTTATTGTGTTCTTCCGATCTGTTCACATCTGCCTCACTGACGGCCAAGAGCGAAGAACTGGGTGCTGATGAGAGATCGTATGGTGGCCGATGGGGTAGCATGGGGTATGGGTGGTACTCCGGCGGCATGTGAGGGTGCTGGGGTCCTGGGGGTCTCGTGGCCACTGCTACTGCTGCTGCCAACGCCGAGGCCTCCACTGAAGGGTGTCGAGGAGGTGGAGGATCTGGGGCGCTGGGGTGACTGGGCAACCGAGAGTGGGTCGAAGTGCCTCCTAAGGGCGGCAGTTTGGGGTTGACCAAGGGTGGGGGGTTGGGGGAATGGGGTTCGCTAATTGGGGTGGCACATTTGGTGGGGGGGCCAGTGCTGGGGGAAGGGGAGGATGAGGCACATTGACCTCCCTGATCCCCTACAGGAGAGGATGGCCGGGAATTTGTTGGCTCCAAGTCCGCAAGCCCCCGAACCTGAAAGAAAGAGCCACTTCAGTGTTTGCTCTTGTAAACCGGAAAAAGACGATCATAAAAGCAACGCGCCCTACTGAAGTAAATGGATGATCCATTTCATTCTTTCCTGGTGATAATAACAGGAAAGGAAGGAATACACACACACACACACACACACACACACACACACACACACACACACACACACACACACACACACAACACACACACACACACACACACACACACACACACACACACACACACACACACACACACACACACACACACACACACACACACATATATATATATATATATATATATACACACACACACACACACACACACACACACACACACACACACACACACACACACACACACACACACACACACACACACACACACATTATTATACACATAAATGTCCATTTGACTTGGAAAGAAACTACCGTTTCAACCTTTGTTCGTGATACATAAAGATACATACATAACAAACATCCTTTTTCCTTGGAGAGGAAAAGCTACCCGAGTCCATTCTTGTGGTAGGAAATAAGAGTATATAAAAATATCGTCCTTTTCCTTCTCTTTAGCTTCAAATTTCATGATTCGGTGACTCGAAAACTGGTATTATAATTGAAAGAAAAATAATACTCTTGATGGAAAAATTTAATGCTGACAAATGACGTTATAATCCCTAGCAATACAATAACTAATGAAAATCCCTTCATGTTTTTCCTTTTCATCATATGACGTTACATTACATCAGGTAAAGTGATTATGGAAATCCTTTTCCCGGTCGTCCATTATGGGCATTATATCTGATTAATAATAAATATCCTTCTGTGATATCATATATTCTAATGGAGAAATCTGATTCTTTAGAAGAGCAATTCATTAAAACTATACAATCGTTCCTGACTAACGGAAAAGATATCGCACATGTTTCATCTGCGTGCTTGCGAACATATTGTGTTAAAAGACAAAGAAAAAGAAAAAAATATGTATATATGTATATATATATGTATATTCATATATATATGTATGTAATATATATATAATATATATGTATATAAATAAATACACACACACACACACACACACACACACACACACACACACACACACACACACACACACACACACACACACACATATATATATATATATATATATATATATATATATATATATATATATATATATATATATATATATATATATATATATATATATATATATATATATATATATATATATATATATATACATATGACACCAAATGAATCAATCAAAAAGCAAAAGTAGCATTTCAAATCTATAAGGCTTTCTATGATTTGCAATCCACAATCGTTATTTCCTTTTATTCATAATCCATTTTATATCCATTAACACCACGATTTATACAAATGACTTTAACCTTTATTTGTAATTTCTATTATTCTTTACATAATTTCATATTTACTCATTTACAATAACTTTCATTACCCTTTTCTTTGCACCTACAATACCTCCCTCACATCTACCATCTATATCATATTACCCAACTACAACTTTTTACACTTCAAACTCTTTTTAAAACACTTTTTAAAACACTTTTCCTTTACCTGAAGTGAGTTTGCGACGCGGAGGATGCGCTGAATCTGATCATGGCTGACTGACACCTCCCCGCGGTACATATAGGTAAGCAACGCCTCGCACTCATCTCCACTAACGTCTTTTAGGAAGATGATAGGGTGCTGATGGGCAGGGTGGCGTGCAAATAAACCCTGTGGGGGGAAAGAGACATTGGTTAGGACACGACATTCTTTTTGAGTGGCAAATAGTTTTTGAATTGATACTAATCACCGGGTGTATTGTACGGAATGAATGATTTACTCTCGTGTCGCAGGGGACATTTTCATTACTCGTTGACTGTAGGAATATTTTACTGTATGGTGTACTGTAAGAAACAACTACAATAATTACGGTCTTTTACTAATGCAAAGACATACTTCCGGAATCGTTTTCTCCCTTAATGTACCGCAAAAAATATATTATTCGTTTAATCTTTTGCAGTATTTCCATACATGGTTCCGAACTCGTATGTAAAGCGACATTACCCAACGTTTGAGTAACCTGATATAAACCACAACCTGAAGGTACAGCTGCAAAAGGGAACATACATTACACAAGTGATGCACGGAATGAGGGAACCGTATACAAGTACCTCCAACTATTAAGCAGGGTAAATGTCACAGGCATATTTCAGCGTGCATATCAATACACGTTTCCATTTGATAGATGTGTCCGTTTTGGCTATTCAGGAGCATGGTGATGTGCATGTAAAATCATTTTTTATCCTATAATTGTACTCAACGACATGGTCTTAATATTCCTCAAAGCTGCCATATGAACGCGAGATGGGAACAGATGTTCTCTCAAACATGGCAGGCAGTGACTCACCGCCGAGCCTTCAACGTTAAGTTATTTTGTAAATATATATAGTGGGATAACGTTAATAATTAAGGTAAGCACATGTGGAAAGCGAGAGAGAGAGAGAGAGAGAGAGAGAGAGAGAGAGAGAGAGAGAGAGAGAGAGAGAGAGAGAGAGAGAGAGAGAGAGAGAGAGAGAGAGAGAGAGAGAGAAATAAAAAAGCAGAAATATAAACAAAGAAAGAGAGATATTAAAAAAACCGGAAAATATTGGTTATGTTGCCACAGCGAAAAGAAAGTTTCGCTACATCGACTGGAATGCTGTCAAACCAGGTAATTATTTTTCTTCTTTTTTCCCCTTCGCAGTTTTATAACTAGGAGGGGAAAACACATGATGGTAAGATTAACAAGATTAACGAACGCATAGCGAGTAAATATTCTGTCCGGAGAGGAGAGTAAAGAAATTTTCCTCTTCGACAAGTAACAAGGATTGATAGTCGGTGGTGTGGGGGTGGGAGAGGGAAGGGGTGGGTTGGGAGGGGCGAATGGGGCCAGGTGGAGGGGAAGGGTACAAGGAGGGTACTGACAGCCCTCATGCCTCTGTCCATATATGTGGCCATCTTTACGACATACCCACACCCTTCCCCCTCCCTCCCCTCTCTCCCCTCCTGAGTTAAGTTGCCTTCTCTACCACCGCCATTACTGCTTGCCTTGACTTCCCTACTTGTATGACTGTGACTGCTTGCTTTTCTAGCCAGCTGACGGGTCTGCCTAACCTGGCGCGTCTACCAGCTCTTGCTACTAGTCTCTGGAGTTTGGACTTTTTTATCTACTTAAAAACTGCCGCTACTTCTACTGTGCCAAGCAGACGCGTGTCTCCCTACGCTTGCCTGACCTAGCCTGCTTCTTCTGCTTGCATGACCTGTCTTTTTCCTTCTGCTGGCCTGCTTCGCGTGTCTATTATGCTTGCATGACCTGCCTGCCTGCTGTTGCATGCATGACTTTCCAGCCTGTCGTTTGCATGGTCAAACCGCC
>NW_020869273.1:142226-147226 GCF_003789085.1 Penaeus vannamei | reverse complement strand
AGGAAAAAAAATAAAGTAGGCCGATAAGGCATACGCGAATGACCTTCTCCCTTCTTCCTCATTATTCTCCTCTCCTCCTCTCCTCTCTCTCCTCTCCCCTCTCCCCTCTCCCACTCTCCCACTCTCATCTCACAAGGCCACGCCTGACCCCCCCCCCTTGAACCCCACTACGCCCCCACCCTCACCCCAAACCCTCCCCCTCACCCCCAACCCTCCCCCCCCCCTGCTTCCCATGACGTGCTGCTAACTGCTAGCCCTCGTAAAATAGGGAGTGGCTTGCCTCTTTAGGAGGACACTATACTCGTACACACACACGCACGCAGCCACGGCCATGCACTCACATTTACACATACTTGCTTAGTCATACACATGTACACACTGCCATGCAACCACCGTATGTAAGCATAGTCAGGGACATACATTCACATAGATGCGCATATAGGAAATGCTGTGTGCTTGCAAGAGCATTGTCGCGGAGGTGCTTGTGCTTGTGCATGACTTGTGTCGAGTAGTCTTGAGCAACAACAGAATATCTGTACTTTGTAAATATCACACAATATATGCAGGAAAATATATACATAAGAACACGCAATGACACACACCACACAAACAACACACACACACTCACACACAGAGGCTCGCGCAGACATACACGTGAACGTACACGAAGGGATTAGACCCCCCCCCCCAAAAAAAAAAAAAAAAAAAAAAAGACGCAGAACTGTATTCAATTATCAGAGTAAAAAAATACAAAGCGAATACAGAACATGGTATAGACAGTGACATACCATCCGCCGGCGCGCACTGACAGCACCTCTACTCGGCCATGCGTTGTTCCAGTACTTTTGTCATGCGCCCGTACCTGTTTGGGATGTTACGGATGCATGATTCAGTCCTCCCTCCCCCCACCCTACCCTTAACCCCTCGTGGGTGGTACTGATGCATGGCTGTTGCTCCCAGGGCTAGCAAAGCCTTGCCGACTATGCTTCATCAGGGTGGCGGAGATGCATGGTCGTACGTACCTCTGAGGCCACATTGCACGACCGTGTGTCCCCATGAGCCGTTTAAATTGCATGACGATAATTCGATCGATATAGTCTCATGACCATACTTGACCATAAAGGCACAGCTGCACGACCATACTTACACAAGACGTTACGAAGGAGCATGGTCATACATACCCTGCTCAGGAAAGGGGAGGGACAGAGGGGCGGTAGGGGGGAGGGGCCCTGCATGACCATATGCACCTCGGAAGGCGACGGCGATGGAGCTGCATGGATGTATCTATCCGGCAGAAAGGGGTGGCTGCATGACCGTACCCGGGTGTCTCAGGTGAGGGTACGGGTCCCATTGTGGAAGCAACAAAGCCAGCCAACGTCCCTCCGTTGCTAAATGCCTTGATACAGCCTCATTGGGTACACACCAAGAGCCCCTCACTCTCCTGGCAACACCCCCCCCCCACCCGGCCTCCAATGATGTCTTCACGTCTCTACAAAAGTGATTTATATTGCGTCATCTCGTCTTTTCTCCCGTCGCATTTGTGCTTTTTGAATTATCTCGTCCTGGTGTCTCGTCTATTAAGCATTTATCTCAGCTGGAATTTTCCGTCACTTTGCGAAACGTCTTCGCTTGTTATCCTATAAAAAGAAGTTCTCCCTTTTCTCGAAGAATAGAACTAGTATAATTGAAGTTTTCTCTTTTTTCTTCTACTGTTGGTTCACAGTTTAGTTTCACCTAAACTGCAGAAAAAGGCACCTCTTTTGATAAGATGTTTGCCTGTTTGCAGCGCATATATTCTCTCTTAAGTTGTATTATTTTCCATTGCAGACAAACAACAAAATTGAGCGTAACAAGCAAGCAAGGTAACAAGCAGTAACTTGAAGTTTGAATTTACTTCTGTGTTTTAAAAAGGTTGATTTTGCTCCTGTTTTGTTTTCATTTTTGGTATTCAAGCCTCCTTTCTGTAGATTTTTCGATTTCTGCCTCAACGACGACATTCACTTGGAGTTCAGTCCTTCTTAGAACCAGATTATAACAACATTACGTTTATTGTAGTTCCAATATACATTTTTTTTCAGATTTTTTTTTCGTTTAATCTATTCATTTGAAGAATCGCCGACAACAGCCCTTACACGATTCAGTCTTAATCAATACATCTCGGAGACCTCTAGCGTCCTGTGGTGCGTCGCTAACCCAAGGCGGAGAGACGTAAAAAGGACAAAGTGACGCTCTCAGTGGAGTTCTTCTGCCTCTTGCCTCTTGTCTTTATTCTAATTTCCATCTCTACGATCTCTCGCTATAGCTGTCTCTCCTGCCATTTCTCTCTCTCATCTTTATTCTTTACTTCTCTTTTTTTTTTCTCTCCTCCTCTCGTCTTTTACACTCACTCTCTCTCACTCCTGTTTCTCTCTCTCTCTCTCTCTCTCTCTCTCTCTCTCTCTCTCTCTCTCTCTCTCTCTCTCTCTCTCTCTCTCTCTCTCTCTCTTCTCTCTCTCTCCCTCTCTCCTCCTCTCTCCCTCCCCTCCTCCTCCTTTCCCTTTCTCTCTCTCCCCCCTCACTCCCTCTCCCTCTCCCTCACTATCAATCTCCTCTTTCAGTTTATCTTTTCATGAAAAAACGACAGTCGACGAGGGCGTGAAAGCAATGCTTTTATCAGCCTTATCAAGATATTTATCCCATATCGCTGTGCTTATCTATACGCTTCGACCCTGCCTGCACGAGTTGCATATGCTTGCGGCGTTGCAATTCGCGGTGAATCGGTTTCTTTCCAGCAACGTTACATACTATATATATATATATATATATATATATATATATATATATATATATATATGTGTGTGTGTGTGTGTGTGTGTGTGTGAGTGTGTGTGTGTGTGTGTGTGTGTGTGTGTGTGTGTGTGTGTGTGTGTGTGTGTGTCTGTGTGTGTAATTATGTGAATGTATGTATGAACATATATATATATATAATTGTATGACATGGTGATAGTGTTCAGTGATAACGCATATTACGATAATGATATAATGAGAAAGAAGACAAAAATAATAATAAATAAACAAGCAGAAATGTTAAAAGAAACATCTGCATACACACACACACACACACACACACACACACACACACACACACACACACACACACACACACACACACACACACACACACTCACACACACAACACACAAACGCACAGAGAGTACTAATAAACACAACCCGACGGCAAGTCCCTGACAACATGGCGTCTCGCTGCCGCCTTCCATCTACGGGGTTTTCGTAGTGTCACAGCGCCCTCTTGGGATGGCTGTTTGATATTCATTCCTTTTAGATGGATTAATAGATTTTAAATAACAAAGGAGAGGGAGGGAGGGAGAGAGGGAGGAGAGGAGAGAGTCGACGAGGGAGGGAAGCGAGATCACAATAGGAGGAGGGGACATGGCGAGAGAGAGAGTAGAGACCGAGAGGCACGGAGGAGAGAGAGAGATGTGAGAGACCAGCCCCTTTGGAGGCGTGAGTCGGCTGAATTCAGAGAGGAGATTAGAGTAGATTTAAATATTAGGAGAGGGAGATGGAGAGCGAGAGAGATCTCTAGATCGAGAGAGAGAGAGAGAGAGGGAGGGGGGAGAGAGAGAGGGAGAGAGAGAGAGATAGTGAGGGAGGGAGACGGGGAATGCAGAAGGGGAGACTTGAGAGAGCGAGGGGATGAGGAGGACGTGAGAGAGCGAGTATATGGATAGAGAGATGGAGATGAGAGAGAGAGAGAAGACAGGAGAGGATTGACAGGCAGACAGGCTAGCTGACAGAGAGAAGAGAGACAGAACAAACACAGGACAGATAACCAGACAGAACAGGATAGCGTAACTAGCTGCTAAAAAAATAAAAAAAAAAGAAGGAGAAAAGAAAGAGAAAAAAGGAAAAATAACAACAATGACAAAATATGATTTTTTTCCTCGACCTTTCTCATCAGTAAGTGCTTCGAATGATTCTTGCATGGAGCCGGTGTAAATATTAACAAGCTGCTGACAAACTTTTAAAATGAAGGAAAAGAAGGAGGAAGAAAAGGAAATGGCGGAGGAGGAGAGGAAGAGGAGGAGGGAGTAGGGTGGAGGAGGGTAGGATGATGATGATGAGGAGTGGTGGAGGAGGAGAAGGAGGAGGAGGTGGAGAGGAGAAGAAGAGAAGGAGGAGGAGAGGAGAGAAGGAAAGAAGAAGAAAAGGAGGAGGAGGAGAAAAAAGAAGAAGGAGAGGAGGAGAGGAAGAAGAAGGAGAAAACGAAAAGAAAAGAAGGGTAAGAACAAGAACAAACAGATGAGGAAGAAAAAGAAGAGGAGAAAGGGGAAAAAAGCAGAAAAGAAAGAGGAAGAGGACTGTAATCATTCATTTGCTGATTTCGACTTACCACTATCTACGTTTCGCTCAGTCTCTTCCTCTAACTCACTCTCTCTCTCTCTCTCTCTTCTCTCTCTCTCTCTCTCTCTCTCTCTCTCTCTCTCTCTCTCTCTCTCTCTCTCTCTCTCTCTCTCTCTCTCTCTCTCTCTTCCTTCTTAACCTCAACCTTAACCTCTCTCTCCTTCGTGTTTATTTTTTTATTGCTTATCACTGTTTTTTTTTAAATAATATTTTTTTCAGGGGGGGGGGGTCGTAGGGAGAGGGAGAAACGTGTTTTTCAAGTTATATCTTAACGTTTCTCTTTTTCTCGTTTTTTCCTTCTTGTTTCCGCACGGTTTCTATATTCATAGCGTCCATATCATTACTATTATTTTGATATTATCATTATATTCATCAATGTCATCATCATCATCGTTGTCATTATATCTTCTTTTTCCTTTCTTTCTTGTTCCGTTTTTTGTTCACTTTTCCATTTTTCTTCTCTCTCTCTCTTTCTCTTTCTCTTTCCTTTTCTCTCTCTCTCTCTCTCTCTCTCTCTCTCTCTCTCTCTCTCTCTCTCTCTTCTCTCTCTCTCTCTCGCGTCTCTCTCTCTCTCTCTCTCTTCTCTCTCTCTCTCT
>NW_020869273.1:137226-139726 GCF_003789085.1 Penaeus vannamei | reverse complement strand
TATTTCTCGCTTATCTCTGCAACCTATTTCACAAACTCCTTTTCTCCTTTTATTGCAAGTTGATCTCCTCTTTGTTTATCCTTCCCTTCTTTCCTATTTTAATTTTCTTTAGATTATTCTCTTATTCTCTTTCTTCCCGAATTTCTTGTTTTCCCTGTCTTTTTTTTCTAATCTTTTATATGGAATTCTTATTTTCTTTATTGTTAATGCTAATAATGATAATGATAATAATTATAAAATATAAATAATGATTGTAAAATAAGAACACTAATAACAAAAATAGCAATAATAATGATAATGACAATAACAATAATAATAATAATAATAATAATAATAATAATAATAATAATAATAATAATAATAACAGGCATATATCACCGTGCGATAAAGAATATGAGAAACAGAATAACAAAGAAGAAAAAGACGAAGAAGCAGTACAAGAGGAGGAAGAGGAAGAGGAAGAGGAGAAGGAGGAAGAACAAGAAGAAGCAAAAGAGAAAGAAAAGACGCAAAGTAAAAAAAGAAAGAAAAAAGAAAGAAAACAGAACGAAGATGTAAAGAAAACGAAGAAGGAACAGAAGACGAGAGATTAAAAAAAAAGAAAAACTATTTGAAATCTCTAACATCCAAAGCCACCCTAATAAAATAGGCTACCATGATAAAACGAACTTCAGAGTAAAAATGAACAAATAAATAAATAAAAAACAATAAAAAATAAATAAAAGGGGGGGGGTACCGACAATATCTACGATACATTCAGGAAAACATAACTGGCTCTATGAATCTCCCTGTAAATACCATCATAAAACATAATCTTTTTTGTTATTTGTATCAGCAATAAAGCCATAATTTTTGCTTTCCTAATCCCTATTTCTATTATGAGGTTTATGCCACATTTTTCATTGTGTTTGCTTTTCAGTTCGTCATACGCTAAAATGGAAATTGTACACGTGTTAAATTGTTTAACGGACGAAAAAAATGAACTAAGTAATCACGACAAACAAATAATATCGAAGTGAAGAGAAAGTCCTTTGATAAGTAAATAACACAATTCAATAGATGGTTAATGATCAAGGGTGCTACCACTACTACTTATACTAACAATAACAATAATAAGAACATCAACATCAACAATATCATCGTCGTGATGCTGTAGAAGAAAAAAAGAAGCAGAAAACAGAAGACGAGAGAGAAGCCCAAAACGAAAATGCAACAAAATGATGCTATCTTCCCTACACAGATTCGAGCTCGAAATGGCGAGATGTTCGAACACAAGCTCGGAACAGAACGAGATAGGAGGTGAACAACAGCATCTAACTAACTGCCCGTGTAACGAACGACAGCAACACAAAGCCATCTTTTTCACGACCTGCTCGTAAAGTAACACAAGAAAAAAAGAGAAAAGTAAAAGAGAGAGAGAGGGATGGAAAGAGGGAGGGAGGGAGATGGCAGGAAGGACAGAGGAAGGAGGGAGGAGGGAAGAAGGAAGAAGGAAGAGGGAGGGAAGAAGGAAGGGAAAAGGGGGAAGAAGGGAAGAAGGAAGGAAGGGAGGGAGAAGGAAGGGGAGGGAGGGAGGAGGGAGGGAGAGGGAGGGAGAGAGAGGGAGAGGAGAGAGAGAGAGAGAGAGAGAGAGAGAGAGAGAGAGAGAGAGAGAGGAGAGAGAAGAGAGAGAGAGAGAGAGAAAGGACAGACAGACAGTCAGTCAGACAAACAGACAGCCAAACAAGCAGACAGAATGAGACAAACAGAAAAAAAAGAAAGAAAGAAAGTGATTGGGAGAAAGAAGAAATAAATTACCGAACGACTGTCTTCACCAAAGCGGAAGACCACAACAAAACTTAAGATGTCACAAGATTCTCCAAGCTGTGCCTGGATCTGTAGACGATTTCAGATCAAAGCGAATATCTCAACACAAGTAAGAAAAAAAAAAAAAAAAAAAAAAAAAAAGATTAGAAAAATAAAGAAAAAGATAAAAAACACACTTCCTAGTATTGAGGACTTATGGAGCAGATTCTACAGACGCGGGAAAAAAATATTTTGCTTATAGTAAACACCAAAACAAAATGGCGACAACACGATAACCGTTATATTTTATTCTCCAGGTTCCGAAACTGATATTTATAAATCGTTATTATTCAAACCACACGTGTTATTCTTTCTGTTTTAGCCTAGAAATAAATCACATTCAACACCGGTTTCATATAGCGATAACAAGATCATAAATAAAAATGAGAACGACACACTTTTAGTAATAATAATATCAGTGACAACAACAACGATAATAATGATGACAATGAAGATAATAATGATAATAATGATAACAATAATAATATCAATGATAATAATATAATAATAATAACAATAATAATAATAATAACAATAATAATAACAACAATAATAATAATAATAATAATAATAACAATAAAATAAATAACAATAACAATAAAATTAATAACTAACAATAATGATGATAACAATAACAATAAAAAAATAATTATAG
>NW_020869273.1:92226-127226 GCF_003789085.1 Penaeus vannamei | reverse complement strand
CCCTCCATACACGCACATATGCTTGCACTCAGAGAAAGAGAGAGAGAGAGAGGAGAATTAAATATCAAATTTCGATGAAGTGAAATCATTCCACAGTGTGTGCACCAGATGATTGCATTTCCCATAAACAAAACTGGTCACCACGCACACAGCAAACAAATACACCCTTCACTCACAATAAACAAAACACGACGCGCATTACGTAACACAAACACGTGATATTAGCATACGCTTTGAGAGCAAACACAACTAAAATACAATTAGCTAACAATAACAGCACGCACTGCAAGCAAAGACGGCGTTTACACACTGCAAGCAAGCAGGGGGGCGTTCTCGACTCTTTGTTAGGTTTCGTCACCTTTGCTTGCTTTGTTTACATACTTTGCTAATGTCTGATTAAGTGTGAGGTCGGGGGACGAGAGGCCGGGCGGGTGTGGCCCGAAGACGGCCCGATGCTTTTTTTTTTCTCCCGGTCCCACACTTTCTTCAGTCTATTCGCTGAGACAGCACACATCTTTCTCATTATATCATACGCACGCACACACACACACACACACAACACACACACACACACACACAACCACACACACACACAACACACAACACACACACACACACACACACACACACACATACATATATATATCTATCTGTATATACATAATATGTATATGTATATATATTATATTATATATAATATATATATATATATATATATATATATATGTGTGTGTGTGTGTGTGTGTGTGTGTGTGTGTGTGTGTGTGTGTGTGTGTGTGTGTGTGTGTGTGTGTGTGTGTGTGTGTGTGTAATTTATCGCTTTTTATAAGGAATTAGAGGTCAAATGTTTCTGTGCTAGCACAGTCAATCACTATTAAAACTGATAATTAAAAAAATCTAAATACAATGCCTCGTTAAACTAAAATGAATATCAAATAAAGAAAGCTCGCAAATTGACACATACATTTACTACACATTCCGGTGGCTTCTCCTTTTTCATTGACTCTTCCTATTCACAACCTTACATTAACACATCCTGTTCACCTTCGACACATCCACCGCCCCCTCCTCCCCCTCCTCCCCCTCCCAGCTTCAACTCTCCGAAGTCCGCCGCCGTTAATAGGGTCAATTTAGCTTTGCTTCACTCATGTGTAGTGGGAGGCGGGGGGGGGGGGGGGCTGGCGGAGGAGGTACGGGGGTAGGGGTGCTGGAAGGGAGGTAGATGGGGGTGTGTGTGTTCTGGAGGGGGTAGTGGGGGGTCTGGAGGGGGGTAGCGGGGATGAGGTTTGTAGGAGGGGGTAGAGTAAGTTGGGATAGGAGGTGACAGGGGAGTGAGGTAGGGGTAGGGATAGGTTATGGTGGAGGGGGAGGCTGCAAGAGGGAAGTTTCGGGATGGTGGGGGAGTAGGGTGGGGAGGGATGGGGGGAGGGGGGCTATCCCGCATGAGTTTAGGCAATCGTGATTAGACACATCGAGAAGTTAGAACGGATTAGGTGTAAACTCTGCAGATTCCTGGGACTGTCTTCCTGTCCTCCCTTCCTCCCCCCCTTCCTGCCTTCGTCCTTGCCTCCCCACCTTCTCATTTCCGCAAAGTCCTTCCCTCCTGCCTTTGTTCCTATTCTTTTTTTTTTTTCTTCTTTCCTATGTCTTTTCCTTTCTCATTTTACTCCCTTCCTAATCGACCCTCCTACCTTCCTCCCCTTTTCGTTATGTGTCTATCCTTTCATGTCAACAGCACTTCATCCATATACTGACAACATGTACCCCTGCCACCAGTTTTCTCCTTCCTCTAACAACACACTTTTCTACCTGCCCCTTCGTCTTCCATCTTTCCCCAACTTTTCCCCTTCCTTCTGACAACACATACCTTTCCTCAAGCTTTTCCTTTACTTTCCTGGCAGCACATAGTTTCCCCCTGCTATCCCCACGTATCTCTGACAACACGCACCTTTCCTCGATCCTATCCATCTCCCTTTTTCGGTAAATACGTTCCCCTCCATCCCAGTTTTAATTTTCTTTCTGGCAAACGCCGCACCTTTCACCCCGCCCACCCACACTTATTCGATCCCTTTTTCGGACAACACGCCCTTTTCTCCAGCTTTCCCCCCTCCCTTTCTGACAGTGAGTACCATTTCTTCTCCCGAGCTTTTCCATTTTACCTGATAACACAGCACTTTCCCACAGCTTTTGCCCTCCTCGTTTCTTCTGACAGCACGAGAACCCTTTCCCCAGCTTTTTTCCGTCCTTTTTATGGCAACACACTGTTCCCCTAGCTATTCATTCCATCCCCCGCCGCCCCGTATTTTCTCCAAGCTTATTCCCCCTTTTCCGACAACAGGCACTCCCCTCCCCCCCCCCAGCTTTTCCATCCCTTTCCCGCCATCACGCACCTGCCATTGCGCAGTTGTAACAAGCTTCGTCGACATCTGTTTGTACTCTGTCAAACTTCCGCCGCGCCAGAGTGACTTATATCGGATGCAATTAGAAAGAAATCTAAATGCCAGGGCTCGGGGGAAGTTTAGCCGAAGGTGACGCAGGATTATAAATGGCGGAGGAGAAAGCAATAAACGGGGAGGGAGAGGAAGGAAGAAGTAAATTGGAGCATGGCGAACGTAAATGGAAGGAGGAGGGAAGGAGGAGTGACGAGGGAGGAGAGAAGGAGAGAGGGAAGAAAAAAGAAGGATGGAGGAGGGAGGAGAGAAGGAGAGAGGGAAGAAAAAAGAAGGAGGGAGGAGGGAGGAGAGAAGGAGAGAGGGCGAGGAAAAGAGAGGATGGAGGGGAAGACGCCAGCTCCAGAAATCTGCAGTTTACACACAATCCGGTCTAACTTCTCGATGAGTCTCAGGATGAAGTGTTTGTCTTATTGATTTATGCATTTTTCTTTCCCCTTCTTGTCTTATCTCATTTGCCATTCTTTCCACCTCAGTCTTCATGTCGTCTATGTTGCTCACTCTTCTTGTCTAATCTTCCCTCTTTATTTCCTTCGAGGCTAACCCTTCATTATTATCTTTTTTTCTTTCTTCTTGTCTTCTTTCTTATTCTTTCTTCGCTCTCGCTTGACAGCACTTCCTCTTGTCGTTTGCCTACTTCCTCTCTCTCTGTCTCGGTGTTCCAGTCTGGATTCACCTTCTTGTTTTTCTCGTCCTCGTCCCCCCTCCTCCTCCTCTTTCCTTCCTCTTCCTCCTCCTCCTCTTCTTCTTTCTTCTTCTTCTTTCTTCTTCTTCTATCTTCTTCTTCTTCTTCTTACTTCTTCTTCTTCTGCTTCTTCTCTCTCTCCTCCCTCCTCCTCCTCCTCCTCCTCCTCCTCCTCTCTCCTCCTCTTCCTCTCCTCCTTCTCCTCCTCTTCTCCTTCCTCTTCTTATTCGCTCCCTCTCCTCCTTCTCCTTATCCTCCTCGCAGTATCCCGGGGTCGCGGCTGATCTGCATATCGCTCCAATATACATGTACCGATCTGCAGTAACGGGACTAATGTCATGTTTAGTATGTGTGTATGTGTTTGTGTTTAGTTAGAGGGGCTGGATTGCTTGTTTGTGTTTACGTGTAATTTGCGTGTCTGTATGCATATTGTCGTACATAATATGGACCTATGCAGTCATGTACGCGTTCAAATTGTGTGTATGTCCCTTCCGGTATCAGCATTTGTGTAAATTTCATATCAGTCCGTCTGTATCATGTGCCCTGTTCTTGAGGTCTATATGTACGTACATGGATGTAAGAGGATCGAGCGCTTTTTTATGTATGTGTGCGTGCGTTGTGTGTGTGTGTTTAATGTATGTGTGTGGTGTATGTGTGTGTGTGTGTGTGTGTGTGTGTGTGTGTGTGTGTGTGTGTGTGTGTGTGTGTGTGTGTGTGTGTGTGTGCTGTGTTGTATGTGTGTATGTGTGTGTGTGCGTGTGTGCGTGCGCTGTCGGGCGGGCGGAGACGCTCTGATGCAACCCGCTGGCTTGTGAGATGATATAATTAACATGCTCTTCTTGTCCTTTTTTCAGGTGAGTGTTGGCGCGGGATCAGTAAGGTGACCTGTAGGTGAGTGCCATGATTTCTTCTTTCACCTTCCTCTTCGTCGAGCTACAGGAAGGTACGTGGCGGCGCCCACGCACGGGGAGAGGAGGGGGGGGGGGGGGGGGGGGGTTCTCTCGTGGGTGGGGTCGTTCGGTTTCGTGTGTTGTGTTGGGTCATGAGGTCAGCCAGCTTCTTGCGTTTTCAGCCTGTTGAGGAGAGACACGCACACAGATTATTAACGCACATACTCGCCTCACACAGATATTAACGCACATACTCGCTCATACAGATATAACGCTCCCCCTCACCGCCCCCACACAACGCACCCTACACCATCCACACAACCATCACACCCCCCCACCCCACACACACACACACCAACCCCTCCCTCCACCCCACCCCATAAATGCACGCACAGCTTAATACCGTAGGCGAGTAGTACAACCTTAACACGCTCACCGCACCCTGTTCTCTGTACCTGCCAACTTAGGGGACACAACTCCACTGTTTTCCATTTCCCCGCGTACGAGGAAAGGGATCTTTGGCTGGGGGGGGGGGCTAAGGGGGGGGGGGGGGTACTGTACAGGATAGGAGGGAGGCCCAGGATTTTTTTTCCAGTCCTCTTCCTTTCTCTCTCTCTCTCTCTCTCTCTCTCTCTCTCTCTCTCTCTCTCTCTCTCTCTCTCTCTCTCTCTTCTCTCTCTTCTCTCTCTTCTCTCTCTCTCCTCTGCTCTCCCTCCTCTCCCTCCTCCCTCCTCCCTCCCTCCCTCCCCCTCCCTCCTTCCCCTCCTTCCCTCCCTCCTCCTCCCCTTTCTCCCCTTTCTCTCCCCTCCCTCTCCCTCCTTCTTTCTTTTCGCCACCCTCTCTCCCTCCCTTTACCCCCGGGTCCTCTGCTTCTTCCTGTACTTAAACCCCCATCCACAGAGAGGTACGAGAAAAATACAGAAACACCATAAGTCGGCAACTGCTCATCAATGTCGAGCACGTTTACTCGTTCAATGTAGCGGGACTTCCGATAAAAAAAGAAGGGAAAGAAGAGTAAAAGAAGAGAAGAAGAAAAGAAAAAGAAAAAGAAGAGGAAGAGGAAGGAGGAAAAAAAGAAGAAGAAAAATAGAAAAAGAAAACAAAGAAACAAATTTACCCATTTGAATCCTGCCGCACGATTACTGAGCGATGGGGCACGCAACGCGCGCGCGCACACACACACACACACATACACACAACACACACACACACACACACACACACACACACACACACACACACACACACACACACACACACACACCACACACACACACACCACACACACACACACACACACACACCACACACACACACACACACACACACACACCACACACACACACACACACACACACACACACACACACACACACACACACACACACACACCACACACACACACACACACACACACACACACACACACACACACACACACACACACACACACACACACACACACACACACACACACACACACACACACATCGACACACACACACACACATCGACACACACACACACACACACGACACACACACACACACACACACACACACACACACACACACACACACACACACACACACACACACACACACACACACACACACACACACACACACACACACACACACACACACACACACACACACACATCACACACACACACACACCACACACACACACACACACACCACAACACACACACACACACACACACACACACACACACACGCACACACACACGGTACAGGCAGAGAGGAAAGCAGGTAGGCTGAAGGGGGGAGAAGGGGGAGTAATTACGGAGGCGCAAGTAGTGAGATGCACAGAGAACGATATAGAGGGAGGGGAGGGGGGGGATGCCAAAGACGGTACATTACTTATGTAATGAGTAGGTAAGGGGGTAGTTATAGGAAGGAAGTAAGGAGGTTAGAATGGGAAGTATGTATAAGAAGAATGTTAAAAGATATTTCAAGAGATGAGTGCGTAATCTTAATCGTAACTTAAGTCGGTTAATTGCTTTTTTCATTTTCTTCCTCTCTCCTTTCTCCTCCCTCTCTCGTCCTCTCACTCATCTCTCTCTCTCTCTCTCTCTCTTCCTCTCTCTCCTCTCTCTCTCTCTCTCTCTCTCTCTCTCTCTCTTCCTCTCTCTTCTCTCTCTCTCTCTCCTCTCTCTCTCTCTCTCTGCCCCCCCCTTTGCCAACACTCTTCCTCCATCTCTCCTCTTTGTCCCTCTCTCCCTTCTTTCTTCCCTCCATATCCCCCTCCTCATTCCCTCCCTCCCTCTCCCCCCTGATACAAATTTCGCTTATTTAACAAAGCAAACTGTAGTGTATATTCCTTTATTACCGCACGTACGCACACAAACCTCACAGCCAAACGACAGCCGCACCGCCGGAATCTAACTTGTAAAGTCGGCATGAAACTGAAATTATAACTGCGGCCCGACTTAAGTGGCTGCAGTACTGCCACCACGGGGTTCGCACCTTAAGAGGAAGGAAGAAAAAAAAGAGAAAATGAAGTTCCTTCAGAAGTCTCTTTGCTGTTGGTTCACGAGATTAACCTTCCGTTGTAGAATACCAAGTAAGACTTAGAGGGAGATTAGGCGGAGATAACGACGCTGCCTCATAAGCTCATATCATGCCCCACGGCTTCACAACCTCATACGAAGCCTCACACCCTCATAACCTCCCATTAGCGAAGCGCTCCGTTCATTATTAGGGCGAGTCAAAGCAGGCCACGCTCTTTATAACGACCGCGGGGCCAACGGGGAATATCAGTTTGCCGTCAGTTTGAATAGGGAATTTTGCTACGTGTGTTTCATGCTTCGGGAAAGCGTGAATAGAAAGTTATTCTTGCTTTGTAGTGGCTAGGCTTTGACAGGACAGGACGTGAATGTAAACAATGATTTATGGGAAAATCGGGAATAGAAGTGTTTTTTTTTGCGAGGAAGTGGTAAGGTGGAGCGTCGGTGGTGTTATGAGGCGAAGAAATGGAGAGTGAGAGTGAGAGGGGGGAGAAAGGGAAGAAGGTATGAAGGGGAGAGGGGAAGAAGGTGAGAGGATAAGAAAGGGAGAAGAAAGAAAGAGATAGATAAATAGATAGAGAGAGAGGGGTGGGGGAGAAAGACCGTTTTCTCTTTTCGTCAATTTAGGGGCATTTTGGTTATGAATTAAAAAGGTCTTTTGGCTCAAAGCTTCCCATATCATGTGTAACAGCGGTGGCGAACGACTCTTGTCCCCCCCCCCCCCTCCCCCTCCCTCCCCCGGTTGAGTGTCCTCTCCGTTCCTATTGAGGATCTTCGCGTCGACCTTTTGGAGGGCCTTTGGTGGCGACCTGAAAGGGGCTTTTGCGAGAATTCTCCAGTCCTTCCTTCCCCTCTCTCTCTCTTCTCCCCTCCCGCCTTCTCTTGCTTCGTGTTTCCTTATCTCCTCACGCTTTCTGCTTTCTTGGTTCCCCTCTTCTCTCTCTCTCTCTCTCTTCCCCTTCTCCAACTCTCTTTCTCTCTTTTTAGCTCTTCCCTCCCCAATTTTCCATTTTCCCCCTCTTCTATTCCTCTCCCTCCCTCCCCTTCCCCCCCTTTCCGCTCTCCATGTTTCCCCTTCTCCGCCTCCCCGCTTCGCCCTTACTCCTGGAGGAGGGACGAATAAAGCCTTGGCGAGATCAAAAGGACTCGCGTTTGAGGTCTCTTTAAGCACCACGCCCTCCGTCCGGCGTCCGGGCTGAACGCGGGCTCTGCTGGTCCGTCTCGCAGTGGGGTCTACTTTGTCGTTGGGACTTTCTTTGCTCTTTCTCTATTTTTTTCTCTTTCTCTCTTGTTTTTTTTTTTCGTCTCGTCTCTCTCTCTCTCTCTATCTTCTCTCTCTCTCTCTCCTCTTCTCTCTCTCTCTCTCTCTCTCTCTCTCTCTCTCTCTCTCTCTCTCTCTCTTCTCTCTCTCTCTCCTCTCCTCTCCCTCTCCTCTCCCTCTCCCTCTCCCTCTCCCTCTCCCTCTCCCTCTCCCTCTCCCTTTCCCTTTCTTTCCCTTTCCCTTTCCTCTCCCTCTCCCTCCCTTTCCTCTCATCCCCTACCCTCTTCCTCTCCTTCCTTCCTCTCCTTTCTTTCTCTCCAATCTCCGTCTCCCTCCCCCTCTTCCTCCTTCCTTCCCCTCCTTTTTCCAAACTCCTATCCTTTCTCTTCTCCTTTCCTCCTCTCCTTCGTCCCCCCTCCCTCCCTTCTTCTGACCCGACCCGTGTTGACATTGATTCCTGCGATTATCCTACAATCCAAAAATGCTCTCCTGTAAACTCGATTTTAGGGCATCGGTGACCTCAGGCGCGGCCCTTGACAGAGACCGCGAGAGGAAGAAGGAGAGGAAGGAGAAGACGATGATTGGGAAGGACAGGAAGGCGAGGAAGAGGGGGAATATAGAAGAGAGGGGGAATGAGATAGTTGGATCAAGAAGATTACGGTTCCGAGGCCAAAGGGGTGCGTCTGTTTCATAACCCAAGCGGGAAAAGAGAGATGAAAGGGAAGCTAAAGGTGAATGAATGGGTAGGCAGAAAGGGGATATGAATACTTTTTGTGTGCGTGTTCACTTACCTGTCCGTCTATCTACTTATTTGTCGATATCACTCCCCCCATCTCTCTCTCTTTTTTTTCTTTTTCTTTCTCTTTTTCTTTCTCTTTCTCTTTCTCTCTCTTTCTCTCTTTCTCTCTCTTTCTCTCTCTCTCTCTCTTCTCCTCTCTCTCTCTCTCTCTCTCTCTCTCTCTCTCTCTCTCTCTCTCTCTCTCTCTCTCTCTCTCTCTCTCTCTCTCTCTCTCTCTCTCTCTCTCTCTCTCTCTGCCCTCCTCTCTCTCTCTCTCCTCTCTCTCTCCCTCTCTCCCTCTCTCCCTCCCTCCTCTCCCTCCCTCCCTCTTTCCCTCTTTCCCTCTGCCCCGCACTCCCTCCCTCGTCTCTATCCCTCCACTCCCACTCCCTCTCCCTTTCCCTCTCTACATCCTCTCATGTGTATACATACATGAATGTGTATTTGCCTGCGCTCAAAGAAAGAGACAGGGTAGTCACTTAGCGTCGAAGTCTTTCATTTCTTTCAGCGAAGACTTCGATCGCCGATACGTCCTGCAAGGGAAAAAGGACGGCGGGCTTCAGGAAAGGTGAGGGGAAAGGGGGCATGGAGGCGTAGGAGGGAGGTTGGAGGGGAGGGGAAAGGGGCTTATAGAGGGAGGCGTAGGAGCATAGAGGGAGAGGGGAGGAAAGGGGGCATAGAGGCGTAGAGGGAGGGTGGAGGAGGGGACGTAGGAGGGAGGGTGGAGGTGAGAAAGGGTAGAGGGTGGAAGGCATAGAGGCGTAGTGGTAGAGGCGTAGGGGGAGGTGGAGGGGAGGGAAAGGGGCATAGTAGGAGGGAGGGTGGAGGGGAGGGGAAAGGAGAGCTAAGGGAGGAGGGGAGGTGAGGGTGAAGGAAGGCGATGATAGGAGAGGGAGGGAGGAGTGAGGAGGAAAGGAAGGGAGACATATAAAAATGGAAGAGAGGAAAAGGCGGGTTTTGAGGGGGGAAAGGAAGAGAGTAATAGGACAGAAGGAAAGGAGGGGTGAGGGGGAAGAAAGGCGTGGGGATAGGAGGAAGGGGGAGGGGAGGGGATAGGGCCTCGTAATCAAGGTGACATCGTGCCGCTCGGGTACGCCGAGATAGGACACGGGCGAACACAGGAGAGGACGGGAAAGGCTGAGGGGGAAGGAGAGGAACAGGCAAGATGGAAGAGGAGAGGGAGAAGGAGAAGGGGAGAAAAGCAAACAAGAAGAGAGAAAGAAATGGAAGAGTAGAAGGAAGTATAGTAACGGATGAAGGAATAGGAGAAAAAAAAAGAATTAAGGATGGGACAAGAAAAGGAAAGTGTTTGGAAAAAAGAGAGAGAAAAGAAATGAAGGAGAAAATGAAGCGAGGGTAAGAGGAAGGAGAGGAGAAGGAGAAGAAAATTGAAGGCGATGGAAATCAAGCAAGCATGAATTGCTTTGGCGGTCAGCTGGTGCGGGGACCCAGGTGGTTATTACGTAATAAAGAGGAGAGACGCTAAGATTTGGTGTTTCAGAGGCTCAGGATGGTGTGGCCAGCTGGTGGAGGGAAGACTTAAAGTGTCAGGCAGATGGCAAAGGTATGAAAGGAATAACCAGGTGGTGGAGACTGAAAAAAACGGGTTTGTTAAATTTCTGCCTGTCATATTAGTTTTTTGTCGTAAAGAAAAAAATCAAAAGAGCCCAAAAGACATGTGTTATTTGCATCATATCTTCATCTCGGTCATATTTCTAACCAAGGATATTTCCACCGAATTTCTAAATCACATTTCTAAAATCGCACCGCATTTAGAAACCGCACATCCCCGTGCAAGAAGGACACAGGACGGAGATACATCATGCACAGAGATTACGCAAGCGATTCATCACGCAAGCAAAGATTCCCCGCGATATATATATGCGTGGGAAAGGCACCGCTGGTCGAGTGCCACTGACGAGCGTCTTCAGTTTAATCTAGTCCGAAGTTGAAACGTTGTCTCATCTCCTTCAAAGGAAACGATTGTGATAAATGAGCTAAGGCGGAGGATAAGGGAGATGGGAGAGGGAGGGGACGTGGGAGGAGGGAGGGGGAAGGGGAAGGGGGGGGGAGGGGAGGGGAGGAAACGTGGGAAAGGATGGGGAGAGGAGGGAGAGGAGTGAGAGGGAGGGTGGGAGATGGTGATGAGGGAAGGTAGGAGAGAGAGAGAGGGTAAGGAGGAGGGTTAGAAAGAAAGAAGGAGGAAAAAAGAGAAAAAGTGAGATGGACAGAGAAAACAAACAACGACAAAGATCAACAAGGAAAATTCAATCCGCGTCATAGCATCACTTTTTGTTCGTATTTTTTTCCCCTGTTATTTCCCCTCATGGAGTACAATAGCGAGCAGAAGTTCGTACCCATCTGGTTTCTCTCATTTTCTCTGGACTCGTCAGCGTCTTGCTAATGTTGCAGATTTCTGGCGTGTAAACCGCCCTGCAACGCTCGGGGGAAGAAAGGCGTGTGTCGAGCAAAGGGATATAAAAGGTTTACGAAGAATGTGAGTGGGTATGTGAGCGTGGGTTGTGGTGGTTGTTGCTATGTTCTTCACCACTGTTTTTGTTCTTTTTATTGTTATTGCAATCATAAGCTTCGTAAATATCAGTGTTATTGTCATTAGCATTTCATAATCGTTGCAACAGTCTTGTATGTTTGCGCTGTTGCCATCACACCCACCAAGATGATTCATTTTCAGATTATAATTTATCTGGAAAGTAGTAATACGATTTTACTTCTGTGAGGTGTGAGAGGATTGAAGAGGGGGAAAAAGGATGGGAAAGAAGGGAGGAAGGAAGGAGGGAGGGAAGGAAGGGAAGAAAGGGAAGGAAAGGAAGAAAAGGAAGGGAAAGATGGGAGGAAGGAAGGAAGGAGGGAGGGAAGGAAAGGAAGAAAGGAAGGGAAGAAAGGAGGGAGGGAAGGATGGAAGGAAGTAGGGAGAACCAGAAAGAGGGAAATAAAGATAAGATCATGGACGGAAACCATAAAGGGAATGGAGGAGAAAGAGATTGGGCAAAGGAGCGAAGGAGAAAAGAACAAAAAACAGGGAAATGAGAAGAAGAGGTAAATATAACAGACGAGAATATAAAAAGGAAGGATCGGAAGAGAAAATTGGGAAGATCAAAGGCAGAAAGGAGATCAAGACGAAAGGTATGAGAAAGATGGGGATGAGAAAGGGGGGATGGAAGAATGGGGAAAAGAAGAGAGGAAAAATGTGAATAAGCCAAGGATGAAAGAGGAGAAAAAGAAAATGAAGAAAGCCGCGGATTGGGGGAGATAAAGAGCGGAGATAGACCCAGTGAGGGAAGAAAAGGGAGTGAATAAGAGAAAGAGAAAAATTCAAAGAAGAGAGAAAGAGGGGGGGGGGTGAGAGAGAGAGTGAAAAAGAGAAGGAGAGAAAGATCCAAATGAGGAGAGAAAAGGAGGAGGAAGTGAATAAGAGTGAGAACACAAAGCGCCGTCTCCTCCTCCTCCCCCTCCTGAGAGATGTTTGGGCCAGGGATCGGTAACGAGACCATTAGAGTATTATCAGGGCTTCCACAGGCATCTCCCCGAGTCGAAACTTATGGCAGAACCTTTAATTAATTCTCCTCTACCCCCCTCTTCCTCTTCTCCCCTTCCTCTCCTCTATTCCTGCTCTTCCTCCTTCGAACTACACTTATATTTTTTGCCGTTTCGCCTCCTCCCTCATTCTTCCGTTTCACCTCTGTCCCTTTTTCCCGTTTCATCTCTTCCCCCTCCCCTTTCCCTCCCTCCCTTCCTCTCTTCACTTCATACGCCTTCCCCCACAAGCCCCCTCCCCACCCCTTCCCTCTCCCCCATTCTCCCTCCTCCTACCCCCCGCTGAGCAGCTGGGTCGTATCCCACACTTGTTGCTGCGGGCGGCCGGTAAGTAAGGTCGTTGTGGCCCTGTTGGTTGGGTGGTATTTTCGCCCTTATGGCAAGGTGCAGGGCAGGAAGTAGAGTTTTTTCCTGTTTTTTTTTTATAGGGTGGTCATTTTTACCATTTCTTGTGGTGTGTCAATTCAAAACTTTTTTGGTAGAACCGTTAAAGATATTATTTATTTATTTTTTATTATTTTCTTTTTTGTGTGTGTCTTTGATGATTGATAACGATAACAGCAGATCGTCATCACCGCCACTGCTGTCATCAGCCAAAGAAGCATGATTGACAGGACAGTTTCATCATAAGCTGGCGCGTAAACTATCTAAATGGAGTCGCCAAAACCAATTAAATGTCACTACAGCTGGTCAAGGGGAGAGGGATGTCATTGGTAAGGGGTATGTGGTATAAGGTATGGGGTAAAAGCTATGGGAATATGGGGGTTAGATTTGGAAGGCGTTATGACAAAGGATTCAGGTATTTTATTTTATTTTTTTGTTTTGGTTTCTTCCCTTTCTTTTTTCTTCCTAGATCTTACCCTTACTCTTTCTCCCTGTCCATTTCCCCCTCTTTTTTTCTCCTGCTTTTCCTTTCCTATTCTTCCTTCTTACTCTGTCCCTTTATTTCTCCTCCAGCACTCTCTCCCCCGACGTTCCTCCATTTCCTCATTTTCCCCCCTTCTTCCCCTCATTTTTTCCTCCTCCTCCCCCCTTCCTTTCCCCTTTCACTTCTCCTTGAGAGCTTGGCACTGTCAAATCCGTGATGTTTTTTTCTGCTCATTATGTGAGGCTTGACAGGGGGCGGGTGTCATACGGGGAGGTAGAGTTGGGCTAGGGAGGAGGGGGTGTCATTGGGGTGTCATGCCATGTCGCCGCAGTACCTCGGAGTGTGTTTTTGTCGAGGAGGCTCTTGTTATGCTTTCGTTTTTCTCTCTCGCGGCGTGTGTGTGGACGCGGAACCACGGCGAAAGTTTGTCCTTTTCACTTGTCTTGACTGTTGAAGCGATGCTGTTACTGACATAACCACGTGTTATGATTGTCGTGTGTTGGTGCTGTTTTTGCTACTACCGTGTGTGCATATAAATAAATATATATAGATAGATAGATAGATAGATAGATAGATAGATAGATATAGATATAGATATAGATAGATAGATAGATAGATAGATAGATAGATAGATAGATATTACACGCGCGCGCGCCCACACGCACACGCACACGCACACGCACACGCACACGCACACGCACACGCACACGCACACGCACACGCACACGCACACGCACACACACACACACACACACACACACACACACACACACACACACACACACACACACACACAACACACACACACACACACACATATATATATATATGTATGTATATATAATATATATATATATATATATATATATATTATATATATATAATATATATATATATTATATACTTAGATACATACATATATTCATATACATATATATATATATATATATATATATATATATATATATATATATATATATATATATATATATATATATATATATATATATATATGTAGACGTGTATATATGTGTGTGTGTGTGTGCACGCGCTCGCGTGCGCACGTGTTTTATGTATATACATAATGATTTACTTGTTTGTGTTTTCGCGCGTACACCGGTTTAGATATACGTTTATCCGTGTGTGTTGGTCTACATATTTGTGCAGGAAAGAGAATATATATGTCGTAATTTTCGAATATTTGACACACAATGAAGAGAGCATTTCAAAAATGGTCCCCATGATATTTGCAGGAATATTGGATTTTTGTCGTGAAAAAAAAAGAAAAAAGGAGAAAAAAGAAAAAAAGTAAACAGATGATTTGCCTTTATATTCGTTTTACTTCCTATCACGGACTTATTTAGTCAGAGTGGCTAAGAAATTATATATCCCAAATAATTTTGCTACAAAAAACATTGCTCAGCTATGTGGGAATGAAGTTAAATCTGTTTACAATTCAAAAGCAGTATATGATATATGAAGAACATTCCACGCATCAATTTAGAGTGATATTAGTTCTAAACACAGTAAGTGCTTCATCAAATGCCCGAACATAAACTTTGCAATTAAGCTGCGAATGTATTATATATGGCAGTAATAAATTAGGGGGCGACTTTACGACGATGGAAGACGATTATTTATCAAATGTTTAATTGCGGTTTGTGAAAGAAACGCTTGTGGAGTCTATGCAAGGCTTTTCCTCAATACATTTGGCCGAAAACCGACGCTGAATTCTTTGGGTTGTTGGCGCCAAATTGCTTCCTTTCTCTCTCGGTTTTCGCTTTGATTTGCTTTTTTTTCTTTCTTTTTCTTTCCTTTCTCCCCCTCTTCCTCTTTTACTCGTATAATTAGCTACCGAATGGCGCCGAGAAAGAATGAGGAAATGGCTGTTCGAGGAAGAACATCCATCGGTGTTTAACGCGACGTTCAAATTGACGCGCGGCGCAGCTGGTGCTCGGGTTGATAAGGAATTAAAAAATCTGGATGGCTTGCGATTAATGATCTGACCGCGCCCCACACGCCCAGCCATGTAAGTGTATGTTAAATGTGTGTGTGTGTGTGTGTGTGTGTGGTGTGTGTGTGTGCGTGTGTGTGTGCGCGCGCGCATGTGGATGTGTGTGGCTGTGGGTGTGTGTGAGTGTGTGAGTGTGGGTGTGGGTGGGGTATATGTATGTGCTCAGTCACTGCATGCGTGCGTTAACATGTAGGTATACATAGAGGATTATATAATCTGCTATTAGACGAGGCCGAAGTATGTAAACCAATTTCGGCGAATGAAAAGGAGTTTGGGAGTATCTCATTAATTCCCTTTTTATTTTTCCCCTTTTCTGACCCGCCATCTTGAGCCTCGTTTGCAGGCGGTCTTAATTATCTCGTTTGAAGGCGAATACCCCGACCGGAAGTGGTTATCGCGAGACCCCGCATTATTATTACGATATTAAAACGAATGATTAAGATTGGACGAGGACTCCCGCAATTGCCTGGGCTTTATGGCGACGTCGCGCGCGGCAGCTTCCTCCCGCGCAGTAATTAGCAGTAATTTGATTGTTCGTCCGGCGACCGGAAGCGAGGCCGGAAATGAGATCTTGGGGCCTCGGTTGGTTTGTCTTTTTTTGTTATTTTCCTTCTTTGGTGGTCCAACGAAGTCGATTATTGCGATATATGTGTGTGTCGATTAGTTCATTGTACTGATGTACTGAGTTTTAACACGTGTCCTTTTAAAAAAACGTGTGTGTTCTTTTAAAACTTTTAAAAACGTTTCTTTTAAAACGAAAACGTATTGTAGTCGCGAAAACGTGTGTAAAAACGTTTCGAAAAACGGACGGTTTCGATCCGTAAGACCCAGAGGCGGGGATGAGTCACGCGACGCACCGAGGAGGCGGAAATTACGATTATTTACGATTATTTACGCGCGATAAACCATGGAGTGTCTGGGAGATCGCGGCGGCCGCTGTTCTTCCACTTCCGTGTACGTATTTTAGAGTGTATGCATCGCGCGAAAATGGCCCTTACGAATGAAGAATTTGTTTACTGTTCCCAAGAATAGAATGGGGCCGAATCTTGCTTGTGGCGGGGAGAGTGAGGGCTCGAGCTGCATTCAAGTGTGTTTGTGTGTGTAAGTTTTTTTCTGTTTAGTGTATGTGTATGTGAGTGTTCGGGGGAGGGTGTCTTTGTATCTATTTTTGCGTATATGCGTTCGTGACTACACATGTTTGTCGACATAGCAACATGGAGAAAGAACCAAACGTCGACACCATAAAATAAACATCACACAGTAACGAAAAATGCAACACATAAACAAACAAGCAAACATGCAAAGAGCAACCGAGACCTAGTGTCCACTGCCCCCCTTCCCCCCCCCCCGACCCGCGGCCATAACTGCGGCTGAAAGCAATCCTCAAACTTAGATGAACTTTTTTATTATCACTTAAACGCTCATTTATTGCCGGCGGCGCTAATCCGCTGCGAGAACTAAGTTCATTTTTTCGCGAATTGGCGAGTGATGAAGCGCGGGTTTTGTGGCGGGACTGCTGACCGCGCTGGACCTGGTGCGCTTGTTTGGGGGATGCGCTTGTTTGTGGGGATGGGTGGTTGTTTGTGCGCTTGTTTGTGGGGGATGGGTGGTTGTTTGTGCGCTTGTTTGTGGGGGATGGGTGGTTGTTTGTGCGCTTTGTTTGTGGGGGTGCGCTTGTTTGTGCGTGGTTATTTTGATGTTTGGTTGTTTGTGCGCTTGTTTGTGTGGTTATTTGTGGGGGATGTTGGTTGTTTGTGTGCTTGTTTGTGGGGGATGCGTGGTTATTTTGTGGGGGATGTTTGGGTTTGTGTGCTTGTGTGGGGATGCGTGGTGTGCTTGTGTTTGTTTGTGGGGGATGATTTGTGGGGGATGTTTGGTTGTTTGTGCGCTTGTTTGTGGGGGATGCGTGGTTGTTTGTTTGTGCGCTTGTTTGTGGGGATGCGTGGTTGTGTGGGGGTTTTGGTTGTTTGTGCGCTTGTTTTGTGGGGATGAGTGGTTGTTTGTGGGGGAATGTTTTGTTTGTTTGTTGCGCTTGTTTGTGGGGATGAGTGGTGTTTGTGCTTGTTGTTTTTTGTGGGGATGTTTTTGTGGGGGATGTTTTTGGTTTTTGTGTGCTTGTTTGTGGGGGATGAGTGGTTGTTTTGGGGGATGTGGTTGTGTGTTTGTTGTTTGTGCGCTTGTTTGTGGGGATGAGTGGTTGTTTGTGGGGGATGTTTGTTGTTTTGTGCGCTTGTTTTGTGGGGGATGTGGTTGTTTTGGGGGATGTTTGGTTGTTTGTGCGCTTGTTTGTGGGGGATGAATGGTTGTTTGTGGGGGATGTTTGGTTGTTTGTGTGCTTGTTTGTGGGGGATGAGTGGTTGTTTGTGGGGGATGTTGGTTTTGTGCGCTTGTTTGTGGGGGATGCGTGGTTATATGTTTGTGGGGAATGTTGGTTGTTTGTGCGCTTGTTTTGGGGATGAGTGGTTGTTTGTGGGATGTTTGGTTGTTTGTGTGTTGTTTGTGGGGATGAATGGTTGTTTGTGGGGGATGTTTTGGTTTGTTGTTGCTTGTTTGTGGGGGATGAGTGGTTGTTTTGTGCGGGATGTTTGGTTGTTTTGTGTGCTTGTTTGTGGGGATGGAGTTTGGTTGTTTGTGGGGTGATGTTTGGTTTGTTGTGTGTGTGCTTGTTTGTGGGGGATGAGTGGTTGTTGTGGGGGTGATGTTTGGTTTGTTGTGTGCTTGTTTGGGGGATGAGTGGTTTGTTGGTGGTGCTTGTTTGTGGGGGATGAGTGGTTGTTTGTGGGGGATGCTTGTTTGTGGGGATGCGTGGTTATTTGTGGGGGATGTTTGGTTGTTTGTGCGCTTGTTTGTGGGGGATGCGTGGTTATTTGTGGGGGATGTTTGGTTGTTTGTGTGCTTGTTTGTGGGGGATGCGTTGTGTTATTTTGTGGGGGATGTTTGGTTGTTTGTGCGCTTGTTTGTGGGGGATGCGTGGTTAAGTGGGGGATGTTTTGTTTGTTTGTTGTTTGTGCGCTTGTTTGTGGGATGCGTGGTTGGTTTGTGGGGGGATGTTTGGTTGTTTCGTGTGTTTGTTTGTGGGGGATGAATGTTGTTTGTTGGGGATGTTTGGTTGTTTGTGTGCTTGTTTGTGGGGGATGTGGTTTGTTTGTGGGGGATGATGAGTGGTTGTTTGTGTGCTTGTTTGGGGGGGATGTGGTGTTGTGGGGATGTTTGGTGTTTGTGCGCTTGTTTGTGGGGGATGCGTGGTTATTTGTGGGGGATGTTGGGTTTGTGTGCTTGTTTGTGGGGGATGAGTGGTTGTTTGTGGGGGATGCGTGGTTATTTGTGGGGGATGTTTGGTTGTTTGTGTGCTTGTTTGTGGGATGAGTGGTTGTTTGTTTGGGGGATGAGTGGTTGTTTGTGTGCTTGTTTGTGGGGGATGCGTGGTTGTTTGTGGGGATGCGTGTGGGGATGTTTGGTTGTTTGTGTGCTTGTTTTTGTGCGGGGATGAGGGTTTGATGTTTGGTTGTTTGTGTGCTTGTTTGTGGGGCATGCGTGATGTTGCCGTGGATGCGTGGTTATTTGTGGGGAGTTTTGTGTGTGTTTTGTGTGCTTGTTTGTTTGAGTGGTTGTGTGGGGGATGTTTGGTGTTGTTGTGCGTTTGTGGGGCATGCGTGTTTGTTTTGTGGGGATGGTGGTTATTTGTGGGGGATGTTTGGTTGTTTGTTGTGCTTTTTGTGGGGATAGTGTTGTTGTGGGATGAGTGGGTTGTTTGTGTGCTTGTTTGTGGGATGCGTGGTTGTTTGTGGGGATGCGTGGTTATTTGGGGGATGTTTTGGTTGTTGTGCTTGTTTGTGGGGGATGAGTGGTATGTTTGGTTGTTTTGTGTGCTTTGTTTGTGGGCATGCGTGGTTGTTTGTAGGGGATGCGTGGTTGTTTATTTGCTTGTTTATGGGGATGTGTGGTTTGTGCGCTTGTTTAAGGGGGATGTTAGCGTGATGTTTGCCGTGGAAGGGGAGTTGTTGTGTGCTTGTTCGCTTAGAGTAGTAGTTGTGTTGGCCTTGTATGCGGGTTCGGATAGTTATTTGTGTCTTTGTTTGTTGCGGATGTGTGGTTGATTGTGTGCTTGTTTATGTGCTTGCTGGCGGGAGAATTGCGTTTGTTAAGGGAATCTTGTAGATGTGGGCGAGGCGGTGCTGTTTGTACATGGGCAGGAGTTAGTGTGGACGTGCGTTTGTTGAGTTTTTTGTTTGTATTTGTGGGTGTGTTTGCGTGTTTCCGTGCGCATGTCCGTGTATGTGTGTGTGTGTGTGTGTATAAATAGATGTGTGGAAGAAGGAAATAAATCAAAAGTATTGAGACTCAGAATTAGACGCATAGTTTCTTGATTTGAGATGCCGGCTAAGAAAAAAAAATTATATATATATACATAGTTTATTGATTTTTAGATGTCAGCTAAAATAAACCCCGGTATGTCGACGTAAGAGACATCTTCAAATTAGATTTCTTATAGCGAGAAAAATGTATTTGAGAAAAGAGAATCTGGTATGGGAAGATTATGTAGGAACCTGTAGGAATGTGGTAGAGCGACCATTCTGGAGCATCACTTCAAGAATCGTAAGATTAGTGCAACAAATTCATAGTAACAACGCTTCAATATACCTCCCGAAACGTCATGGAAATATTCACGGATTAGTTTGCTACATTGGTCCGTTTAGGAAAGTTTTCTGGAAAAAGTCCCTATAGTGAAATACGGCGGCTGGGCCCGTAGATTTATATGGTAATGCTTGACTACAACAAGAACAGTGTGTGTGTGTGTGTGTGAATGTGTGTGTGTGTGTGTTTTTATATGTACGCCTGCGTTTGCGTCTGTGTCAAGGCATGCCTATGAAAGAGAGAGAAGTCGAAAGAGATAAACTAGAGAGCTAAGAGAGAGAGAAAGAGAGAGAGAGAAAGAGCGCGAGGGCACAGGTCAGAGTGTAACCGCTGCTCCCGCCCAAAATTTTACCGACGGCCTCGAGGTTCTCATTAGGAATTCGTTCTTTTTTTGAGAAATGGCGCACTGCTCCGGGCGGCGGCGATGCTACGCAGCAGGACCTGCCTTTGTCATTCTACTCGGCATGCCTTAAGAGTCTACTGGGAATGAGGCGATGCAATGGAGGAGGAGGAAATAGAGAGAGGCAGAGAGGGGAAGGCGCTAGTAAGAGGAGGCAAGAGGATGAGGAGAGGAAGAGGACGCTGATGTGTATGTGTGTATATATATATATATATATATATATATTATATATATATATATATATATATATATATATATATATATATATATTATATATATTATATTTTATATTTATATTATATATATATTTATATATTTATATATATATTTTATAATATATATTTTATATTTATATATATGAAATATATATATATATATATATATATATATATATATATATATATATATTTATATATATATATATATATATATTTATATATATATATTTATATTTATATTCATATATATATTTATATTTATATTCATATATTATTTTATATTATATATATATTTATATATTTATATATTTATATATATATATATTTATATATATATATATATATATATATATATATATATATATATATATATATATGTGTGTGTGTGTGTGTGTGTGTGTGTGTGTGTGTGTGTGTGTGTGTGTGTGTGTGTGTGTGTGTGTGTGTGTTGTGTGTGTATAGATACTTACATATATAATATATACATATATATGTAAATACACAGAGAAGGAGAAAAGAGAAAGAGAGGGCGCCGACGAGAGGGAGAGAGAGGCGGCCTCCCTCCGCAAGGGACCTCTTCTCCTGGAAGCCAAAGGAACAAAGGCGGCGTCATCCCCATCTGCAAACTTCAGCGCGTGGAACGAGACATACGGATCCCGAAGAAGCATTCTGATATTTTGTCCATAAAGAGCGACGCGTCCGTGTAGAAAATTGCAGTGCTCAAAACCGTGCTTGCATGTTTGATCAAAAAGCTATTTAGCGACGGGTTTTCTGGATATAGGTCGCTCTCATGCGAGTGGCGAGAATTATTTAATTAATTTCCTTGAGGAGAAAATGTTTTCTATTTTCTTTCTTTGGTTCTCGATATTTTTTAAAAAACTAAGTCTCCAATCTTGTCATTATTTTTCTTTCATGCGTTTATATCTCTAACTTTAAGATATTTTTCATAATTGCATATGAATATATATATTTTTAGAAGAGCTAAACAGGAGAGAGAGAGAGAGAGAGAGAGAGAGAGAGAGAGAGAGAGAGAGAGAGAGAGAGAGAGAGAGAGAGAGAGAGAGAGAGAGAGAGAGAGAGAGAGAGGAGAGAGAGAGAGAGAGAGAGAGAGAGAGAGAGAGGGAGAGTGAGAGAGAGAGAGAGAGAGAGAAGAGAAGAGAGAGAAAAGAGAAGGAAAGAGAAAGAGTGAGTGAGTGAGTGTTACAAGAGACAAGCACGTATTCTTCCGTGTTTTATGAGCGTGCTATGTAGTGCATGTTTATACGTATTTTTTTTTTTTTTTTTTACCTTCCTTCATGAAAAGTAAATTTTAAGATAGAAAGAGAAAGCAAAACTAATAAGATGATGATATTGAGAAATAGTTTGCAGAGAGAGAGAGAGAGACAGACAGACCGACAGACAGACAGACAGACAGACAGACAGACAGACAGACAGACAGACAGACAGACAGACAGATAGCGTGGACGAGAGCGAGCGAACGAGCTAGCGAGTGAGTATATGGACGAGGAGAAAGAAAAGAAAAAGAGAGAAAAAACAAGATAGATAGATAGATGAGAAGAAATAAAACGATAAAAGCGAAATCGGCAACCCTACATTGCAATCGCAGCTCCAGAAGCCCAGACTTTTCATTCCGAAGAAAATTACAAATTGCTTCGATGTATCAAATGGCCAAATTGCAAGGTTTCCACGAATGCAGCAACTAGCTCGGGGAAGGAGATGGCGGAATGGTACTGAAAATCGAGACCTGAAACTTTGAAACTCTTGTTGAAGATCTTGCACTGCAACCTGCGCCCACGTCCGCTTGGGAAGAATCTGGCTTATGCTGTTTTCGTTAGTATTTTCGTCAGTATTACAGTTAGGGCTGTGTTCACCATTGGTAGTAATAGTTCTTGTTGTTAATGTTATTGTTTGTAATTATTATTGTTCTTATTGTTTGATAATTGTTTTTGTTATTATTATCGTTATTATTATTGTTATCATTATTTTTATCATCATTATTATCATTATCATTGTTATTATCATCATTAATCGCCATTATTATTATCATTTATCATATGACTATTATTGTATCATTCTATCATTCTTTTCCTATTTTTCATATTGTTTGATTGTTGTTATTCTTATTATTATCGTTATTATTATTGTTATTATTTTTATCATCATTATTATCATTATCATTGTTATTATCATCATTAATCGCCATTATTATTATCATTCATCATTTGACTATTATTGTATCATTTTATTATCATTCTTTTCCTATCGTCAATAGTAATTTCATCATCATTATTATCGTTACGATCATTATAAGTCTTGTTTGCTATGGGACGGCGCACGTATGTGTTTATTTAGGAGAAAGTACGAGTATTCATTTGTAATATTTTTTATTTCCTGACATATGAGTTTATATGAGTTTTGCTCCTGGAAATCTTCTCTTTAGTATTTGCATTTCCTGATTTATTTTATCGTATTTAAAAAAACGTTATTTTTTTTGTGTTGGGCGAAATTGTTGAGCATGTGGATTGAATTATAATAAATTTCATTCGGATATTTAATCTTATTGTATTTTTCATTCCTCAGTACGTCCTTTAGATAGTTTCAC
Organism: Penaeus vannamei; assembly: GCF_003789085.1. Taxonomy (NCBI): domain Eukaryota; kingdom Metazoa; phylum Arthropoda; class Malacostraca; order Decapoda; family Penaeidae; genus Penaeus; species Penaeus vannamei. The sequence goes on along the minus strand of NW_020869273.1, from coordinate 104,337 downwards.
TACAAGTAAGCATATTGATTCGAATGATCATGCAGAAAAAATAGTAATAAAAGATTTATCTGTTTATATTATTCATGACTTATTTTCTGGATTAGACGCTTGACGTGAGCAGGAAAAGGGTTTTGTGAGTTCACTTTCTTTTTTTTCTCCTGTTCCTTCTTCGCCTACTTTCTTTACTATATCATCTCCTCTTTTCCCTCTTCTTCTTCTTCTTCTGTTTCTCCCTTTCCTTCCTTATTATTATTATCATTCTCCTTCTTCTCTCTTTTTTCCTCACCCCTTTTCTCCCTCTCTCCCAGCCACCTCCTTGTCGTCGTCGTCGTCGTCCTCCTCCTCCTCCTCCTCCTCCTCCTCCTCCTCCTCCTCCTTCCCTCCTCTCCTCTCCTCTTCTTCTTCTTCTTCTTCTTCTTCTTCTCCTTTCCTCCTCCTCCTCCTCCTCCTCCTCCTCTCCTCCTCCTCCTCCTCCTCCTCCTCCTCCTCCCCTCCTCCCCCCCCCCCCCTTCGTCCAGCATCTCGGAGAATGGGCGTCACGATCCCCGCCATATCTTCGCCTCGAAATGGAAGAAAGAAGTCGGGGCTTTATGCGGCCTGATAAGCATCGCTCCGGCGCCGTCAAGCTGCTCTCGGCTCTGGGCGGGGGGGGGGGGGGGTGTATGAAGTGGTGGGGGTTGGGCAGGATCAGCATGGGTAAGGCATCGGGCGCTGGGTTTGGCAGGTAGGTAGGCGTGGGTGCAGACAGAGCTACAGAGATATGACAGGGTCTGGTAGGCCTACGCATGCAAGAGAGTGTTTGTGTGAGAGAGTGAGTGGAAGTGAGAGAATGAGAGTGGGAAGTGAGAGAGTGAGAGAGAGAGGGAAGTTAGAGAGTGAGGGAGAGAGGGAAGTGAGAGAGAGAGAGTGAGAGTGAGGGAGAGAGGGAAGTTAGAGAGTGAGGGAGAGAGGGAAGTGAGAGAGTGAGGGAGAGAGGGAAGTTAGAGAGTGAGGGAGAGAGGGAAGTTAGAGAGTGAGGGAGTGAGAGAGTGAGTGAGAGAGTGAGGAGAGTGAGAGAGTGAGGGAGATGAGAGAGTGATGAGAGAGTGAGGGAGAGAGGGAAGTGAGAGAGTGAGGGAGAGAGAAAAGTGAAGTGAGAGAGAATGAGTGAATGAGTGATTGAGAGTGGGAGAGTGGTAGAGTAAGAGAGGGAGCGAGCGACCTTCGCAAAAACCATCGCAAAGGAAGACCAAAGAGGACATCCGAGCGAAGGACAACGAGAGCGTGGGGGGCGGGGAGGGGAGGGGAAAGGGAGAAGTTGTGGGGATGTAATAAACGGCATTATTAGGCAATCCATCTTCCAACGTATGTGTGTCCGCGTGTGCGTATATGAGCTACTCTACGAGCATGTGTGTGCTTGTGTGCACGCGCGTGGTTCTATCTACACTTTATGCCTGCTCGCATGAATGTGCCTGTGCACCCGTGTATAAATGCTAGATTGCGCGCGCATGTGCTGGCTGGCGGGAGGCGGAAGGGCGGAAGCGTCGCCCCGCGCATTCGCTCGCACAAAGAGATTGCATTATCGCCGTCGCGTCCGGCCGTCTCGCATTGTTTACGCTCGCCTCGTAAACTCCTGCGCGCGCCGCCCGCCTTTTATTTCATCCGCGTTTCTTGCTGGGGATCGGGGGGGGGGGGAGGGGGGGATTGCCGCCTTTTTTCGTTTTCGCTTCTTTTCTTATCGGGTTTTTCTGTTTCTTTCTTTATTGTAGTGACTTTCTTTTCTATCTTTTCTTATTTCCCACATTTTTCGTGCCTTTTCATTTCTGTTGGTGTTCGTATATTTTTTTCTTTGAGATATCGCTTCGGTTTTATTTCTCATCTTTTCAGCGAAAAGAAAAAGAGAAACGGAAAGGGAACTGGAACAAAAATGCAGACGAAACGTGACACGCACACACACGCACATCTATATATATATATATATATATATATATATATATATATATATATATATATATATATATATATGTGTGTGTGTGTGTGTGTGTGTGTGTGTGTGTGTGTGTGTGTGTGTGTGTGTGTGTGTGTGTGTGTGTGTGTGTGTGTCGTGCGTGCGTGCATGTATATGTAAATGTTTATATGCATGCATGCATGTATGTATGTATCTATGCCACATTTTTACGGACACACACTAGGATTATGAATGACTTATTGATACTTATAGTAATGATAGTGATGATGAATTACAGTGATGCTCGTAGTAAAGCCAAAAACGATGCTAACAATCATGACAGTAACTACAAATTATACAAGAGTAAATATATGAATCATGATAATTAAATTTTAGTGACAATCATCCTAGAATGAGGCCGGCAATAATTAGCAGTGGTAGAAAAAATGATAACAGAAATAATACAAATTAGATGATGATTTTGATAAAAGCCTTATGATATAATACGTATGATTGTTCATAGTAAAGAGAAAAGAAAAGATAAGAAAAAATATAAGAGAATATTTGATGTTTATATCGCAATAGATAAAATAAAAAAGATAGCTATTCATTATATCAGAAAAAAATAAAGAAAAAAATCAACGTTACGCAACCCGGATGTTGGCATCTTGATTGATTGTGTTTAATCAAGGAGACAAAGATATTAGGGGGGGGGGGGGGAAGTAGACGAGGAGTAGGGGTTCGACAGAAGGGGGGGGGCGATCTACGACTGCAGCCATGGAACTACATCCTTTTCTCTCCTTCTCTCCCTGCTTCTTCCTTCCTTCTTTAGTCTTCCTCCCCCTTTCTCTTCCTCTTCTCTTTCTCCCAGTTTTAGTCTTCCTCTCCTCTTCCTCCCAGTTTTAGTCGTCCTCTCCCCTTTCTCTCTTTTTCTTTTCTATCTCCCAGCTTTATCCTACTTTTGCTCCTCCTCTCGACCAATCCCCCCAACCTACTGCCGTCTCACCTCCCGTCTTCCCCCCTCATCCCTTCCCTCCCCTCCTCCCATGCCCTCTCCTTCCCCTTCCCCCCTATCGCGGCACTCCCTCCGCCCTCGCCCTCCCCTTCCCCTCCTCCCATGCCCTCCCCTTCCCTCCTCCCATGCCCTCCCCTTCCCCTCCCATGTCCCCCACCCCTCCTTCCCCTCCCCTCCCCTACTTTCCCTTCCCCTCCCCCTCCCCTTCTCCCCTCCCCCCTCCCCTTCCCCCTCCCCCTCCCCCTCCCTGTCACGTCGGGTCGCGGGAGAGTAACATTTTCGTCTCTGACTGATTGTGACGTGTGACATGGCCTAAGGGGAGGCAGCGGCAGGGGGAGGGGAGGGGGGGGTGTGTGTGATTGCGGTCGTCTCTCTTTTTTGTCGTTTTGATGGATTGTTTTGGTTGTTGAAAAGGAGAGAGAGAAACAGAAACAGCGAGATGGATAGAGATAGATAGATGGAGAGGATAGAGATAATAGATAGATAGAGATAATAGATAGATAGTTAGAGATAAATAGATAGATGGATAGATATAGATAGATGGATAGATATAGATAGATGGATAGATATAGATAGATGGAGAGGAGAAGAGAGAGAGAGAGAGAAGAGAGAGAGAGGAGAGAGAGAGAGAGAGAGAGAGAGAGAGAGAGAGAGAGAGAGAGAGAGAGAGAGACGAGAGAGAGAGGGAGAGTGAGAGAGAGAGAGAGTTAGAGAAAGAAAGAGAAATGAGGAGAAAGAATGAAGGGAGGAGGAGTGACAACTAGGGGGAGGGGGGGGGGAGGGCTGACCGCACCTGATGCCATTATTTTAAGTGCCGTTACACGTAATGCGATTATGTTTAATGTAATTCTACGCTACTGTTACAGGCATGAGACGTGTTAGGGGGGGGGGCAATGTAGAGGGTGGGACGGGGGGGGGGGAGGAATAGGAGATAGAGGGGATAGAAAGAGGGAAGGGGAGGGAGACAAAGGGGACGGTGAGGTAAAAAGATTAAGAGAGAACGACAAATGAGTCAGATAAGAGGGAAAAGAAAGAAAGAGAAAAGGGGACAGACCAAGCAGGAAAGAAAGGAGAAAAGGTAGGCCAAAGACGTCAGAAGGAGAGACCGAGAAAAAAGCGGTCAAGGACAGATAAGTAGATAAACAGCAATGACAGAAGGATAAACGATAATTAGGGAAAAACAACAATAACGGTGATAAGCAAGTGAGTGGAGAGCAAAGGAAAACGGACAAATATAGAGAAGGAAAGACAGATAGTGAAGGAGGACCGGCCAGCAGTGAAGGAAGAAAACAGGCATGCAGGCAAGCAAGCAGAGAGCAAGGAGGGCATTAAAACAGACGAACAGATAAACAGAGAACAGTGTATGTAAAGCAAGCAATCATGTAGAGAGTAGAGAAGGTAAAAACTAGCAGGCAAGCATAAAACATGGACAGTATGCAGTGCGCAGACAGACAAGCTTGCAAGCAGAGAGCAAGGAAGGCATTCAAGCAGACAGGCTGCAAGCAGAGAGCAAGGAAGGCATTCCAGACAAGCACAAGCATACGCAGAGCTTGCAAGCAGAGAGCAGGAGAAGGCATTCAGAGAGCATGGCAAGCAGAGAGCAAGGAACGTTGACAAGCTTGCAAGCAGAGAGCAGCATTCAGCAGACAAGCAAGCATTCGTGCAGACAGACAAGCATGGCAAGCAGAGAGCAAGGAAGTCGTTCACGCAGACAGATAAGCTTGCAAGCAGAGAGCAGGGAAGGCATTCGTGCAGACAGACAAGCATTCGTTCACGCAGACAGATAAGCTTGCAAGCAGAGAGCAGGGAAGGCATTCGTGCAGACAGACAAGCATGGCAAGCAGAGAGCAAGGAAGTCGTTCACGCAGACAGATAAGCTTGCAAGCAGAGAGCACGTGCAGACAGACAAGCAAGCAGAGAGCAAGGAAGTCGTTCACGCAGACAGATAAGCTTGCAAGCAGAGAGCAGGGAAGGCAGTGCAGACAGACATCAAGCACAAGCATTATGAAGCAGAGAGCAAGGAAGGCATTCGTGCAGACAGACAAGCATGGCAAGCAGAGAGCAAGGAAGTCGTTCACGCAGACAGACAAGCTTGCAAGCAGAGAGCAGGGAAGGCATTCAAGCAAGCAGGACAGGTGCGGCGGAAGCACAAAAACAAGCTCTTCATTCGTGATTACACCCGGGATAAACACGGGCAGCATCTCTGGCAGGTGCGAGGAATGGAGGGGAGGGGGGAGAGGGAGGAGGAGGGAGGAAGAAGAAGAAGGAGAGGGGAGAGGGAGGAGAGAAGAGGAGAGAGAGAAGAGAGGAAGAGAGGAGAGGAAGAAGAGGAGAGAGAAGAAGAGGAGAGAAGAAGAGAGAAGAGGAGAGAGAGAGGAGAAGAGGAGAGAGAGAGAAGAGGAGAGAAGAGAAAGAGGAAGAGGAAGAAGAGAGAGAGAGGAGAGAGAAGAGAGAGAAGAGAAAGAGAAGAGAAGAGAAAGAGAAAGAAGAAGAGAAGAAGAGAGAAGAGAAGAGAAGAAGAGAAGAAAGAGAGAAGGAGAGAGAAGAGAGGAAGAGAAGAGAAGAGAAAGAGAGAGAGGAGAGAGAAAGAGAGGAAGAGAAGAGAGGAGAGGAGAGGAGAGGAGAGAGAAGAGAGAGAGGAGGAGAGAGGAGAGGGAGAGGAGGGGGGGCTTTAAACCTCCTTGACCACCCACACGCTCCCTCTCTCATCACCTCTCGTCTTCAGCCCCGCCCCGCCCCCCCATCCCTTCGGACTCTCGAACTGATTATAAACTAATTGATAAAGATATCTTTCTTGGTACGAAACAGGTAAGCGCACGTACACACAGACCACGCACGATCGCACCAATACCACACACCACACACACACACACACACACACACACACACACACACACCACACACACACACACACACACACACACACACACACACACACACACACACACACACATATATATATATATATTATATATATATATATATATATATATATATATACATATATATACAATACATATAAAGAGAAGCAGAAGAGAAGAGTAGGAAAGGATTAGAAAAAAAAGATCATGAAGAGGGGAAGAGGATGCTGATAAAAAGAAAGAAGAGATAAAAACGTAGAAGTAGACACACAAAACGAGGTGACAGAGCGAGAGGCGTGGCAAAGGGACTTATTTCTCCCGCGCAAAATTGGAGGCATTGGGACCTCAGTGGAGGCCATTGGCGCGCGGTCTTTACCTGCTAATGGTGTTGACATTCACGCGTGCCTCCGATACCTGGCGCTCACGCTCTTTCTCTCTCTCTCTCTCTTCTCTCTCTCTCTCTCTCTCTCTCTCTCTCTCTCTCTTCTCTCTCTCTCTCTCTCTCTCTCTCTCTCTCTCTCTCTTCTCTCTCTCTCTCTCTCTCTCTCTCTCTCTCTCTCTCTCTCTCTCTCTCTCTCTCTCTCTCTCTCTCTCTCTCTCTCTCTCTTCTCTCTCTCTCTCTCATCTCTCTCTCTCTCTCTCTCTCTCTCTCTCTCTCTCTCTCTCTCTCTCTCTCTCTCTCTCTCTCTCTCTCTCTCTCTCTCTCTCTCTCTGTCTGTCTGTCTTCTCTCTCTCTCTGTCTCTTATATCTCTCTCTGTGACCTTCCAACTCTCTCAAAGAGTCACAGAGTCAGGAATCAAAGAGCCAAGAGTCAAAGAGTCACAGAGTCCGATTCACGAGGCCCGTTAGCATGCGAGGCGAATGGGGACAGGAAGCCTTGCAGACGCGACCGGACACGAGGGGAAGGAAGTGGGAAGAGCGGAAGAGAAGAGAGAATTGAAAGAGGAGAGATCGGCACTCACGACGACGAACGAACGAATGCCGAGCGTGAAAAAAGAGGGATTAAGGAATGGAGGGAGAGGGAGAAGGAAAGAGGGATAGAGGCGGGGACAAGGAGATGAGACGAAGGAAGGAAGAAAAGGATTCGGGAAAGGCCCAGAAAGAGATAAGAGGCGGGGAAAGGGACATGACGATTAGCTAATGACGTGGAGAGGAGCGCCGCGCGTTACGATAGATGGGTGAAGAGAACGAGAGAATAAGAAGCGGGCGATTCAGGCACAGGTTGAATGGGGGATGTAAATGTGATTGGAGAGAAGGGATGAATGGAGGGAGGGAGGGAAGGAAGGAAGGATAGATGGATGGATGGATGGATGGAGGGGAAGGAGGAAGGAGGAAGGGAGGGAAGGGAAGGGGAAGGGAGGAGGAGGAGGGAAGGAAGGAAAGGAAGCAAGGGAGCGACAAAAGAGGGAGGGAAGAGAGTAAAAGAGGAGGGGAAAAGGGGCGACAGGGAGGAAAGGAAAATGGGTGAAAGGGAGGAACGGAGAAGAGAATGAGAGAGACAGACAGACAGACAGATAGACAGAGATAAAGACAACGAAAAGACAAAAAAAGAGACAACAAGTTAACTAGGAAGAGCGACAAAGAGAGAGAAAAAGAGGGGACACAGTGATTATTTGTTCTAACAAACTAATAGCTGTCAAAGGATCGACAGACAAAGGATTCGCACGCCTGGAATCCCGTCATGTTGAGAAGGAGTGAACCGATCCTGGAATGACGGAGAACGAAGAAGCAGGAATATGATAAAGAAGAGGCAGAAATGCAATGAATAAGAAGCAGAAATACAGAGAAGAAGAAGCAAAAAACAATAAGAAAATATGATAAAGAAGAAGCAGAAATGCAATTAATAAGAAGCAGAAATACAGAGAAGAAGAAACAGAGATACAGTAAAAAAGAAGCAGGAATACAAATAATAAGAAGCAAAAATGCAATGAAGAAGAAGCAGAAATACAGTAAAGAAGAGGCAGAAATAATAAGAAGAACAATGAAGAAGAGGCAGAGATACAATAAAGAAGAAGCAGAAATACAGTGAATAAAAAGAAGAAATACAATGAATAAAAGCAGCAATGAATAAGAGCAGAAATGACCAATGAATAAGAAGCAGAAATACAATGAATAAGAAGCAGAAATACAATGAATAAGAAGCAGAAATACAATGAATAAGAAGCAGAAATACAATAAAAGAAGCAAAGCAGAAAGCAGCAATACAGTGGAGAAGAGGCAGAAATGACAATAAAGATAAGAATCTTACGAGCGATAAACTTGCCTTCGTGACAAAAGATTGGAGGCATTAGGTTGAACCGAGAGTGTCTTTGGGAAACGACACGCCCTAAAGTCTTGCCTCCGGGGTTAAGACGTTCCCTGTACTCATTAGGTCTTGCGGGTTGGACGGCGCTGTCATTTACACGTATTAGTCACCAGGGAGGGAGAGGAGGGAGGGGGGGGGGGGTGAGCAAAAGGAAAATAAGCAACGGCGTGTGATAAAAGGGAGAAGAGGAGGAGGTTATTAAAACTGGGTGACTTGTCGTAGCAAAAGGGGTAATTATTCCAGGATAGCATGTCATAGCAGGGGCGTAATTAAAACGGGGTGACGTGACATTGCAACATTTTTTCTTTCACGAGAGAATTCGACAAGAAAGAGAATTCCGATAAATAGTAGAGGGAGGACGACTGCGGGATAATTCTCGTGCGAACGCGAATGCCATCAACCGGGCAGATGGTCGGGGGGAGACGGTGGAATGAGGCCCGTAGCCCAGGGGTCCCATCCGGGCGAACCTAGTCAAAATGTAAATATTCCCCTCCCTTGATGCTTGCCAGGGAAAGAGGTGCACGGGGCCCGGCTCGCCCCTGTTATCTGGCCGGGAGACTGGTGTCAAAGGGGGGTTCAGTCTCGCCACCTTGTCAGGGAAACAAACTCGAACGGCCTGGTTCAAATTTGTCTTCAGATCTGGGGAATAAATGTCAAGGGCGTCATCCATATCATGGCCAGGGGAAAAAAGGCAGAGGCATTTGTTAGATTCTGCCATTTATCCGGGAAATCAAGTGCAAAGGGCCTGGGTCACCCTTGCCATCTGGTCAGGGAAGCAAGTGCAAAGGACCGGACTCAAACCTGTCGTGTGAGACCCCTTAATGTGGCAGCGTGGGAGTGATTTGGAGTGTTCGCTTGAGCCAAACCTTAAAATTGTGTGTGTGTGTGTGTGTGTGTGTGTGTGTGTGTGTGTGTGTGTGTGTGTGTGTGTGTGTGTATGTAAAATCAGCCAATCTCTTCATGTGCGTGCACCTGCTCTCTCTGGTCCTTTTGTTAGAATGATGAGAAAGATCAGAAAAGACAAGGGTATTTGACGAGGACAAAGAAAGATATGAGAAAAAGAAAAAGAAGTTGTCAGAGAACCAAACTTTCCCTGGAGATGACTGAGAAGAGATGCTGTGGTATCAGATGAGTCTTGGCTTATACGAAAGATGCTGAGATAGAGATACAGTGGGTACGAAAGACAGAGATTCTCTCCAAGGGAGATAGAAGTAAGAATGAAGGGGTTGTCGGCGCTGTGAGACTGCGTTCTCGCGGAATTTAAAGAATACTGAATGGATGGATTCTTACTATTTGGGGGGAAACGCGCTGCAGGTTGTACGCAGCCCGAAAATACTACATACCTTTTGCTATATAGAACACACAGGCGCCAGGTATGCCAGACATGAGCGGTAGCCGAAATATATACATATATTTAGCATAAGCGAATGCAGATCGTTACAGAAAATCATGCAAGTCAGAGTGAGCGCTCAAGCGACGTCAAGATAATGCAGTTGGCGGTATATATCATACGTCCGGTGGCAGGTCGTGGGAGGTAACAACACACAAGAGGGCGAGGCAGTGTCGCAGTTACTGTGGCTGCTTCTCGTGATGAATATGGACACACGTCGCTGGCCAGTCCCGGATGTTGACACGGCGGCTGGTGCATGGCGGAGGGACGGACGGGGGGGATGGGGGAAGGAGAGAAGGGAGGGAGGGAGGGAGGAAGGGAGGAAGAATGGGCGGTAAAAAAGGAAATTAGGGGGGGGGGGGGCAAAAAAAAAACAAGGATGGAGAAGAGGAAGGACGGAACGACGGAGGGAGGAGCCGAGGGGAATCCTGACAAAAGAGACAGAGACGCACAAACACGAAGGCACAGGGAGAAGGGGAGGAACAAAAGGCAGGAACATATATAAGTGAAGAAGGAAAACCAGGCTGGTAGACAGACACACAGATGTGAAGGAGAGAAATAAACAGAAAATGTAAATAGGTGGGGAGGGAAAGTTACACCGACATAAAGGGAAGGGAGGAGGCAGACTGTCAGAGAAAAAAGGTACACACAAATTAGGGGAGGGGGCAAACAGAGTCGATAAATAAGCGAAATAAATAAATGAAAAGAAGAAGAAAAAGAAGAAGAAAAAGAAAAAGAAAAGAAGAAGAAGAAAAAGAAGAAGAAGAAGAAAGAAGAAGAAGAAGAAGAAGAAGAAGAAGAAGAAAGAAAAGAAGAAGAAGAAGAAGAAGAAGAAGAAGAAGAAGAAAAGAAGAAGAAGGAGAGCAGGAGAGCAGGAGAGCAAGCATGCCAGACAGGCAAGGGTGCAAATAGAAGCCACTCTGCACAAATGGTTCGGGGCCATGCGGTTTCTCAAAAGACGCTGCCCCTCCATCGCGAGGTTCGTGAAGAGAGCGAGAGGAACCCGGAAATATAGAGCACAAGGCTTTTATTTTACCATATTTTATTTGTTGATTGTTTAGAGGGTTTCTTTTATGTTTTTGTCGTATTTTATAATTGTTTATAGTTTTCAATATATTTTTGTTTTTGTCGTTTTTTGATTGTTTATTGTTTGGTTAGTTTTTTTTTTTTACATTTTTCATTGTTAAGGTTGTTTTTTTATTGTCGTTTGGGTCTCTTTTGTATTTGTTTATTGGTTGATTAATATTACACTTGATTATTACTTTGTTCGTTTCTTTCTTTATAGTGTGGGTCGTTCTTCTTAATTGTTAATTGTTTGGTACGTTTTTTTTTTAAATTCACACCCATTCTCTCTCTCTCTCTCTCTCTTTCTCCTCCCTTCTCTCTTCTCTCCCTCTCTCTCGCCCTCTCCTCCCTCTTTTCTATCTCCCCCTCCTCTCCCCTCCCTCCTCCTTTTCTATCTCCTCCTCTCTCTCCCTCCCTCTCTCTCCCCATCTTCCTTCTTCTACTTCTCTCTTCTTCTCTCTCTCTCTCTCTCTCTCTCTCTCTCTCTCTCTCTCTCTCTCTCTCTCTCTTCTCTCTCTCCTCTCCTCTCCATCTATACTCTCTCCCNTATATATATATATATATATATATATATATATATATATTATATATATATATTACACACACACACACATCAAACTTGGTTTAATCTCGGTGGTTATCAAACCTGATTTAAGTGGATTAGAAATGCAAATGAGATTTAGCCGGAAATAGGACTAAAGCTGAGAAAGAATTGCCAATGATGAAATAATCTCCGCCTCCTAAGAATAAATCAAAATGAATTTAGGAATAAAAAAAAAGAAGGAAAGAAAAAAAAGCGTATTAAGAACCGTTGAAATTTCGTTGACACTTGCTAACAACAAATTTAATCCGAAATCCTTACTATAAATATTATTAACATTGTTTTTATTATTATTATTATTATTATTATTATTATTATTATCATTATTATTATTATATGATTATTATTATTGCTATTGTTATCATTTCTATTATGATTATTATTATCATTATCATAATCACTATCACTATCTTTATTATCATTATTATTATATTATTATATTATTATTATATTATTTATATTATTATTTATTTTCATTATTCTTTATTATTTTCATTATTCTTTATTATTTTCTTTACTATCATTATTATTTTCAAACTTATCATTATGGTCATAATTGTTATCATTGTTATTATCATTATTATCATCATAATCATTATTATTACTATAACTGTTATTTTCATTATTAGTATAATTATTTTGATTATTATCATTATCATTGCTATTATTGTTATCATTTTACTCATTATGATTATCATTATGATCGTGATCATCATTATTTTTCCTATTATTATTAATGTTAATTTGCTATTGCTATTATTATTTTTATGATTATTATTATTATATTACTCATTATTACTATTATCATAATCATTATTATTACTATCACAATATTATTGTTATTATTATTATTATCATTATTATTATCATCATTATTACTATTATTAATATTATTATTATCCACACTATTATTATATTCATTATTATTGTTATTGTTATTATTATTTTCATTATC
>NW_020869273.1:50449-71303 GCF_003789085.1 Penaeus vannamei | reverse complement strand
TCGTGTGTGTGTGGTGGTGTGTGTGTGTGTCGTGTGTGTGTGTGTGTGTGTTGTTGTGTGCTGTGTGTGTGCGTGTGTGTGTGCGTCTCTATTCTCTCTCTCTCCCTCTCTCCCTCTACCCCTTTCCCTTCTCCCTCTCCCTCTCCCTCTCCCCAATAAAACGTCCCCTGATTATTCTTTCATTTCGAGAGTATCCCTTTGTTGTATGATGCATTACACTTGGAAGACCCCTTTCAAGATGCTCCTCCCCCTTTACTCTAAAAATTCGGCCCCTTCTCTCCTCCTTCCCCTCCCCCTTTCCTTCCCTTCCCTCCTCCCCCCCCCTTTCCTTCCTTTTCCTTCCCCTCCGTCTCCTACCCTACCCCCCCCCCCTTTAAAAGGAAAGAAAAAACAATGAATCCACAAAACGTTATCGAGAACATATGAACATTAATTCTCTCCCCCCCCTACCCCCTCCCCACCCCTTTTACGAAACACAAAAGGGGAGTTTTGCCGGATTTTTGAAAAATCTTCCAACTGTCCGGAATTTTGGTTTTCCGGTTTTCTTGGTCTCAATTTCGCTTCTGTCTTGCGCAAAAGGAGTCATAAATCTCGTAAGAATGGAGAGAGAGAAAAGAGAGGAAAAGAATAATAATCAGAAGAATAATCAACGAAGAGAGGGAAAAAAAGGATAAGGAGAATGGAAGAAAGAGACAGAAAGAGAGAGAGAGAGAAGAGAGAGTTTCTGGTTATAGTCTTGACTTCAGGTTTCTGGTGCAGATTTTAGGGTTTCAGTTTAGCTTCGTAGTTTAGGTTCCTCCTCCTTCCCCTCCCCTGCCTGCCCCTCTTCCTCTTCCCTCTTACCCTTCTCTCCCACTCCCTGCCCCTCTTCCTCTTCGCTCTTACCCTTCTCTCCTTCTCGCTGCCGCTCTTCCTCTTCCCATTCTCTCCCCTCTCGCTGCCCCTGCTCCCTCTTCCCTTCCCTCCCCTGCCGCCTCTTTCCCTCTTCCTCTTCCCCTTCTCCTCCCCTTTCCTGCCCTCTTGCCTCTACCCCCTTCTCCCCGCCTCTCCTGCCCTCCCCTCCCCTGCCCCTCTTCCTCTTCCACTTCCCTTCCCTTTCCTGCCCTCTTCCTCTTCCCTTTCTCCCCTCTCCTGCCCCTCTCCCGTCGCCGCTGCCCCTCTTCCTCTTCCTCTTCCCCTTCTCACCTTTCCTGCCCCTCTTCCTCTTCCCTTCTCTTCCCCTCTCTGACCCTCTCCTCCCTGCCTCCTCTTCCTCTTCCTCTTCCTCTTCCCTTCCCTCCCCCTGCCCGCTCTTCCTCTTCCCCTTCCCTCCCCCTTCCTGCCCCTCTTCCCTCTTCCCCTTCTCTCCCCTCTCCTGCCCCTCTCCCTCCCCTGCCCCTCTTTCCCTCTTCCTCTTCACCTTCCCTGCCCCTTTCCTGCCCCCTCTTCCTCTTCCCCTTCTCTCCCCTCTCCTGACCCTCTCCCTCCCCTGCCCCTCTTCCTCTTCCTCTTCCTCTTCCCCTTCCCTCCCTGCCCCTCTTCCCTCTTCCCATTCCTTTAACCTTCCTCCTCCTCGTCGTCGTCGTCGTTCGGCATCGTCCCGTCCTCCCCTCCTTCCCCTCATCCATTTTCTCAAATCCTTCATTCTTCACCGTCTCCTCTTCCAACCCATTGCACGAAACATACGTACATTACACATCACAACACATAACACATATATATGTATGTCCGTTCTAGATGTTGTGGTTTGGCAATACAATCTTTTTCTTTTTTCTTTTCTTTTTCTTTTTCCTTTCTGTCTTTCTTAATAACAGATTTTTTTTCTTGAGGATATATTACGCATATAACTTGCGGAATAGGAAGTTCTGTTCTATCTGAGTAATGACTTGATTCCACATCGTTATTAAGCCATAAAATGTTGCATTACAGAGAGAGAGGGAGAGGGAGAGGGAAGAGATGAGAGAGAGAGAGAGAGAGAGAGAGAGAGAGGAGAGAGAGAGAGAGAGAAGAGAGAGAGAGGTGGGGAGAAGAGAGGAGAGAGAGAGAGACGAGAGAGAGAGGAGTCAGGAGAGGGAAGAGAGAGAGAGAGAGAGAGAGATGAGAGGAGAGAGACTCGTGAGATGAAGAGAGAGAGAGAGAGATGAGAGAGGAGAGAGAGAGAGAGGGAGAGAGAGAGAGATGAGGGAAGAAGAGGGATAAAAGAGAGATGAGAGAGAGAGAGAGAGAGAGAGAGAGAGAGAGAGAGAGAGAGAGAGAGAGAGAGAGAGAGAGGAGAGAGAGAGAGGAGGAGAGAGAGAGAAGAGAGAGAGAAGAGAGAGAAGATAAAAAGCGAGAAGATTGAGAGGGAGGAGAGGGAGGAGAGAGAGAGGAGAGAGAGAGAGAGAGAGAGACGAGAGAGAGAGAAGAGAGAGAGAGAGAGAGAGAAAGAGAGAGAGAGAAGAGAGAAAAGAGAGAGAGAAAGAGAGAGAGACAGACAGACAGACAGACAGACAGACAGAGAGAGGTTCAAGGAGCGAAAGGAGAGAGAGAAGAAGGAAAGAGATAGATACGAGAGGATAAATAGAATAAGAAAGAGGGTAAGGGATACGAAGAGAAAGGAAAGATAGAAAGCAATAATAATAATAATAATAATGACAATAATAAACAACAACACTAATAACAAAAAACAATGAACAACAATACGAAGAAAAAGGAAAATAAACAAACAAAACAATAAGCAAAACAGAAGAACATTAATAGAAACGGACAAGGAACAAAGGAGACTCGAGGAGAATAATTAAAGAGAGAGATAGAGGGATGGGAGAGAGAGAGGAGGAAGTAGGTAGAGGAGAGAGAGAGATAGATGAGGAGAGAGAGAGAGAAGAGGGGGGAGAGAGGAAGAGAGAGAGAGAGAGAGAGAGAGAGAGATGAGAGAGGAGAAAGAGAGAGAGAGAGAGAGGTAGAGAGAAGAGAGAGAGAAGAGAGAGAGAGGAGGAGGAGAGAGAAAGAGAGAGAGAGAGAGGGAGAGAGAGAGAGAGAGAGAGAAGATGAGAGAGGAGAGAGAAGAGAGAGATGGGGGAGGGGAGAGGGAGAGGGAGAGGGAGATGGAGGAGGAGAGGAGGGACGGAGGGGAGGGAGAGGGACGGGTGCGAAGAGGGAGAGGAGGGACGGAGGGAGAGGGAGAGGAGAGGAGAGGGAGAGGGAGGGGAGGGGACGGAGGAACAGGGAGAGGGAGAAGGTGGGGACGAGGAGAGGGGAGAGGGAGAGGGAGAGGGAGAGGGAGGGACGCGATGGAGGGAGAGGGGACGGACGGGAGGGAGAGGGAGAGGTAGAGGCGAGAGAGGGAGAGAGGGATGGAGGATGAGAGGAGAGAGAGAGAGAGAGATGGAGAGAGAGAGAGAGAGAGAGGAGGAGAGAGAGAGATTTATTTTTTCTAAAATATTTTACTCATAGAACGATAACTCCTAGGCAAATTTTTAAAAAACGTTTCAGAATACTGGTTATTGTAAAGGTAGGAAGTATTAATTCAACCTGACTGCTGACTTAATTTGACATCATTATGCTATAAAATATGTATACAATTGCAAATAGCGATGACATACGTATAATTGCAATTGGAGAGAGAACAGATGAGAAAGAGAGGAGAAGACCTTCATCACGAAGCTAAACAACCCTAAAATCTTGAGCCCCTTAAAACCTGCGTCAGAAATCTTGACCTTGAACTCTAAAACCCTTAAAATTCTGAACCCCCCTAAAAATCGAAACCCCCTAAAAATTCTAAACCCCTAAAGTCTAAACCCCCTAAAACCGACCCCCTAAAACTAAACCCCGAAAATCTGACCCCCTAAAACCTAGAACCCTAAAACTATGACCCCCCACCCCACCCACCCACCCAAGTACAAGCCAAGAAGCGAGGCGAGCGGATGGAGAGAGAAAGCCTCATCGTGAAGCAAAGGTGAGGCTCCCGATATGCAACATTGATCAAACCCAAGGAGGACCAGAGGGACTCGAGGGTCACCGGTAGAATAAGAGGAGGAAGAGAAGGGGAGGAGGGAGATGTGGACGACTTGATTAATGTAAGGAGGTGAGGAAGAAGAGAGGAGGAGGAGAGAAAGGGGGTAAGGAGGGAGATGGGGACTAATGATAATGTTAAGGAGGTGAGGAAGAAGAGGAGGGGGAGAAAGGGGGGAGGGATGGGGAGATGGGGACGACTGATAATGTAAGGAGGTGAGGAAGAAAGAGGGGAGGAGGAGGAGAAAGGGGGAAGGAAGGGAGATGGGACGATTGGTAATGTAAAGGAGGTGAGGAAGAAGAGAGAGGGAGAGAAAGGCGGGAAGGAGGGGAGATGGGACGACTGATATGTAAGGAGGTGAGGAAGAAGAGAGGAGGAGAGAGAAGGGGAAGGAGGGGAGATGGGACGATTGATAATTGTAAGGAGGGAGGAAAAAAGAGAGGAGGAGGGACCAGACAAGGGGGGAGAAGGAGGGGAGATGGGGACGACTGATAATGTAAGGAGGTGAGGAAGAAGAGGGGAGGAGGAGAGAAAGGGGGAAGGAGGGGAGATTGGACCGGAATTGATAATTTGTTAAGGGAGATGTGAGGAAGAAGAGAGGAGAGAGGAGATGAAAGGGGGAAGAGGGGAATGGGGACGACTGATAATGTAAGGAGGTAGGAAGAGAGGGGAGGAGGAAGATGAAAGGGGAAGGAGGAGATGGGGACGATTGATAATGTAAGGAGGTGAGGAAGAAGAGAGGAGGGGAGAGAAAGGGGGAAGGAGGGGAGATGGGGACGATTGATAATGTAAGGAGGTGAGGAAGAAGAGGGGAGGAGGAGAGAAAGGGGGAAGGAGGGAGATGGGGGACGACCTGATAATGTAAAGGAGGTGAGGAAGAAGAGGGGAGGAGGAGAGAAAGGGGAAGGAGGGAGATGGGACGATTGATAATGTAAGGAGGTGAGGAAGAAGAGGGGAGGAGGAGAGAAAGAGGGCGAAGAAGAGGGAAGGGAAGGAGGACGATTGATAAAAGATGCGGGGTGAGGAAGAGGGGAAAGGAAGGAGAGGGGGAGGGAAGAGAGAAGAGGGCTGAGAAAGAAATGGGAAAGGAAATAAAGATTTGATAAAAGAGCAAAGGAAGGAGGAGGGGAGGAAGGAGAGGAAAGAGGGCGGGAAAGAAGAGGGAAGAGGAGAGAAGAGGGCGATTGATAAATAAGGATGTGAGGAAGAGTGAAAGGAGGAAGCGGGAGAGGAGGAGAGAAAGAGGCGAGAAAGAAAGGGGAAGATAAGGACGATTCTTAAAAGACGGAGGTGAGCAGAGAGGAAAAAAGAAGAGTGAGAAGGAGAGAAAGGGGCGAGGAAGAGAAAGGGGAAGGAAGATAAGGGAAGGAAAGGAAGCAAGAAGAGAGGGAATACGGGAACAGAAGAAAAGGGGAAGAAAGGAGAGAAAGGAGGAGAGAACCTCAAACCATAGAATAGGGGAGGAGAGAGAATGGAAAAAGAGAGATGACAAATGATACGCTTAAATGGAGGTGAGGAAGAGAGGGAATGGGAAGGTAAGCGGAGGGATGGAGGACGAGAAAAATGGGGGAGACGGAGGGAAACGACTTGATAACGGAGGTGAGTGAAAGAGACAAAGGAAGAAAGGGGGAAGAGGATAGAAAAGGGAAAAAGAAAGAAAGAAGAATAGGGAAAGGGAAGGAGAGAAAGAGGGGGAGGAACTAAGGACGATTGATAACGGAAGAAGGTAAGGAAGAGATGGGAATAAGGATTGAGATAAGAGGAAGAAAGATTGAGACAAGAACGAAAAGGGAAATGAAGGAAAGAGGAAAAAGGAGGAGAGGAATAAGGAGGAAGAAGAGAAAATTATTAAGATAGGTCGGAGAAAGAGAAGCGAGTAAAAAGAGGAGAAGAAGACAGGAGATGAAAAAGGAGAGAAATAGGAAGAAAGAGAAAATGGGTGAAGGAAGGAAGGAGGAGGAGGAAAAGCGACGATGTAGAAAATGAGACGAGAAAGAAAGGTAAAGAGGAAGAAGAAGGTGGAGCAGGGAAATTATCTTCGGAGGAAGAGAGGTGGGGAAGATGGGAAGCGGAAGGAAGGGAAGAAGAAGAGAGAATAAACAAGAAAAGGAGATGAGTAAAGGGGAAAAGAGACGAGAGAATTGATAAAATAGAAGATGAGGTGGAAGGGGAAAGAAGCGAGGAATTAACAAGAGATAGATAAAAGAACAGGGAAAGAGGGGGGGGTATGGAGCGGTATGTGGGGTATGGAGCGGTATGCGTGAGGTGCCGAGGGAGGGTGGGATAGGAGAGTGGGACCGGGTGTATGAAAGGGTGGGGGTTGGTGAGAGGGGGGAGGAGAGGATGAAGTATAAGGAGTATTGTGTGGGAGGTGGTTGGTATGGAGAGCGTTTGTATCGTTGGAAAAGGGGAGGGTTTATGAAGGGGGAGGTGGGGAAGTAGAGGGAAGAGGGTAGGAAGGAGAGGTGGGGGGGGGGATTTTATAACGTAAAGACCGAGAGAGAGAGAGGAGAGAGAGAGAGGAGAGAGAAGAGAGAGAGAGAGAAGAAAGAGAGAGAGAGAGAGAGAGGGAGCAGAGAGAGAGAAGTGCCGTTATCATCTTCGCGAATATGTTCCCTGCCAAAAGATATATGGAACGCCAAGATAAAAACCAATAAAGGGGGGGGGGACTAGACTCAGGGAGGAGGAAGGGATGGATTATTCTCATACACACACACACACACACACACACACACACACACACACACACACACACACACACACACACACACACACACACACACACCACACACACACACACACACACACACACACGTCACACACACGCACCACGCACACACCCACACCACCACCACACAAAACACAAAACACCACACTTCCAACACACACATACGCACACGGTTGTGCATCAATATTTTTTCTTCCCGGCTTCTGCTTGGTTTAAGGACAACAAAGTTTAAAGCGCAACTAAAAATCTTGTTGATGGGGCAGCGCTGGGGGGCGGGGGGAGGGCGGGAGAGCAGGGAAGAGAGGGGGCAGGAGGGAAGGATGGATGGAGGATGTACAAGGAGAAGGTAAGAAGGAGAAGGGAGGATGAGAGCGAGAAAGAAAGAATTATGAGAAGAGAGAGAGGGGGGGCGGGAGGAGCATGCGGAAATGGAGACGGAGAGAAAGGGAGGAATGAAGGGAGAGTTGAGAGTGGAGTGGGAGGGACGCAGACAGGCAGACAAGACAGACAGACAAAGTCAATCAGACAAACACAGAACAGAGAGATAAGGAGAAAGAGAATAGCCTAATTTCTATATTCACTTTGATCTTTCTGTCCAAAAAGAACAATATTTTCCCATCAATAATCTGTTTATGAAATAACCAGTAACTAAATCAAAACTCTGTATGTATGTGTGTGTGTGTGCGTGTGTGTGTGTATGTGTGTGTGTGTGTGTGTGTGTGTGTGTGTGTGTGTGTGGTGTGTGTGTGGTGTCGTGTGTGTGTGTGTGTGTGTGCTGTGCGTGTGTGTTGTGTGTGCGTGTGTGCGTTGTGCGTGCGTTGCGTGTGCGTGTGCGTGTGCGTGTGCGTGTGCGTGGTGTGTGTGTGTGCTGTGTGTGTGTGTGTGTGTGCTGTGTGTGTGTGTGTGTGTGGTGTGTGCGTGTGTGTGTGTGTGTGCGTGTGCGTGTTGCGGTGTGTGGCGTGCGTGCGTGTGTGCGCGCGTGTGTGTGTGTGTGTGTGTGCGTATGTATTTATACATACGCACACACACACACACATACACTACCACCCCAACCAACTAGACGTGCATAGTACATAACCGTGCACATACCCGCCCATTCCCCGCCCGACATGCTTGCAAAACCGTCCCAGCGCGCGCGTGCGGATGACTACCCACACGTACATCGCCAACACCTGTTTCCAGATTTCTGCCTTTGTAAACCGGATTAATATTTCGATTACTCGCGCCCGATTTCGCTCTCGGCGCCCGCGGGAGGATGCGTTTTAAGAGTGTGTATTGGCGAGGAGGAGATCCCGTGTGTGTGGTGTTGTGTGTGTGTGTGTGTGTGTGTGTGTGTGTGTGTGTGTGTGTGTGTGTGTGTGTGTGTGTGTGTGTGTGTGTGTGTGTGTTAATCGGTTAGTAAATGACGAAATCTGTTAATTAGAGATGATTAGATATGCATGGGTATGCAAATGAGTGAATAATTAGGTATCTAAACAAACAAATGAATAGATAAATGCTTAGATTTCATGGTAAATCGTTCAATCATGTTTTTTTTTCTAATTCTAATTTGATGGTATGTGTGTATATATATGTGTGTGTGTTTGTGTATTTGAGTGTTTGTTTGTTTGCGTGTGTATGTGTGTGTGTGTGTGTGTGTGTGTGTGTGTGTGTGTGTGTGTGTGTGTGTGTGTGTGTGTGTGTGTGTGTGTGTGTGTGTGTGTGTGTGTGTGTGCGTGCGTTGCGTGCGTGCGTGCGTGCGTGCGTGCCGTGCGTGCGTGCGTGCTTGCGTGCGTGCGTCCGTGCGTGCGTATGTGTGTATGTGTGTCTATGCGTACATGAGTATATGTGTATTTGTGTATATGTGTTTATGTGTATGAGTGTATCTGTATGTGAATGTGTATATGTGTTTATGTGTATGAGTGTATCTGTATGTGTATGTGTATATGCACGTGTATGCGTACACATATGTGTATGTATATATATGTCTATATGTATGTATATACATATAACAGAAACAAGAAACAAACAAACAAACAAAAACACTAAACCAACAGCACCCCCCCCCCACACACACACACACGCATCCCCAAATATGTCGATAACCGACATAAGCGTCACCAGACAGGCCAAGAGACGAACAAAAAGATACATATTCATATACATGTCCCCGTATGTATGACAGCAACGGAGGACAGGGCAATTTTAGGCTTTGCAACAAGGCATTCTTGCATACATGTGCCAGTTGCAAGCGGGGTGAATTGCAACACCCGAGCCATATGCCCAGTAACATAGAAAAGACAAAAACTTTACTGCATTTGTTTAAATGTGATCAGAGTATATCATTAAGATTTACTATATTTCTTAACATAACAAAAAAAACGTATCATAGGAGATATAAACTTTACTGTATTTGTTTAAATATGATCAGAATAAATAATTAAGGTTTACTTTATTTCTTGACATATAACAAAAAAAATCATAGGAAAGATATAAACTCTACTGTATTTGTTTAAATATGATCAGAATAAATCATGGAGATACACTATATTTCTTGAGATATAACACAAAAAAGACAAACGTAACACTTTACTAGACTATAGAAGTCCAGATATGACAAAAAACAAACTATGTCAGTTCAAACACAAGAAACAAAAATACTATAAATGTTCATATATAACAAAATATAACCTGAAGCATAAGGCATAACAAAAACAAAAGTCACAAAATACAGATACAATAGAAAAAAAAGTTCAGATATAACAAACTCACGAGAAACTTTCTTGTACTAGTTCAAGTACAACAAAAGAACAAAAACACTATAACTTCTCAACAGATACAATAAAAATGAACATATAAATAAATGTTCAGATATAACAAGAACACGAGAATCTTTACACTGCCAGTTCAGGTATAACAAATGAATAAAAACATTATAATTTCTCAACAGATACAATCAAAACTAATATATAAATAAATGTTCAGATATAACAAAAACACGAGAATCTTTACCATACCAGTTCATGTATAACAAAAGAATAAAAAAATAAACTACAACTTCTCAACATGCGCATAAAAAAAACACTTTCCCAACTCGTTTCGAAATAGATAAACAACAGGGCCATAAATCTAATCACTTTTACCTCATCTCTGAAGGAAATGCAATCGGATATCCTTAATTAATTAAAACCGCACACACCTTGTCTGGCTTCGCGAAAACAACTACCGGCTGTTGTTGTTGTTGTTAGCGGCGGATGGGCGCGAGCAATTTAGGGTCTTA
Source organism: Penaeus vannamei (assembly GCF_003789085.1). Lineage (NCBI taxonomy): Eukaryota > Metazoa > Arthropoda > Malacostraca > Decapoda > Penaeidae > Penaeus > Penaeus vannamei. Next base: position 61,346 of record NW_020869273.1, on the reverse strand, counting down.
TGCGTGGATGTCCTAAGGTCTGGACGGGAGTTATACGAGCTTATTTGGGAATCAATGTTGTTTACGAGGCACGCCGCCCGTGCGTTTCTTTTATGCATTGGGGAATCTATGGGGAAAGTCTGTTTAATTTTCTTGCCATTTTTTTCTTTCTTTCTTTCTGTTTTTTAATCTTTTTTTAGGGGGGAGGAGGGGAGGGAGGGAGGGAGGAGGGGGGGGACGTAAAGTGATTGGTTCTCTATGGCCTTTATGTTTATCGTTTTCTTTTCTCTTTCTCTCTCTCTCTTTGTATTCCTTCTCTCTTTCTGTTACTCAATTTCTTCTCTTTCTCTCTCTCTCTCTCTCTCTCTCTCTCTCTCTCTCTCTCTCTCTCTCTCTCTCTCTCTCTCTCTCTCTCTCTCTCTCTCTTTCTCTTTCGTCTCTCTCTCTCTCTCTCTCTCTCTCTCTCTCTCTCTCTCTCTCTCTCTCTCTCTCTCTCTCTCTCTCTCTCTCTCTCTCTCTCTCTCTCTCTCTCTCAACTTACTCTCTTATTCATATCTACATTTACTTAGCAAGTAAGCTTATACTCTTGTTATCTCTCTATCTTCTCATATATATATATAATAGATAGATAGAAGATAGATAGATAGATAGATAGATAGATAGATAGATAGATAGATAGATAGATAGATAGATAGATTAGATATAGATAGATAGATAGATAGATAGATCGTTTTCTTTTTTGTTACACCGACAGGGTGCAAGGCATATTTGGAAAAATAATGATATGATACTATGATACTCTGATACTCTGTCAACCTGCTCTCTTATTCATAACTATATTTACTAAGCAAGTAAGCTCGTGTTCTTTTTATCTCTGTTTATCTATCTACTCATCCTTAGCATTCTACCCTGATAGATAGGTAAATAGCTCGATAGACAGAGAGAGAGAGTGAGTGAGGTAGCGAGATAGAGAAAGAGAGGAAGAGAGAGCGATAGCGAGAGCGAGAGAGAGAGAGAGAGAGAGAGAGAGAGAGAGAGAGAGAGAGAGAGAGAGAGAGAGAGAGAGAGAGAGAGAGAGAGAGAGAGAGAGAGAGAGAGAGAGAGAGAGAGAGAGAGAATGAGAGAAAGACAGAGACAGACAGACAGACAGACAGAGAGACAGACAGACAGGCAGTTAGAAAGAAAGAGAAAAAAAAAACAGATAAAGAGAAAGCGAGAAAGAAAGAGAGAACGCCCGCCCACTTCAGCGCCCGCCCACACGGAAACACGCCCATATCTCGCGCTTCCCTTCACGTAAATGTACCTCCCCAACCCTGCCGTTATGCTTACCACTTGAGCGTTTAACCATTCACTTCCCTTCGTTTCCTTCTCTCTCTTTCCTCTATCATTTCCAGCTGTTTAGAGACGGACCGAAGTATACTGATAATGATTAATGAGAATAATCATAATAATTGCGTAGCTTAAATAAATAAATATATATCATAATGGAGTCCTACTACCAGTACTGAGCAAATTGGGTTATATTAGCATATAGTAGCGGATGTCAGAGGTAATATTAGCTTGCAGAAGGTCCCACCTGCGCTGATGAGACTCGACTTGGTCTTTTTATTTCTTTTTTATTTCTATGCTTATTTTACTGATTTGCTTTTCGTTTATTTATTTTGATTAGGTATAGGGGGTGCGCTGTACACTATATATATATATATATATATATATATATATATATATATATATATATATATATATATATATATATATATATATATATATATATATATAAGTATACAATTATATGTACATATCCATTAATTCATTCATTCATTCTTCTTCTTTTCCTTTTCCTTTCCCTTCTCCATCATCATCATAATCCTTCTTCATCTTCTTCCTCTCCTCTTCTTCTCTTCTCCTCTTTGTTCTCCTTCTCCTCTTTCTTCTCCTTCTCCTCTTTCTTTTCCTTCTCCTCTTTCTTCTCCTTCTCCTCTTTCTTCTCCTCCTCCTTCTTATTCTTCTTCTCCTTCTCTTCTTCCCTTCTCCTTCTCCTTCTCCTTCTCCTTCTCCTTCTCCTTTCTTCATCATCATTCTCTTCTTCTTCTTTTTCTTCCTTCTTATGAGATTAAATCAAGATCAACAAAATAAAAAAAAGCCATCGTGTTTAAAACTCACAGCCTCCGAGCATCACCCGGTCCTCCTCTCGCCCAGCACGTACCTGCGGAAGAGAAGATAAATTGAAACATTGTTTTTAAGTATCATGAACATAATTCTGTATTCTGAGAGAGAGAGAAAAAAGAGAAGGAGAGGGAGGGAGGGAGGGAGGGAGGGGAGGGAGGGAGGGAGGGAGAAAGGGAGGAAGGGAGGGAGGGAGGGAGGGAGGGAGGGGGAGGAGGGAGGGAGGGAGGGAGGGAGGGAGAGGGGAGAGAGAGGAGAGAGGAGAGAGAGAGAGAGAGAGAGAGAGAGAGAGAGAGAGAGAGAGACAGAGAGACAGACAGACAGACAGACAGACAGACAGACAGACAGACAGACAGACAGACAGAGACAAAGACACAAACACACAATCAGATAGATACATACGCAAACAAAGACAAACAAATTCACAGACATACCCTAAAAACGAAAGAAGAAGAAGAAGAAAGAAGTAAAAAAAAAAAAAAAATAAGAAGAAAAAGAAGAAAAAGAAGAAGAGGAGGAAGAAGAAGAGAAGAAGAAGAAGAAAAAAAAGAAACACGAAAACGAAAAGAAGAGAAGAAGAATCCTGATAAACTAGCAGAACAAAGCAGCGTCACCCCGAGAGCGACAAAGGAGCCGGGGAAGGAGGAAGCAACTTCCCGACACACGAGCCCAAGAAATGAACTTCAGGGACATTACACAAAGGAAAGGAGTAAATTTGTTTCATTAAGTCCCGGATAGATTGAGAGAGAGAGAGAGAGAGAGAGAGAGAGAGAGAGAGAGAGAGAGAGAGAGAGAGAGAGATGAGAGATGAGAGAGAGAGAGAGAGAGAGAGAGAGAGAGAGAGAGAGAGAGAGAGAGAGAGAGAGAGAGAGAGAGATAGAGGAGAGAGAGAGAGAGAGAGAGAGAAGAACAGACAGCAGACAGAGAGAGAGAGAGAGAGAGAGAGAGAGAGAGAGAGAGAGAGGAGAGAGAGAAGAGAGAGCGAGAGGAGAGAGAGAGAGAGAGAGAGAGGGATAGGAGACAGAGAGAGAGACAGGCAGATAGACAGACACAGAGAGGGATAGACACAGAGACATAAAGAGAAAGAGAGAAAGCGAGATAGATAGATAGACATATAGATAGATAGATAGATAGAGAGAGAGAAAGAGAGACAGACAGACAGACAGAGAAAGAGAGACAGACAGACAACGAGAGAGCGAGAAAGAGAAAAAGAAAGAGAGAGGACGAGGAAGCACCTTCGCGCCAACACACGAGGAATGAACTTCAGGTAAATTACACAAAAGAAAAGAGAGCAAATGGGTTTCATTAAGTCTCGACTCGCTGTTCATCGCAGATCTACTGGGACTCTCTTGGTGCACACATGTACGTCTTTGTCCGTAGAATACACGCATGCAGACTCGAACACGTACGCACGTTACGACCTAGGCATGCACGTATGCACGTACATACATAAAAGATTTTAGTGTGAGGGCGAGAGAGAGAGAAAGAGACAGAAAGAAAAAGAGAGAGAGGGGAGGGGAGGGAGAAAGAGAGCGAGAGAGATGAAAGAGAGACAGATAGAGAAAAGAGAGAAAAAAGTTGAGAGAGGAAAAAAATATAGGACAGAGAGAGAGAGAGAGGAAGAGAGACAGAGAGACAGAGAAGACAGAAGAGAGAGAGGGAGAGAGAGAGAGACTTACAGACAGAGAGAGAGAAAGAGAGAAGTAGACCGAAACCCATCCCCTCCTAATCCTAATCCTCCCTCCCTTCATCTTTCCTCTCCTCCCTTTCCTCTCCTCCTCTCCCCCTCTCCTCCCTTCCTTCCTCTCCTCCCCTCCTCCCTTACTCCCTCCCCTCCTCCTTTCCTCCTCTCCTCCCTTTCTTCCTCTCCTCCTCTCCTTCTTTTTCCCATGACTTCACGTGACATCCCCAAGGACACTGCACTTGGAGAAGGTCCCTCGAACAACTTCCCTTTAGGCGTAATTCGAGAAGGAAACTTGTGATGTGTGATCCTTACCGACACAGAAAAATACAGGGGACTGTGGATGTTGAAAAGGTATGAATGAGAATGACTATCTTCACAATAAGAAAGATGTATTTCACTGGTTTCGGATACATCTTCGACTGAAAATTAATCTTTGCAATACATGAAATGTATTTGACAAGTTTCGGATACATCTTCGTCTAAAAAAAATAAATATCTTCATAATAAAAAAAGATGTATTTGACCGATTTTGAATACATTTTCGTCTGAAAATATCTTCACAATACGAGAGACGTATTTGACCGGTTTCGAATATATATCTCCATCAAAAAGACATGTATTTCTGACGAAGCTATATTCGAAGAAGGTCAAATACATCTCTTGTATTGCGAAGATATTCATTTTCTGAACGGAGACGTGTTCGAAAGCCTGTCAAAATACATCTCTTGCATTGTAAAGACATTTGTTCTCATTCGTACCTTTTCCAAATTTGTCAACATGAATACGGTTCACTGTGTATGACATGCCTCGCTCTCTTCACAACCTGTAGTGTAATGCTCGGTGTGTTGTACATTAAGCTTTTTAAACATTGTTTATTTACACTAATTGTTATATTTATTACCATTATCATTATCATCACTATTATCATTATTATCATTATTATCACTATTATTACTATCATCATTATTATTCTCATTATTATTACCGTCATCCTTATATTATCATTATCTTTATCATTATTATTATTTCTATTATATCTATTTTATTATTGTTTTTTTTTCTTAGGGGGGGGTAGGGGAGGGAGAGTGAAGAATATTTCGCAAAAATCCATGAATAACATAACTGATAACAAAGACAACAATCAACAAGTATACCAAATATCCATAATGGTTCCACTAACAAAATAAATACAACATAGTTTAAGCAAAGAACATTTTACTTTGTTTTTCTTTACACTCTGACCTCCCAAGAACCCGAGGGCAGTCCTTTCCTCTTCTCGGAACATGACTGAAACATGTTCTGTGTCTTGCCCCTCCCCCTTCCTCCAACTCCCTCCGACCCCTCCTCATGTACTACTGCCCTGGGACATTCGTTGTCTTTTGGGTCTTGGAGAAAAAAAAATGGCTGTAGTCTTTCTGTACTAGGTGAGTTGTCTTGCCTTATTGTGCACCTTCGTCTTTTCATCTAAATATCTTTTTGCACTGCATACGTTTTTTAATTTTTTTTCAATTTTTCTTATGCTGTTCTTATTTCGTTCATTCGTACCCCCCTCCATTTCTTCCTGTGCTGTTGCTCTCCTCTTCTCCTCGTCTACTCTCTCTCGTACTCTTCTCTCGTTCGTCTTCTCTCCTCTCTCATCTCTCTCTCCGTTCTCTCTTCTCCTCACCCCNGGGAAAACGAGAGATAGATAGATAGATAGATAGAGAGAGAGAGGCTGGGATAGACAGAGAGAGAGGGAAAACGACAGAAAGACAGAAAGAATGAACAAGAGGGAGGAAGAGAGAGATAGAGAGATAGAGAGATAGATAGAAATATCATGTCTGTATCCGTGATTTGCCAACCCAATCTGTCTTTACTGAGAGAAAAAAAAACTCTTGTGTCGTTCATTGCAGCGTCTATATATAGAAACAGATCCTGCAATAACTGGTAAGCCTGAGTAAACCTTCCTGTTTATTGCATGTTTCGATATAAAAAAAACTACAATTCCCTTTCGCTCAATTAACTTTGGTTTTCCTCTCTCCCTCTCTCTCTCCCCGCTTTCTCCATCATCTCTGCCTCCCTACCTCCATTTCCCTCTCTCCATCATCTCTACCTCCCTACCTCCATCTCCCTCTCCCCCTCTTTCTTCCCTTTTCACTCTTTCCTCTCCTCTAACTCCCTACTCTCTCTCCTTCCCAATTCGTTCACAGTCCCAATATCTTCCTTTTTTTCAGTCTCTTTCTCTCTCTTTCCTCTCTCTCTCTCTCTTTCCTCTCTCTCTCTCTCTTTCTCTTCTAATCCCATCTCCCTCCTTACTCCTTCGCATTCTCACATCTCCTCCTTTTCCTACTCCTTCGTTACTCCCTCTCTCCTCTCTTTCACCGTTTTATATACATGTATTTAGTATCATAATTGGATTTTTTCTCATATTAACTGTGTTATGTAGTATTTAGTGAAACACTTACATGGAAACACACACACACACACACAAAGATTGAAAGATAGAAAGAGAGAGAGAGAGAGAGAGAGAGAGAGAGAGAGAGAGAGAGAGAGAGAGAGAGAGAGAGAGAGAGAAGAAGAGAGAGAGAGAGAGAGATATATATATATATATATATATATATATATATATATATACATATATATGTATATATATATATATATATATATATATATATATATATATATATATTATATATACATATATATGTATATATATATATATATATATATATATATATATATATATATATATATATATATATATATATATATATATATATATATATATATATATATATATATATATATATATATATATATATATATATATATATACAGTGATAGATAGATAGATATAGATATATAGAAATAGATATATAAAGATATAGATATATAGAAGCGGATAGATAGATACAGATATATAGATACATTGTGCTAGATATAGAAATATATATATATATATATATATATATATATAATATATATATATATATATATATATATATATAAACTGATTCGGTATGACGTCAAGAAGCGGGGTTACCATGACACTTGGTGAAAACAAATAGTCTTTCACAGAAACTTCCCATAGAGTAATGAAAAGTTACGTTATTCTCGTGAGCGAAAATGTCGTAGAAATACTTCATGTTAAGTTAATTTATTTATTAAGTTAATTTATGTTGTTATGTTAAGCGGAGAGAAAAAGCGTCATCAAGTGAAACCATAAGCTATGCAGCTGAAAGAGCGACCATATCATCTACCTGCAGTAATTCGGTAATACAATGTCCAAACATTGAATTACCGATTCCGATGGTTAGGGATGAGGTCAGGCTGAGAAGGAGACCCAGGAATTCGTCGAAGTCCTCGAGAACACCGAAGCCTCCAAGAGCCCGAGAAGGAGACCCAGGAAGTGCGCCCTGTGAGCCCGAGAAGGAGACCCAGGAAGTCGCCCTGAGCCCGAGAAGGAGACAGGAAGTCGCCCGAGCCCGAGAAGGAACCCAGGAAGTCCCTAGAGCCCGAGAAGGAGACCCCAGGAAGTCCCCAAGAGCCCGAGAAGGAGACCCAGGAAGTCCCCAAGAGCCGAGAAGGAGACCCAGGAAGTCCCCCGAGCCCGAGAAGGAGACCCAGGAAGGAGACCCAGGAAGTAGAGCCCGAGAAGGAGACCCAGGAAGTCGCCCTAAGAGCCCGAGAAAGGAGACCCAGGAAAGTCGCCCAAGAGCCCGAGAAGGAGACCCAGGAAGTCACCCCCGAGAAGGAGACCCAGGAAGTCGCCCAGAGCCCGAGAAGGAGACCCAGGAAGTCCCCAGAGCCCGAGAAGGAGACCCAGGAAGAGAGCCCGAGAAGGAGACCAGGAAGTGAGCCCGAGAAGGAGACCAGGAAGTCGAGAAGGAGACCCAGGAAGTCGCCCAAGAGCCGAGAAGGAGACCCAGGAAGTCCCCAGAGCCCGAGAAGGAGACCCAGGAAGTAGAGCCCGAGAAGGAGACCCAGGAAGTCCCCCAAGAGCCCGAGAAGGAGACCCAGGAAGTCGCCCAAGAGCCCGAGAAGAGACCCAGGAAGTCGGAGCCCGAGAAGGAGACCCAGGAAGTCGACCAAGAGCCCGAGAAGGAGACCCAGGAAGTCGCCCAAGAGACCGAGAAGGAGACCCAGGAAGTGAGCCCGAGAAGGAGACCCAGGAAGAGAGCCCGAGAAGGAGACCCAGGAAGTCGGAAGGAGACCCAGGAAGTAGAGCCCGAGAAGGAGACCCAGGAAGTCCCCCAAGAGCCCGAGAAGGAGACCAGGAAGAGAGCCCGAGAAGGAGACCCAGGAAGGAGCCCGAGAAGGAGACCCAGGAAGTAGAGCCCGAGAAGGAGACCAGGAAGTCGCCGAGCCCGAGAAGGAGACCCAGGAAGTCGCCCAAGAGCCCGAGAAGGAGACCCAGGAAGTCGCCGAGAAGGAGACCCAGGAAGTCGCCAAGAGCCCGAGAAGGAGACCCAGGAAGTCCCCTGAGCCGAGAAGGAGACCCAGGAAGTAGCCGAGAAGAGACCCAGGAAGGAGCCCGAGAAGGAGACCCAGGAAGTCGCCCAAGAGCCCGAGAAGGAGACCCAGGAAGTAGAGCCCGAGAAGGAGACCAGGAAGTCGAGAAGGAGAGACCCAGGAAGTCGCCCCCCGAGAAGGAGACCCAGGAAGTCCCCCGAGAAGGAGACCCAGGAAGTCGAGAAGGAGACCCAGGAAGTCCCCAAGAGCCCGAGAAGGAGACCCAGGAAGGAGCCGAGAAGGAGACCCAGGAAGTAGAGCCCGAGAAGGAGACCAGGAAGTCGCCCAAGAGCCCGAGAAGGAGCCCAGGAAGTCGCCCAAGAGCCCGAGAAGGAGACCCAGGAAGTCCCCCTCGAGAAGGAGACCCAGGAAGTCCGAGCCCGAGAAGGAGACCCAGGAAGTCCGAGAAGGAGACCCAGGAAGTCGCCCAAGAGCCCGAGAAGGAGACCCAGGAAGTCGCCCGAGCCCGAGAAGGAGACCCAGGAAGTCCCGAGAAGGAGACCCAGGAAGAGAGCCCGAAAGGAGACCCAGGAAGTGAGCCCGAAAGGAGACCCAGGAGAGCCCGAGAAGGAGACCCAGGAAGAGAGCCGAGAAGGAGACCCAGGAAGTCCAAGAGCCCGAGAAGGAGACCCAGGAAGTGAGCCCGAGAAGGAGACCCAGGAAGTCGCCCCCCGAGAAGGAGACCCAGGAAGTCCCCCAAGAGCCGAGAAGGAGACCAGGAAGTCGCCCAAGAGCCCGAGAAGGAGACCCAGGAAGTCGCCCAAGAGCCGAGAAGGAGACCCAGGAAGTCAAGAGCCCGAGAAGGAGACCCAGGAAGGAGCCCGAGAAGGAGACCCAGGAAGTCAGGAAGGAGCCCGAGAAGGAGACCCAGGAAGTCCCCAGAGCCCGAGAAGGAGACCCAGGAAGTCGCCCAAGAGCCCGAGAAGGAGACCCAGGAAAGAGCCCGAGAAGGAGACCAGGAAGTCGAGAAGAGACCCAGGAAGTCCCCAAGAGCCCGAGAAGAGACCCAGGAAGTCCCAGAGCCCGAGAAGGAGACCCAGGAAGTCGCCCAGAGCCCGAGAAGGAGACCCAGGAAGTAGAGCCCGAGAAGGAGACCCAGGAAGAGAGCCCGAGAAGGAGACCCAGGAAGTCGCCAAGAGCCCGAGAAGGAGACCCCAGAAGTCGCCCGAGCCCGAGAAGGAGACCCAGGAAGTCCCCAGAGCCCGAGAAGGAGACCCAGGAAGTCCCGAGCCCGAGAAGGAGACCCAGGAAGTCGCCCAAGAGCCCGAGAAGGAGACCCAGGAAGTCGCCCAGAGCCCGAGAAGGAGACCCAGGAAGTCGAGAAGGAGACCCAGGAAGTAGAGCCCGAGAAGGAGACCCAGGAAGTCGCCCAAGAGCCGAGAAGGAGACCAGGAAGCCCAAGAGCCCGAGAAGGAGACCCAGGAAGTACCCAGGAAGTCGAGAGCCGAGAGGAGACCCAGGAAGTCACCCTAGAGCCCGAGAAGGAGACCCAGGAAGTAGAGCCCGAGAAGGAGACCCAGGAAGTCCCAAGAGCCGAGAAGGAGACCCAGGAAGTCGAGAACCCAGGAAGTGAGCCCGAGAAGGAGACCCAGGAAGTCCCCCGAGAAGGAGACCCAGGAAGTCGCCCAAGAGCCGAGAAGGAGACCCAGGAAGAGAGCCCCCAGGAAGTGAGAGACCCAGGAAGTAGAGCCCGAGAAGGAGACCAGGAAGAGAGCCGAGAAGGAGACCCAGGAAGGAGCCCGAGAAGGAGAACCAGGAAGTCCCCCGCCCGAGAAGGAGACCCAGGAAGTCCCCAGAGCCCGAGAAGGAGACCCAGGAAGTCGCCCTGGAGCCCGAGAAGGAGACCCAGGAAGTCCCAGCCCGAGAAGAGACCCAGGAAGTCCCCCCGAGAAGGCCCAGGAAGGAGCCCGAAAGGAGACCCGAAGTGAGCCCGAGAAGGAGACCCAGGAAGTCGCCCCCGAGAAGGAGACCCAGGAAGTCAGGAAGTAGAGCCCGAGAAGGAGACCCAGGAAGTGAGCCCGAGAAGGAGACCCAGGAACCCCGAGAAGGAGACCCAGGAAGTCCCGAGAAGGAGACCCAGGAAGTCGAGAGCCCGAGAAGGAGACCCAGAAGTGAGCCCGAGAAGGGACCCAGAAGTAGAGCCCGAGAAGGAGACCCAGGAAGTCCCAAGAGCCCGAGAAGGAGACCAGGAAGTCCCCAAGAGCCCGAGAAGGAGACCCAGGAAGTCGCCCAGAGCCCGAGAAGGAGACCCAGGAAGTGAGCCCGAGAAGGAGACCCAGGAAGTGAGCCCGAGAAGGAGACCCAGGAAGTCCGAGAAGGAGGAAGTCCCCAAGAGCCCGAGAAGGAGACCCAGGAAGTCCCCAGAGCCCGAGAAGGAGACCCAGGAAGTCGCCCAAGAGCCCGAGAAGGAGACCCAGGAAGTCGAGAGCCGAGAAGGAGACCCAGGAAGTCGACCCAGGAAGTCCCCCAGGAAGTCCCCCGAGAAGGAGACCCAGGAAGTCGCCCTAGAGCCCGAGAAGGAGACCCAGGAAGTCCCGAGCCCGAGAAGGAGACCCAGGAAGAGAGCCCAAGGAGACC
>NW_020869273.1:32949-37949 GCF_003789085.1 Penaeus vannamei | reverse complement strand
CTCTCACCTCTCATTCACTCTCTGCCTCTACCTCCTCTCTCTCCTTCTCTCCCCCACTCCCTCTCTTTCTGTCTCTGACTCTCCCTTCCTCCCCCCTCTCTTTTTCCATGCCCTTCTCTCTCTCCCTGCCCCCTTCCCTCTTTCTCTCCCTACATTTCCTCCCTCTCTATCCTAGCCCGCCACCCTTTTCTCTCTATCTGCCTCTCCTCCCCCCCTCTCTCTCTTACAGTCTTTCCCTTTTCCCCCCGTCTCTCTATCTCCCTTCCTCCATCCCCTCACTCTCTCTCCCTGGCCCTTCTCTATTTCTCTCCCTACCTTCCCCCCCGCCTCTCCTTGCCCCCCCCCTCTCTCTCTATTTGCCTCCCCCCCCCTTCTCTCTCTTCCAGCCTTTCCCTCTTTCTCCCGTCTCTCTCTCTCTCCCTGCAGCCCTCCACTCCTTCCTCTCTCTCTCTCTCTCTCCCCCCCCTCTCTCTCTATTTGCCTCTCCCCCCCCTTCTCTCTTCCAGCCTTTCCCTCTTTCTCCCGTCTCTCTCTCTCTCCTGCACCCTCCCTCCTCCTTCCTCTCTCTCTCTCTCTCCCTGCAGCCCTCCCACCTCCTTCCTTCCTCTCTCTCTCTCTCTCTCTCCTTCCCTCTCTCCGACACCAAACGAGAAATGACGTCAACACCAGGAATGTTGGGTATTCTGCAAGAATATTGTTCTGCAAGGAAATTTTTGGTAATACCCTGCGAAGCTCGGAGCGTTGCCAATATGCAGAGAGAATGCCCTGCAGACTGTTGCCACGATATTGCATATGGAAACCGCCTATATATTTTCTCCAGTAAAGATTTAGGCAAACTGCGAAGGCTACAGTGAGCATCAAAATACTTACTTCCTGGATGAAAAAAACAACAAAAGACAAAAGACACACAAAAAAACAACAACAAAAAACAAAAAAACAAGGCAGAGTGTTCCATTGTTATATTCATATTTGTCATTAATGAATATGTAAGTAAATATCAACATGTTCTTGCTGGATGATTTAAATCCTGTAGGTTGAGGAAGAACAACCATGAAACAGATCTCATTACCATTATTATCATTATCACTGTTATCATCATTACTATTGTCATTATCATCATCATCATTATTTATTTCATTATTAGTATCATTGTTATCATCGTTATTACTATCATTATCGTCATTATTGTTATCATCATCATAATCATTATTATCATTCCCGTTACTATCATTATCATTATTGTCATCATTATTATTATCATTATCATTTTTACCCTTATTATCATCTAGATCGTTTCTATCCTTATTATTCTTGACATTAGTATTTCACTATCATCACCATTATCATTATCATTGTTACTATCATCATCACAATATCATCATCATCATCATCAATAAAACATAATCATTACCATCCCCTTCTCCATTTTGTAATATTCCCCAACCTTTATTTTCCCAGCCCCTTATTTATCATCAGTTATTGCTTATATTATGGGCCGGCTTTTATTTATACTTCCGTGGGTAAGAGATACAGGGGAACCGCGTCCGGCTTGTCCACTTGCTCGAATATATTCATACTACGGGCCTAGATAACGCTACACAAACTTTTTAAGTGTTTTATATTAACTTCCGATGAATCTATTTTTCGTTATCGATAGCGTTTGGGTGTAAATTTCGCTGGTAAGGGGTCTATATTTGGATAAAGTGTAAACAAATGTAATGGGGTTTATGTTTGGGTAAAGTGTAAACAAATGTAATGGGATCTTTATTTGGATAAAGTGTAAACAAATGTAATGGGATCTATATTTGGATAAAGTGTATATATATATATAGATGAGGTTCCTTAGACGGGACTTCGGAAAGGTCTTAGAGAGGCCCCCTTGGAGAGGACTGATGAAAGGCCCCTGGTGTGGCCCTTAGCAATTCTTAGAGAGGCCCCCTTAGAGAGGACTTTAGAGAGGTCCCTGGCGGATGTGAGAGGCCCTTTGGAAAGGTTATCGGAGAGGCCCTTTGGAGAGACTCTTGGAGAGGGCGATGAACGACTCCTGCAGAAGACCCTGGACAGATCCTTGGAGGGGCCCTTCGAGAATCTCCTGGAGAGGACTAAGAACAGCAGGGGTAAGGGCGTCCCTGCAGAGGACCGGGAGAAACACCCTTACTTTTGAGGACATCGTCATACATGTGTAACAAATAAATAAATAAATAAAATATATATATAATATATATATATATATAATATATATATATATATATATATATATATATATATATATATATATATATATATATATATATAAACACACAATACAATTTATATGTATCTATCTATATATATATACACATGTATGTGTGTGTGTGCATATATACATATATACATATATATACATATATATATGTATGCACACACACACACACACACACACTATATATATATACAACAAAACAAATACTAATAATCACTAATTTGTATATATATATATATATATATATATATATATATATATATATATATATATATATATATATATATATATATATATATATATATATATATATATATATATATATATATATTATATATATATATAATATATATATATATATATATATATATATATATATATATATATATATATATATATATATATATATATATATATATATATATATATATATATATATATATATATATATATATATATATATATATATATATATATATATATATATATATATATAATATATATATATATATATATATATATATATATATATATATACATATATACATATATACATACATACATGAACACACACACACATTCATATATACAGGTTGACACTGAATAATCCGAACCTGAGGAGTATAGATTTTCGATTTTTTATGGATATATATATATGCTGCATATATCTAACAGATAAGGACTACGTGTGCAGTCCTTTAAAGAAAGAAAAAGCATGAAAAAAGAAAAGGAATGAGCAGGAATGCCTGTTAGCACGCAGCAGTGTGTGTGTGTGTGTGTGTGTGTGTGTGTGTGTGTGTGTGGTGTGTGTGTGTGTGTGTGTGTGTGCGCCTGCTCACACATATGCGTGTGTGTGTGTGTGTGCGCCTGCTCGCACATATGCGTGTGTGTGTATGTGTACTGCGTATATATGTACGTGGAAGCATGTCTGTATTTTATGTGATATCTCCTTCACAACTCTGCGGGTTGTGAGCCAGGATCGGCCCTCGACGTCGAAGCCACGAAATCCACTCGGAGGAGGAGGACCCACTCGGAGTACACCGCCGTCGCATATCCTCCGGCTGAATACACCTCGCTGGGTATTCCATTACGTGGGGCTTGATCGTTTTATCAGTCTTTGAGTGCTCTTTCCGTGTGTGTGTCTCTCTCTCCCTCTCTCGTATCGCCTCGTGCTTAATCTTTTTTTTTTTCCTCTCTCTGCTTCGCTCGTTCTCCTCTCGCTTCACTTTCTCGGTCTCTGTCCGTCTGTGTTTATAACCGAGATAGATATATTGCAGATAAATATTTTTCTTTGGCTATCACTGGAACTTCCAGTGGTTATTTATGGCATACAGTGTGCACATCTACGCTATATATATATATATATCTAACTGCTGTGTAATGCACCCATTTCTGTGGTTTATATCATCCTGTATGCCATTCCATTTGTCGCATACATGTCTCAACGTACAACAGAATCTATATATAAGTAGATGTTCGCTGTACCGCCTGTTTATAGATTTTTTTTTCTGATCATGTTATACATCCTTCTTCGTTTCGCTCACTTTAGTTCCAGTGTTGCTATGTCTGTCTGTCTGTCTGTGTGCGACTCGTATGTGATTCTCCCCCCCCCGCCCCCCACCACGCTTTCTGAGTCATACTTGATTGCTAAGGAATTCAAACGTGAATTATAGGCAATGGCGGACAATGTGTCCTTGTTCAGTTAAGCAGAAATTAAATTATTTTTTCTAGGAAGACACACACACACACACACATACATATACACATATCTATCCATACATATCATATGTATATACATATCTATCTATATAGACATATATATACATATATATATATATATATATATATATATATATATATATATATATATATATATATATATATATATATATATATGTATATATAATAATGATAATAATAATAATAATAATAATAATTATTATTATTATAATAATAATGATAATGATAATAATAATGATAATAACAATAACGATAATAATAATAATATAAAACATTGAGCCAAGTTTCACTAATGCACATTGATTGGAAGGGTTACTCTCATTATTATTGTCAGAATTTTCTTTGGCCTTGGTGGCCGAATGGCTAAGGGCGCCAAGTTCGAATCCGTGATCATTATTGTTATTATTATTGTCGTTGTTATGGTTATTACTATCGTTATTGTTATTACTATCGTTATTGTTATTACTATTATCATTGTTATTATTATCAGCAGTATCATAACTATTATTAGCCTTATTTTCATTATTATCATCATCATTATTATTTTTTTATTATTATTATCATTATTGTTATTATTATTATTATTATCATTATTATTATTATTATCATTATTATCATTATCATTATCATTTCTCTTACTATTGTAATTCATCATCATTATTATTGTTATCAATTTAATCATTACTTTCATTATCATCGTCATCATCATTTTTATTCTTATTGTTATCATCGTTCTTACTATCATTACTACTATTACTATTATTATCATTATTTGGAGCAAACCCATTGCGTTTTGTCCAAGAAGTGAATTACTTCGGTCTAATAATTGACTCAAAACGAATGAAGTGCCAAGCGAAGCGGCAAGTGGCGATCTGATGCGAAGGCGAGGGGGGGGGGGGTGGAGGGGGGGGGGGGGGCGAGGGGGGTGGAGGTGGGGGGGGGGAGGGGCGGGTGGGAGGGGGGTGGTTGCCCGGGTAAACAAGCAAGATTTTACGATATTGGGTTTGACAAGTCATAA
>NW_020869273.1:0-26460 GCF_003789085.1 Penaeus vannamei | reverse complement strand
TGCGAGCCGAGATCAACTATATACAGAGCGCAAATAGGACAAATTGCATCTGTGCAAAACACCCTGTCAAAGGGGATCAAGGACGCCAAATGTGCGGAACCATTAGGAGGATTTCCAAACCACAATATTGATTTATACTTCCTTTATACCACAGTAGCTCTCTCCTGCGCTACTCCCTCAACTCACCTCATCCTTCACTACTCCTTCCTCCTAAGCTTCCTTTTCAGCTCTCTTCACTCTCTTTCTTTCTGTACTTCTCCTTCACTCTCCTTCTTCCTCCTTCTCCTTCCACCATCCTTTCTTACTTTACATTTCTCTCTACTTCTTCTCATTTACGCTATCTACACTTATTTCATATTTTCTCTTTATCTATTCTATCACTCTCTTCCCTTCTCCTTCTATATTTCTACCTTCCCTCTTTATAGCCTACCTTCCTCTTTATACCTCTATTCTTCCTCCTACTTCTCCTCTTCTACTATTCCTTATTTAATTCCTCTTTTTATTTCATTTATATTTCTCTCTAGTACGCGCGGCTAAGTCTGGCTCCTTACTCTACTATATTCCATTATCAATAAATATATATATATATTCTTTCCTATTATCTTATTTCCCTTATATCCCTTATACCTACTATCTAATATCCTCCCTTTCCATATACCTTATCACCTTCACATTATCATCACTATAGTCGTACTTATACTTCTACTATATCTCTCTCTTTCCATCCTCCCTTATACTACCCTATCAACTCTTTTTATCATACTTTTCCTAATTTTAGATACTCCTCACCTATACCTCCTCTGACTATTGCCTATCGTTTATCACTGTCATCTTTATATATGCTTTTATCTATATCTATTATCTTCTTCACTTTATACCCATTATATCCTAACCGTCTTTACTTCTCTTACCTATACTACTTACTCCTTTATATCCTACCCTCATATATATATACCTCTTATCAGTATATTATACTCTCCGTTCTATATATCAGGCCTTTGCTCAGTAATAATCCACCTAGCCTCCTCGTGCCCTTCTTTTATAAGTCTTTTCTCCTTAATACCGTGACAATAACTCTATAACCTATATTTCCTTCTATATATCATATTATCTTATTATATCATATATATATACTCTATTACCTCTCCATTTACCTATATATTACTACTATTCAATATTATTGTGTGTGTCGCTGGTTGTGTGTTGTTTGTGCTGTTGTAATGTAATATTACTTCAATATACATATCATTTACTTATATATTATTATAAATTATTATATATACCTTCTCCTTAAACTATATTTTACTATCTTTATATTTATTTTATTATTATATATATAACTAAATATCCACTTATATATCTCTATTATCCTTATATTTATTAATCACTTATTACTTTTTATTTCATTAATCACTCCCTTAATACTTACACTATCTCTTTATATAAAAGAAAATTAATTATTTAAGTAAATTCCTTCAAACTAACCTTTAAAAATTTCTTATTAACACTTGCCGTTCCATTAACTCCTTCCTCTGGTTTACTCATATTAAATCCTATCTCGTAGCGTATACGTCTATTTCCCTAATTAATTATAATAATATAAGTAGTATTATTTTTTTATTATATGTATACTATACATCGACTATTTCTGTCTCATTATTGTGTTCCTTGATTACCTGTCATACACCTTTACTAGTTGATTTAGTATATCTATACTACCTCTTAATATGATACCTTACCGCTCGTACTTCATTTTATTACTTCTTATTATATAGTATCTCCAAGTTAACCTGTGTTCTCTAGGTTTGTCCTTAGTTATATAGGTTGCACTGCTATTCAATATATTAGTTCATGTGCATAATATATATATGATAGGCTATATGATCGAGATTATCACTATGTCCTTACTATGATAGATCATATATATATATCTTTAGGATGTCATATAGGTAATATTACTCAACATAATAAGGGACAGAGCCGTACATAATTACATATATATTAGTTATTTAAAGCTTTCACCAAATATATGACTCTTAAATAGATATATATTGTTCTGCTTCGAACGTCTGCTATTAGTATTAGTTATAAAATATGTGTCTCGTTTCTCTCGCTGTCTCATTGTTGACTGCTATTTCTGATATCTAGGTCGACTATAAAGATCATATTATTTCTATAGTCTTTTATATGTATACATTCTCTATTATTCTCGCTTGTACTATCTATCATATGATAATGTTTAGTGATTAATACTACGTATAGTTCGTTTTTAGGCTATAATTACAGGTACTCGGGTCCTACTAATGTAACGTAGTATCATAGTGACAATATATATAATTTAATATCACTATAATATCTATATATAGTATATATCTGCTTTTATTCTCTTCTGTCTATATATATACTATCGTATCATCCACTATCAATTTCTATATATATATCTGCTCGCTATCTCTCTCTCATACATCTCATTCTCTCTATAGCTCTCTTCTCTCCTTGCTTCTTTCTATTCTAACCTCTCTCTTTATATTCTCTCTCTACTCTCCTCTCTCTCTCTTTGTCTCTATCTTTATTCATCTTCTACTTATCTTCTATAATTATTATCTTAACCTTCCATATATTACCCTGTTTACCATTTCCCTACCACCCTTCACCCTTCCCTCCGTACTACCACTACATCATCTACTATTATCTCGCCACCATCCTGATTCCCTTCTTATATCATCTTCCTTTCCATTATCCCCTCACCCTCTATCTATACTCCCTCATACCTACACTTATAATAATCCCCCTCACAGGATCGTTAACTGATATACCTAGTGTATATTTGTAATAATCACTACCTATACACATAATCTCCACCCACTTTCCCCTACCTCTACCGTACCTATCCCCACCCTATATCCCATCCCACCTAAATCCCATATTACTACACTATCCCATATGTATTATATTCCCCCTAACTCATGTACCACATATATACCATATACTAACCTACCACTTTTATTACTATCATCATTTATTCGGTTATCAAACGTCAAACAACTCTCTAACATAAGTATAACCGGAGATGGTGGTGTGGTGAGGGGGTGTGTAGGGGGTAGGTGGTGGGTGGATGGATTGGGCGTTGTGGAGGTGTGATAGGGTAAGAGGGTAGAGGTGAGGGAGTAGGGGGGGATATGACTTGGGTATAATATCACTGAAGGGACACTAGGGAGTAATCTGAACTTAAAAGTACCATTTAAGACGCGGGTCAGCAGGTTTAGGGTGGTGGAGGGGGAGGGTGGGAGGGGGAAGCGTTGCTGAGGGATCACGGAGTTCTGGGAGTGGCTGGGCGTATGTGGGCTTGGGTGGGGGGTGGCCAGTGTGAGGATTAATATGGATCTTCCGTGGAGCCGCGGGTTTTCTCGGTCCTCCCGTGGTGGGGTCTGTGATCCCGATTTTTGGTTCTGGGTTATTCCATTTATATTATTATCCGAGGTTATCTCAGATATCTGACAAGCTAGTTATTTAGGGTCATTCGATTGTATTTATTATTATTTATTTTTATATTACTATTTAATTGTTATGTTTTTTCATCTTTATTACTCTCTATTAAAATTATACTTCTTAATATTATATTTATTTATATTATTCTATATCGATATATATATTTTTGTTATATATATTATTTATTATTGGTTCCTTATATTAATAACTAAATGACTAATTTATTTTATATATATTATATTTTAATTTATTTACCTACACTATATTTATATTATATTGTATTTATTATATATTTATCAGTACATATACATTATTATCCCTTAAGGATATATATTCATATATATATATAATATTATATACCATTATATGTGATTATTAATTATTCTATCATATTTTGGTTTCATAGGCTTTTTCTATATTATCTCATATATACATTCTATAAATTATATTATATTTTTTTCGGTGTAATATTTCTAGGGGTATCTACGCCATTAAATATATCTATTATTATATCCATTATTATTTTATCTTCTATTTAGTCTATTGCTTGGAGGTACTTTTTTTTAATTTTTCTTTACTTATATAGAATAGTATATAATATTTCATATATAAATTAATATATTATACTAATAAATATTTATATGTACTATATTATTATATATATATATAATATACTATATTATTATAATATATTAATGTGTAGTTAGTGTGTTAATTGGTCCTGTGTGGTCGTGTATATATTATTATCATACTATTAATATATATATATACATATTTAATAACTACACACCTACACACTCGCATTAACTACTAAAAATAACCACATCAGCCTACATCACTCACAAACACACACATACCACAAACACACATATGATATATATATATCATAATTAATTAATATATATATATAATATATATAAATATATATATTTTGTATATATTGATAGTATATATATAATATATATATATATAATATATAATATTATTAAATATGAATATATATATATATATATATATATATATATTTATATATATTATTAGAATTACTAATATATATATATATATATATATTAATTATATCAATCACTTATCAAACATATATATTAATATAGTTTTAGTAATAATTATAATATATATATTTAATTAGTAATATATATATTATAATATATATATAATAATATTAATAAATTAATACATATATCTATCACACGATCACACACCACACATATATATACACATTTGTACACCACATAGTATGATACACCAACCACACACACCACACACATATATCTTATACTATATTATTCATTTTTTATTATTTTTTATTTTTATTTTCGATCGTATCTGGCTCGGTTCTCTATATAACTATAATACTATATTATACTGTATATATATATTAAATAATACTTATTGTGATATATTACTACCGGTTGAATCTCTACGTGATATCTATATTAACTATATATGTATGTATGTAACTGTAATTATATACTGCACCTTCCTATCTATTTGCAATATATAATATAGTACTATTATATATAATAATATATATATTTTGGTCTCTATATAATGTACCTCCCTTTTGCGTCTTATTTTTATTAATACTATGAGTATTTATATCATATATATTATATCAATATCATATTATTTGCTCGACGTTACTTCTCGATACCTTTATTGACTTATATCAGTAGGTCTTACTTACTATTAATATACTCCTATTACCTATTATATATATGTGTATGTGTTATATATCACTATCTCCTAATCTCGGTCTATAGCTATCATTATGTGTTGGTGGTGTGTTCGTTTGCTGTGTTGTGGTGTGTGTGTGTTTGGGTGTCAGTGGTCGTTGTGCTGTAAGTTATATATATGTACTATATATACATACATATATCTTTCTGGTTTTCGTAAGTATATATCCATTCTTCTCTCCTCACACACATAATACACATATCTATATGAATAAGTATTAGTATATCATGTAGTATCTACCCTCTCTCTTTCTCTTTCTTCTCTTTCTCATTTTCTTTTCCTTTCTTTCCTTTTCCTTTCTTTCTCTTTCCTCGTTTCCTCTCTCTCAGCTCTCTCTCTCATCTCTCTCTCTCTCTCTCTCTCACTCTCTTCTCTCTCTCTCCTCTCTCTCGTCTCCCTCTCTCTCTCTCTCTCTCTCTCTATCCACTATCTATCTGTCTCAATCTATCCGTATACTATTTATCTCTATCTAATCTATGTCTACTATCTGTATGTCTTCTGTGTTAGTTCTATCTTTCTATCTATCTATCTTTTGTTTCTCCTTAACTCTCTCTTTCTCTCCGTTTGATTTTCTTCCCTCGAATTCTTGCTCTTTCATTCTTTGGTCTTCGTCTTTTGTCATTCTCCTTTTCTTTCATTCTCCTTTCCTTCGTCTTTCTCTTCCTATTTTCTCCTCATCATTCTAACTTGTTCACTTATCCTTCCTCTCTCGCGCGGCCTTTTTGAGCTTCCAACTCATTATCTTGTCTTTTGCTTTTTCCTATCCTTTCTCTTTTTCCCCTTTTCTCATCTCATTGTTCGAATTTTTATCTCTTTAATTTCCTTTCCCTATTACCTATCTCTCTACAGTAATACTACTTAATCTCACCACACACATCACACACACACACAGCCTTTCCACACACATACACATTTTCGCGCATTCACCCATTCCTCACACAACATGCACACACACAATCACACACCAGCAACACAGCACGGATTTCACTCTTCTCTAACTCTCTTCTCTCTCTCTCCTCTCCGTTCCTCTACCTCACAGCTCACCACTATCAACACACTCCCAACATCATCACACAAGGCACACACACACTCCTACATCCACACGAAGCATCACTCTTCTCTCTCTCTCCCACATACACATCTCTCTCTCTCTCTCTCTCTCCACATCTCATCACACATCCTATATATAATGATTACTCTATCTCTATCAACTATATATCATATTACTACCTTCAATATATACTTACTATTACATATCTCTATTCATATTATTCTCTCCTATTTATATATCATTATCTCTCTATTATATACTATCTATACCTATACTCTCTTTAATTCTCATACATCATCACCACCTACCACAACACACTTTCTGTCACAACTCCACACCACACCTCACCACATCTCTTTCCCTCTCCCTCTCTCCACACCTCTCTACACACACAATATATATATTACCCTCTACTATATAGTTACTATACTCTATATATATATTATATATCTTACCATATTATATTCTAATAATCATCATACTCATATATAGATCATTTTATATATTTTGTATAATAATTGTATATCGCTATATGTATTACCTTGTGTGTGTGTGTGTTGTGTGAGGTGTGTGGTGTGTTGTGTGGTGCTGTCGTGTGTCGTGCTGTGTTGCTGTGTGTGTGTCGTGTCTGTGTGTGTGTGTGTGTGGTGTGTGTTGCGTGTGTGTATACCAGGACATCCATATATATCATATTAATGTATGTAATGTTTATGCTTTTAGTATGTATCGGTAAGCTATGTGATATATTATTTATTTAATACATATACTATCTATCTATATATTACTATTCTACATAACTTTATTCTTATATCCCTCATAAAACCTCTTATATATATCACGGGTCCGAAATGAGTATAAATAAGGGGATAAATATTATAACATAAATATGGGAGTAGTAAAATTATACCTCATTAGTTATTAATGACACCACACTCAGCGCACAACAACACACTACTCACGCACAAAAACATTAATCACGAAAACACACACCACACGCCACAGCTTATCGACTATAATAAATGGTATTTTGGGATATACTATCAATACTAGGCATAATAATTAGACACTAGTATACTTAGTGAATAGAAGGGTAATGTAGTAGGTGAATGGAATTACAGTCTTTATATACAATAAAGTAAGTGGACTTATGCAATATATATATATTATGCGCATATGCGTGTGGGTGCTATAGGTATTATATTTATTACAATATATATATATATTTCTCTTACTGTCTTACTCTCTTTCATTCATATTATAGTCGCTCTCCATCTAATCTGCTCTCTGTCTGTCTCCTCATTCATATCTTATTACAGTACTTGGTTAGTTCATGTATGACCTATGTTACTGTCTTGAGATATATCTATTCTTATACTAACTATATATATATATTACTTATCTACATATCTATATTCTATATATATATATATATAGTATAATATATTATATTATCTAATCTATATCTATATATCATTCTACTCATACTCTACATGATGTATATATATCAGTATGTTATACACCTTACTATCTACATATATCAATACATATAATTCATATAATACTCATTTAATATATATCTATGTCATCATCATCATATCATCTATATATATCGTATCTTCTTCTTACTATATATACTCTCTATATATATTATACTCTATATTACTATATATTACTATATACTCTCTTTATATAAGTGGTTGTCTATTCTAATTACTTCCTTATATACATATATATTAGACCATATATAAATCATATATATCTACTCATATTATATATATATTAATATCTATATATATATAAAAATATATGCATATATATTATATATATATATAATATATATCTATCTATATACATGCATATCATATATATATAATAATATATATATTATCTATATTATTATAATATATATGTAACATATATATGTACTATACAGACCACACACGATTACCACACAATACACTCCACACACACATTACTACACCACACAACACACCACACACACTCTCAATATCTATAATTCTATATTATATATAATATCATAATATACATATATCTCTCTTGTCTATCTCTCTCATCTATATATAATAGCTCCTACGTGCTTGGCCAATCTCTACACGGTTGTCCTCCAGTCTTTGGAACAATTTTTTTATCTACGGGTTGTAAACGGTAATTACATGGAAAGGGACTCCCGTCCACGCCAGGAAACACCTGGGAGGAATCAATTACACTTCGTTAAATCTCTTCTCTCTCTCTGAACCTCTCTCGCTTTCTAAAACTCGCTGAAATGTATCGAACAATGTCTATCCACTGTCGGCGGTTCTTGAGTGCTGCACGACTTACAAAGCAGCTGCGGTATGTCTGTGTTTTCCTCTCTATGCTCCCCTCGGTCCGTTTCGACTTCCTGGGTCTCTCGAATATCTATATTCTTATCTTTATATATTATATATCTATATCACTATTACCATACTAATCATAATATATCATATATACTAACTATATATCTATGTGTGTTGTGCTGTTTGTGTCGCTGTGTTGTGTGTGTGTTTGTTGTGCGTGTTTGTGTGTGTGTGTGTTTGTGTATTTTGTAGCTCTGAGTCATCTCTGTACTTCAACCTCAGGCCCCCACCACTCTCCCTTTCTTTCATTTCCTTTGCTCTGTCCGTTCTTTCCCCATCTCCTCCAGGCCCTTGCGGTCCCTCTTTTCTCCATTTTCTCTCTTTCCGGGCCCTCCTTTCTCTCTCACCTTTCGGCCTTCTCTTCCTCTCTACGCTTCCCTTCTCTTTCTCTCTTCGGCTTTCCTTTTTCTCTTTGGCCCCCTCTTCTCCTTTCGGCTCCTCTTCTGTTCGCCTTCTCTTCTTCTCTCTTCGGCTTCCTCTTCTTCTCTTCGAGGCTTCATCTCTCTCGGCCTTTATCTTCTTCTCTCGCCCCTCTTTCTCGTCCTCCCTCTAACTTTTAACCCTCCCATCAGTCCTTATGTCTTTCCACTGAATACTACCCTTGAATGTAGTCGCTCCTTCATTCTCCCAGTGTTCTCTAGCGACTACAGATGAATTCTTCGGGCTCGGAGGGCGACTTCCTCGGATCTCCCTTTTCTCGAGCTTCCTGGTGTCGAATCCTAGATTCCTTTTCGAGCTCCGGCTGATTCCTGGTATCTCCCTTCCTGGCGCTTCTGGGCCTCGACCACATTCTGCTCTCCACTTCTCGGATCGCACCCCTAAGGCGTGATTCCTGGAGTCTCTCCGGCGCTTCTTCGGTCGCTTGTGGGTCTCCTTCTCCGGGCTCTTTCGGCGAATCCTATTCCTGCGGTCCTTATCCTCTCTCGGAGTCTACTTCGGCGACTTCCTGGGACTCAATTCTCAATCTCCTGGGATCTCACTTCTCGGGCTATTCCGGCGACTTCCTGGGTCTTATCGCGCTAACCCGATTCATCCCTGGGTCATTCCAGCGTACTTCCTAGCTCTCCAGGGCCTTCCGAGGGCCAGTACTTCCTAGTCCTATCTCCAGATTCTAGGCGATTTCCTGGCCTCTCACTTCTCGGGCACGGAATGGTCTCCTTCCATGCATTCGAAGAGTAACTTCTGGATCTCCTTCATCTCCATCGGGCACTTCTTCGGTCGTACTTCTAAGTGTTCACTTAAAGTTATCCCACTAATCATCATCATCCATCGCTCAATCATCATCAGCCTCCATCCACTCAACTTCACCATTACACCTTCCTCCCTCCCCTGCGCATCCTATCACCTAACTAACCTACTACCTACTTCGCCCTCAAAAACATTATCATCACTATTTACTCCCTCCTCCCCACTTCTCTTCTTTCAATAATTGCAATATTAAACAATTCAATCCTGCAAAATAAAACAGATCAAAATCATGAGCATCACCAACGAAACAAAAACCCAGTCAGCAAGTAACCGGTAAAAAATATTTATATAAGATACCTAAAGCCAACTCATAACAAGCATGATTAATTCCAATAAGTGCATTTTCTGTTTCTCGGCATTCTGCCCGTTGAGGCTTTTTAATGATAGGACGGCGCGCTCTTGTTGCGAGGGAGAGAAGAGGACGATATGTCGCATAGTGCAAGGAGCACAAACTGAGGAGCAAGAAGGGGAATGGAAGAGATAGGAGAGATTAAGCACCAACAGGAAACAGGGAGAGACAAGAGGGATGAATTTATGGAATTGTGTGAGCGTTAGAGGAAGAAGAATCGATAATTACTCTACTTTTCAGGAATGCAGTACGTTGAAAACCATAATGATCTCAAATCAAATACTAACTCAAAGGCTGACGAACTACGCCCTTGCCTTTCTATCATAACGTTTCTGATCAGAATATGATAGTGTACATGACGGCGAAAAGGAAACTCAAATGAACCATTACGAGTCTTCGCGATGATGCTAATGGTATGCATAATGAGGATGCGGACTTAAACTGCGTGTTATTTTTGTCTCTTCGGAGTGATGTGTTTTGTTGCAAAAAAGATAAACGGCTTGCAGAATGCCTTCGTGGGGATGGCTTTTTGTGTGTTTAGTTTTTTTTTTTTTTTTTTTTTTTTTTTTTTGCGTGTGTGTGTGTGTGGTTCTATTTTTCTTTCTTTCTTCCTCTGTTTTTTTTTTTTTTCTCTCTCTCTCTTTCTGTTTCTCTTTTTTTTTCTGTCTCTTTTCTGTTTTCTCTTTTTTTGCTGCTGCCTCTTGTTTCTCTTTGCTGTCTCTTTCTCTTTCTCTTTTTTTTCTGTCTATTTCCCGTTTCTCTCTCTCTCTCTCATCTCTCTCTTTTCCTCCCTCTCTCCTCTCTCTCTCTCTCTCTCTTCTCTCTCTCTCTCTCTCTCTCTCTCTCTTCTCTCTCTCTCTCTCTCTCTCTCTCCTTCCTCTCTCTCTCTCTATCTCTATCTCTCTCTCTCTCTCTCTCTCTCTCTCTCTCTCTCTCTCTCTCTCTCTCTCTCTTGCTCTCTCTCTCTCTCTCTCTCCCTCTCTCTTCTCTTATCTCATCTCTCTATCTCTCTTTCTCTTTTCTCCCCTCTCCCTCTCCCTCTCCTCTCTCCCCTCCCTCTCTCCCTCTCTCCCTCTCCCTCTCCCTCACTCCCCTCTCCCTCTCCTCTCCCTCTCCCTCTCCCTCTCCTCTCTCCCTCTCCCTCTCTCCCTCTCCCTCTCTCTCTCTCTCCTCTCCTCTCTCCCCTCTCTCTCTCCCTCTCTCTCTCTCTCTCTCTCTCTCTCTCTCCCTCTCTCCTCCTCTCTCGTCTCCTCTCTTTCTCTCTCTCTCCCTTCATTTACCCTCCTCTATTTTCCTCTTCCTTTACCTATCCCTTTTTTCTTTCTCTCTTTTTACCCAAGACGAAAAGATTGAGGACCTGTAAATACCCCGATCATAGGCCCCCTGTATCGGATATTTGGCCGCACACCGGGGTATTTATCGGCTGTTGGTGGATAGATATATGTGTGTGTGTGCGTCTTGGGTATTGGGGGTGGGGGGAGAGGGAGGAGAGGGGAGAAGGGAGGGGCGTGGGAATGGGGTTTGTGAGATGACGTGTGTGTGTGGTCTTGGTATGGGGGTGAGGGGGGAGGAGGGGGAAGGGAGGGAGAAGAAGAGGAGAGGGTGATGGAGAAGAGTGGAGCGTAGGGAGGAGAGAGCGGAGGGAGAGGGAAGAGAGGAGAGGCGGATGGAGAAAGAGGGGAGGGGGTGGGAATCGACCTGTTGGTGGATAGATATACGTGGTGTGTCGCGTCATGGATATTGGGTAGGGGGAAAGAGGGGAGGGAGAGGGAGATAGAGGAAAAGGGAGGGAGATGGAGGAAAGGGGAGGAAGAGGGAGGAAAGGGTGGAGTGGGGGAAAAGAGGGGGATGGGAGAGAGAGGGGAGAGAGAGGGGGAAGAAAGGGGAGGGAAGGGAGGGTAAGGGGGATGGGGAAGAGAGGAGAGACGGGAGGGAGGAAGGAAAGGAGGAGGGTAGAGGGAGAGAGAGGAGAGAGGGGGGGGAGGGAAGAAGAAAAGGAGAGAATAGGAGGAAAGATAAAGAAAGGGAGAGATACGGAAGATGAAAAGAAAATTGTAAGGCTGGTGAGTAGGGAGGGAGAGAGAAGGCGATGTAAAGCAGGAAGAGGGAGAGGAAAACGAACAGGAAGAAGGAAAAGGAAGCAGGAGGAGGGGTTGCAGGGTGAGGGGAGAGAGGAGAGAGGGAGAGTGGGGGAGGTACACCGGAAAGGAGGGAAGGGAGAGGAAGAGGGGGAAGGAGAGAGGATAAACCGAGAATAGAGGTAGGGAAGGAGAAAAAAAAACAATAAAAGGGGAAAGAAGGAGAGGGAGGGGTAAGGAAGGGACGATAAGGAGAGGTTGACCAATGGGGAGGAAGAAGGAAGAGGAAAAAGAATATAAAAAAATGTTTGTTCGTAACCTCAAAAAAGGACACACAAATACTGCCACAAACACATAAAATATAACAAACAAACGTACAAGTGCACACAAAAGCACACACACAAACACATATAAGCTAACAACAGACAACTATGGCCCGAAATCAAGTAAACAAAACAAACAACTCGAACTCTAAACTCAAACAAACAAACAACTATTCCTCGAACTTAAACAAACACAAAGAGGGATATTACACCCTGTCATACAACAGCCCCCCACTCTCCCCTCTCTCTCCTCACTCCCCTCTCTCCCCTCTCTCCCCTGACACCTCTCTCTCCTTTCTCCTCCCTCTCCCTCTCGCATCCACAACACCCCCTCTCTCCTCTCTTCCTATTCTCTCCTCACTCTCTCACTCCTCACTCCCCTCTCCCTTCTTTCTCCTCACTCCCCTCTCTCCTTTCTCTTCCCTCTCCCTCTCGCATCTACAGCACCCCCTATCTCCTCTTCTCCCTCTTCTCTCTCTTCTCCCTTCCCTCCCCTCTCTCCTTTTTCCTCTCTCTCCCTCTCGCATCCACAACACCCCCTATCTCCCCAATCTCTCCTCTCCCCTCACTCCCCTCTCCCTCCTGTCCCCTCACTCCCTCTCTTTATATCCAAAACCTCAGCCTCTTTCCCCTCTTCCAATCGCAATTATTATCCCTCCCTTTTCCCCTCTTTCCCTCCCCTTCGCATCCAAAGTCCCCTCTCTCTTTCTCTCCTCTCCTCCATCTCATCTACTCTGCCTTTCCCCTCTCCCCCTCACCCCTCCCTTTCCCCTTCCTTCCCCTCCTTCCCTTCCCCCTTCCCCCTTCTCCCCCCTCCTTCCCCTTCCCTCTCCTCCCCTCTTTCCCCCTCCCCCATCATTTCCCCCCTTCATCCCCCCTCCTTCCCCTTCCCCTTTTTCCTTCCCTTCTTCCCCTCCCCCTTCTTCCCCCCCTTCCCCCTTCTTCCCCTTCCCCTTCCCCTTCTCCCCCCCTTCTCCTTCCTTCTCCCCCCTCCTTCCCTTCCTTTCTCCTCCCCCTCCTTCCCCTCCCCATCATTCCCCCCCGTCCTTCCTCTCCGTCTTTCATCCTCCCCTTCCCCCATCATTTCCCCTCCTTCCCTCCGCCCATCACTCTCCCCTCCCGCCTTTTCATCCTCTTCGTCCTCCTCCTCCCCCCCTTCCCCCCTCCTTCCCCTCTTCATCCTCCCTCCCTCTTCCCTTCCCCCCCCCCCAAGCAATCCCAGAAGACTCCCCGAGGCCCATGTCCACATCCGGGGACTTCTTGATCCAACAAAGACATGGCCGAGATGAGAAAGTCGCTGGACGCATGTCATCTCCTTCACTTCTTATCTGCGGAATATTTTGGTAGAGTGGGTGTTTGGATGGGGGTGGGGTGGGAGGGTGAAGAGAGGGGGTGGTGGGGGTGGGGGGTGTGGGGGGGTTGAGGTGGATGGAGGGGTGTGGGAAAAGGGGAGGAGTTGGGAGGTGGGGAAGGGTGGGGAGAGGTTCATGTAGTGTTGCTAAGTGTTGTGTGTGTGTGTGTGTGTGTGTGTGTGTGTGTGTTGGTGTGTGTGTGTGTTGTGTGTGTGTGTGTGTGGTGTGTGTGTGTCGTACGCAGCTCGAACACACACTCACTTAGCACTTACATGGCCAATATGTAGAGAGAGAGCAGAGCTTCTATGCACATGCAATACAACATATATAACAATCCACAACACACGCCAGCATAAACAAAGCTGCACGTTGCACACACCCACACCCACCCAGCACCCACGCAAACAATCACCCCAGACCACACCCACCATAACGCACCGACACACAGCGCAAACCGCACACACCCACAAATGCGCAACGCCAACCGCCACCGCACGACAATAATCCCACTCACCAAAGGGCTTATACGGCACAGTCAGGGTTGATATGCAAAACTGATCCAATCACACACAACAATCCTCAAGTGCATTGCAACATTTCCCTGGGCCGAGGAAATAGTTTGCATTCTGACAAGAATGCTGCAGAACTTTCGACGTTCGCCTTTCTCGTTATGCACACATCGGACCGCTCGACAGCGTCGGGAAATG
This sequence comes from Penaeus vannamei, assembly GCF_003789085.1. Lineage (NCBI taxonomy): Eukaryota > Metazoa > Arthropoda > Malacostraca > Decapoda > Penaeidae > Penaeus > Penaeus vannamei. Next base: position 11,712 of record NW_020869273.1, on the reverse strand, counting down.
CTTGCGACAACACACAACAAAAAAACAAGAACACAAAACAAACATAGGATTTTACTATTCACTGGCTAGCACTCTTAGCTACATCATGAGGATTGGATGTTTTGTTTGTTTGTTTGTTTGTGTCTTATATATCAGATGTGTTTTGTTATCTGTCTGCTTCTCGCATTGTTTGGGCTGTTTTTCATTTTTTTGTGTCTGGTCATTATCTTTTCTATGTCTGTGTCTTTGTTCTTTCTCCTCTCTCTCCACTGCTCTCTCTTCTCATCACACTCTATCATACTCCTCTCTTCTCTCATCTCTCTCTCTCTCTCTCTCGCTCATTCTGTCTCATCACGATCTCTCTCTCTCTCTCTTTTATCTTTCTATTATCTATCTTGCTATTTACCTATTACTACCTAATCCTCATCGGATTGCCCGCTTTTCTCTTGTCACTCATTAATGTTAAAATTACTCCTTGTTATTAATTAATCTTTAATTAGCATTTAGTAAGTTTTTACTATTTTTATATTTCTTTCATATTTTCTTCGTTGGCTTTTCAACATCTTGTCTCCTCGTGGCCGCAGTTGACACCTGGAAAGGCTTCCTTCATCTCATTTTATCACCCATATATTCTTCCTCTCTCTTTCTCAGCATGGTTGAAATTGGGTCTGTTTTTTTTTGGTGATTTTTTTTTTGGGTTGAGAAGGGGGGCTACGTCTTTTGTGTGTTTTTTTCGGCTGACATATTTTCATGTGGCTGCTTCCTCATCTCTTTCATCCTCATACTCGGAAGGTAGTTTTAGGGAGGGATAGATCTAATCGAGATTGAAATTTAGAAACTCTGGGGAATGCCTTACACGTTAAGTTCAGAATGGTAGCAGCAGATTATAGATAGGACTGAGAGGAGAGGAGGGGGGGGGGAGAGAAAGGGGAAGGGAGGGGTAAGGGAAGAGATCCATCTCTCGTCGGTCAGAGACGTGCATAAACTCTCGATCTCATCGATAATACGATAGGATCAGATAGATTGAGAGTAGACTAAGAAGAGAGAGAGAGAGAGAGAGAGGACGAGAGAGATACGGAGAGAGAGATGCAGAGAGAGCACGAGGGAGTGGGATGAGAGAGAAAGTCAGTCAGAGAGAGAGAGGTCTCTCGAGATGATATACTCGAAAGGAGAGATGCGAGAGATCCGATTCGATCGGAGCAGAGTTCAGACTTCTTCGGACGAGAAGAGAGAGAGAAGGCGGTCTAGGTCAGAAAGAGATCGTCATCCTCTCTCGTCGATCGCATCCTGAGAGTAGGAGAGATGAGTCTTCTCTCTGTGTTCTCTCTCTGCCCTCTTTGTCTCATCTCTCTCTCTGTGTCTTCTCTCTCCGTCTCTGTCTCTCATCTCTCTTCCTGTCTCTACCCTCGTGGATCTCTCCGTCTGTCTCTCCTCAGGGGGGGAGGGGGTAGAACATCGTATTAGTCTTCATGGATCTCTATTCCTTTGCCTCTTATTCCATACTCAATACCTGTCGTTCAGCTATATTCTCTGATCACTCTTCTACACATTTTTATCCATCTATTTCTCATCTCTGTATATGCCTATATAGCCGTGAATGCTAATAATATCATTGTCTCATATTTACCATACATCGTTGAGTCTAACACTCTCCCTTTCACTCCAGCTCGCGCGCTCTACTCTATCTACATCTATTCTACTCTATTCTACTTCTATCTATAATCTACTCTTAATCCTACTCCTTCACTCTTCTCTTATCCTCAATCTACTATCTATCTAATCTACTCTTATTATTATATCTTATAGTACTACTCATCTACTACCTATTCTGTATCTATCATGTTCTCTGTCTTCTCTGTGTCTCTTGTCTTGTCTCTGACTGTTCTTGTATTACTTACTCTGTCTCTGTTGTCTTAGTCTTTCTACCTCTATCGTTATATCTCTATATTCACTAGTCTTACCATTACTCTTTGCATTACCTGCCTGTTCCTACTCTCTCTCACCTCTCTCTTTTCTTCTATTATTTACTCATCTGTCTCTTCTATTTTTCTGTTGGTCTCGTGAGTCTCTGTACTTCCTTACTGCTATCTTTTTCTCTCTTATCTCTGTTCGATACTATTTCTCTCTTCTTCATTCTTCTCCGCACCCATCTCTCCTAAAAATTATTTACACATTCGGGTTTTTCTTAGGAGGCGCATATCATATATAACCAAATGGCTCGGATTAACTTTTCATCTATTGCCAGCGATCTCCTGAATACTCGACACTATAAGAGCTGTCTGCTACCCTTACTCTCAATGCACTGAAGAAGCATCTCGAATGGTAAGGGAGCAAAACCGAATATGATTGGAGTTCCTCTTGTCGACAGTCTTTTGTGTATTTTCTCGGGTAGACGTTCGCAGGGCGGTTTACAAACAACGCATTTTATCCTCCATATATGGTAGCTAGTAGAGCAATGACTCGTATCTGTTTCGTTTTTTCGCATGTTTTACATTTCTTAGTAATTTAGCATGCTTTACCGTGCGTTCTCTCTATCTGTATCTATTATTTCGTCCTGTTTTTTCCCTAACTTGAGCTCCTAGTTAATAATTTATTACTAGCGTTTTTTCTCCAACTTAATTCTATATATTATCAGCGTTTTTTCCAACTTCTAATTCTTATGTTTTATCCCAGCGGTTCCTTTTTTCTCTTCCATTTCTAGAAACTTATTTTCTTCTCACATTTCTTCCTCGTTTTTTTTTACTTATCACTCTCTCTCTCTTTGTTTATGTCTTATGAGTATTACTTTTTTCGCATTTGTTTTTTTTTTCATTTTTATGTCTGTATCTAGTGGCTAGAGATTTGTTTGTCGGAGTCGGTATTCTTTCCACTCATCATTTGGTTATGTCGAACATTGATTCTGTTTTCCATGCTGGTATCTGTATCTGTTCTCTCTCTTTTATCACTCGCCAACTTAGGATAGTATTTCCGTGCTGGGTTATTGTTCTACTTTTCTTTTCTTATTTTTCAACTTATTCTAATTTATCAGGCAGACTGTTTCCTTCTTTCTTTTTTTTTATTTTTCAAACTTATTTATTCGATCACGCGCAACGCATCACCGCACACACAACGCACAACGCACACGCACACACGCAACAAGGAGATGTCATTCACTATTCTTTGGTTTTTTTCAATGAACTATTATTTTAGTTGCACATCACGCACCATACGCACACAGCACAGACTGCACTAACGCACCACGGCACACGCACTACGCACATATGGGTATCGGTTATCACGCAGCACAGGCTACTATACCACACACACACATCACACACACAATTTACACACACACCACGACACACACACACGACACACACAGCACACACCATCTTTCCGCTCATAGAACATAAAAGCCAAAAAGTTAGCGGAATAAAAAAAAAAAAAAAAAAAAAAAAACAATGTATACATCCCGGGGCTACTTTTACTTCAATTCAAACGAATTTGTACAGTTTACTACAAAGATGAAAACGTAACACAAAGGGAGGTCACCTCAAAAGCACCTCTACAAACTCACGCCAAGAGCATTTCTACGCACTCTACGATGACAAGGAAGTTTGACATGTAAGGTCATATCAATTCTACAAGCCCATTGAGACAAGAAGTCATCTCAACAACACCTCTAGAAACAGTAAGATGACGGGAAGATAAAAGTCATCTCAAATGCGCCTATACAAGTTTGTTTTTTTCTCGTTTTCAATAACAAGCGTAAAAGGTTGGGGTCATGTCCAAGACTCCTTCTACAAGCCGAAGACATGAGGCCAACATACAAGCTCTACAGCAGCACCTCTACAAGCTCTGTGATAACAAGTACATGTTAAATATCAATCTCAAGATCACTTCTACCAGCCCCACTACACAAGACACCAACTCACTTCCAAAGTTCTCCGTTGACGAGAGTAATAAAGGGAGTCACCTCAAGAGCACTTCCCACAAGCCCCGAGAGCCCTCCCTTGTGATGCCTAAAGTCACTTCAAGAGGGACTGGAGCGTTGTCTCTCGTCCTCGTCGCCTCACTGAGCAACTCACTTCCCTTCGGTCTAATTCGATTATTACGTAATAGGGTGTGATGGGCAATCTCTTTTCCTCAGATGACTTCACTCTCGCTCTCGGCCCGCAATCGCTTTTTTTTTTTTTTTCTTTCTCTCTCTCTCCTCTTCGCTTCTTTTTTTTTTTTCTCTCTTGTTCTTTGTTTTGTTGTTGTTGTGTGTGGGCTGATTTTTTCTTGATTTTTTCTTGTGTGATTTCTTTTTCTGGATCTCTCTCTCTCTCTCTCTTCTCTCTCTCTCTTCTCTCCTCTCTCTCTCTCTCTCTCTCTCTCTCTCTCTCTCTCTCTCTCTCCTCTCTCTCTCTCTCTCTCTTCTCTCACACACACAACACACACACACACACACACACACACACACACACACACACACACACAACACACACACCACACACACACACACACACACACACACACACACACACACACCACACAACACACACACCACACACCACACTCTCTCACTCTCACTCTCTCTATCTCTATCTATCTATCTATCTTCACCCTTCGTCCTCCCTCCCTCCCTTCCTTCCTTCTTCCTTCTTCCTTTCCTTCCTTCCTTCCTCCCTTCCTTCCTTCCTTCCTTCCTTCCTTCCTTCCTCCCTCCCTCCCTCCCTCCCTCCTTCCCTCCCTCCCTCCCCTCCCCACCCACCCTTCCTCCCTTTCTCCCTCCCTGCCTTTCTCCGTCCTTCCCTCCCTCCTCCATTCTCATTCTCCTCTCATCTCTTATCATTCCCTTCTGTACTGGCTCCCTTTTCTCTCCCTTCACCCCCCTCCCCCCCCCTTCAACCAATCCTTCAGACAATAACAAACACACAATGGCATCCTGGAATGATTAAAGTCACCTTGCCCGCAATCTTGACTGTACAACCCGGGTTTATTGTTCACTGTTCACCGTCGCAACTTGATTACTTCGCTCGGCAAAAATCTACGGGGAGCACGCCCGATTTCATTTACTATTTGGGCTTTCCCCGGTTTTCAAAGTTTCAAAGAGTTTTTTTTTTTCTTGTATTTTGCAAAAGGGAGCCTGTAAATGATTAACGTTCATTCTCTGCCTTAAATGAGAGAGTATGTGAGAGATTTACGTGAATAGAACTTTTAACAAGTACTCACCCTTTGATAACGAAACAGTAAAAATAAACTTACATAAAATTGTAATAGTTCATGAGAGAAAGTGCGGACGTGGAGACGGGGGTATAAGCTAAATAACATATAAGGCTTTAGCTACACTTTCTGTTATGGTAATTGTATCAGTGTGTGTGTGTTGTTGTGTTGTGTGTGTGTGTGCGTGTGTGGTTGTGTGTTGTGTGTGTGGTGTGTTGTGTTTATGTTATGCTGTGTGTGTGGTGTGTGCAGTATCAATGTGTGTTTATGCATGAATATGTCTCCGTGTGCATGCATGTCTGTGTCTGTTTGCGTGGTATATCTGTTCTGAACATGTAGTATATGCCGCTATGTGTCATGTCCTTACTCCTTAAATGTTAAATGCGTTATGTATGTGGTGTGTTTTGTGTCTGTCCGCGGTGTGTATTATGTGTTGTGTATTGATGTTGTATCTGCCTGTGATGGCTTATATTTGATGTATGCAAAAGTGTAGGCCTGTGCCTGATGATGCTACGTAATATGTAATGCATGCATGCGTGTGGCTGTCTGCCTGTAGTATATGTGCATGTTGCCTATAAGTATGCATGCATGTACGTGCGTGCATTATGTGTTCTGCCTGTGTATGTTATGTTTGTATGTGTGCAATGCATGTACGTGCGTGTATATATGTCTACCTGTATGTCCGTTGTACGTGCGTATGCATGTATGTGTGCCGTGCGTCGAAATAGGGATGCCAGCGCGTGTATTTCAGCGACTTGGGGAAATGATCTCCTAACACACCGAGATGAAACCGAGACCTCTGAGGAAAAAACAACTACTTCTCTTGGATAAAACATGATCCACTGGGGCTGTCGAGGCCGGCGTATGATCTCCCCCTCCCCCCCTCCTCCTCCGCTTTTCTTCTACCCCTACCCCTACCCCCCCTCCGCCGACTACTTGTGTCCTCTCTTCTCTTCTTTTTCCGACTTTTCTTTCTCTTCTTTCTTTTTCTTGTTTTTTTCGTTCTTTGTTTTGGTTTTTTCTTTCTCTTTTTCTCTTTTTTTAAATCTCCTTCTCTTCTCTCTTTCTCCTCCTCGCTCCTCTCCTCCTTCTTTCCTCTCCTCCTCTTCCCCTTCTTCCTTCCTCCCTCCTATCCTTCCCCTTTCCCAGCCTTCCCCTCTCCCACCTTTCCCCTTCCCCCCCCTCAATCTCTCTCCCTCTCCTCTCCCTCTCCCTCCTTCCCCCTCCTCTCCTCCCTTCCCCTCTTCCTCCTCTTCTCCCTCTTTTCCCTTCTCCTCCTCTTTCCCCTTCCCTCTCTTCCTCTCCTCCCTTCCCCCCTCCTCTCTTCTCTCTCTCCTTCCACCCTCTCCTCCCTTCCCCTCCTCCTCTCTCCTCTTTCTCCCCCCCTCCTCCTCTCACTCTCCTCCTCTTCCTCCCCTCCTCCTCTCTTCCCTCCTCCCTACTCCTTCCCCTCTCCCCTCTCTTCCTCCCTCCCCTCGCCCTCTCCTTCCCCACCTCCTCTTCCTCTTCCCCTCCTCATCTCTCCCCTCCTCCTCCTCCTCTCCTCCCTTCTCTCTTTCCCCTCCTCTCCTCCTCTCTTTCCCCTCCTCTTCCTGCCCTTCCTCTCCTCCTTCCTCCTCTTCCCCTTCCTCTCTCTCTCATTCCCTCCTCTCTCTTCCCTCCTCTCTCTTCTTTCCCTTACTCCTCTCTCCCCTCTCCTTCCTTCCCTCTTCCTCTCTTCCGTCTTCCCCTCCTCCTCTTCCTCTCCTCCTCTCCCCTCTTTCGCCCCAACACCATGATATAACCGGACGAGCGACTGAGATGAGAGACAAAATTCCCGACTTCAGGAATTTTCGAGACAGAAGTAATTCCCCGGAGGAAGAAGTCCTTCCCCAGCCGAGCGGTGGAATACTTGCACGTTTGTTTCATTCTCTCCTCTCTCTCTTTATCTGTTATATCTGTCTGCTCTGTTTTTCTGTCTAGCGCCTCTCTTGTCTTTCTGTCATCTCTGTCTCTTCTCTCTCTCTCTCTCTCTTCTATTCTATCTTATCTGTCCTGTCTGTCTTCCTCTGTCTCCTCTTTTGTCTCTCTTCCTCTCTCTCTCTCTCTCTCTCTTCTCTCTCTTCTCTGTCTGTCTGTGTTCTCTGTACTCTTCTTCTCTTTCTCTCTCTCTCGTCTCTCTCTTTTCTTCTTCTTCTCTTCTCTCCTCTCTCTCTCTCTCTTCCTCTTCTCTCTCTCTCTCTCTCTCTCTCTCTCTCTCTTCTCTCTCTCTCTCTCTCTCTCTCTCTCTCTCATCTACTCTCTCTTCTCTCTCTCTCTCTCTCTCTCTCTCTTCTCTCTCTCTCCTCTCTCCTCTCTCTCTCTCTCCTCTCCAATCTTCTATCTATGTATCTGTCTTTGGTCTTTGCTGCGTCCTTCTCCTCTCTCTCTCTCTCTCTCTCTCTCTCTCTCTTCTCTCTCTCTCTCTTCTCTCTCTCCTCTCTCTCTCTGCTCCTCTCTCTCTCTCTCTCTCTCTCTCTCTCTTCGTCTCTCTCGTCTTAACTATTTCTCCTGTTTCCTTCTTCTCGCTAGAAAACAGATATCTCGCTACCCTTCAAAAGCAGAAGTAATATTATGAATTTCGAAACTTATATTTAGTTATTCTGACTGTTCGTCATTCTATCGATCTATTCTATCTAGGTCTCTTTCTGTCGATTCTTTGCGCTCTCTCTCGTGTTCTCTCTCTCTCTGCTTTTTTTTTTTTCCTTTTTTTTTCTTCCCTTTTTCTTTTCCTTCCTCCCTTCTCTCTCTCTCTCTCTCTCTCTCTCTCTCTCTCTCTCTCTCTCTCTCTCTTCTCCTCTCTCTCTCTCTCTCGCTCTCCTGTCCATATACCTTTGCGAGCTACGGAAGGGGCCAGTCTGCTGCACGATCCTGGAACGAGAACCTGCTCGAGGTGGGTCACGCCCCCCCCGCCCGCCCCCCCGCGCCCCCCGGGTTTTTTGTCCGGCGTGCGCGATCTTGTCCCGGGGAGCGTGGTGCGGCAAAACTATTCGTCCGCCGGCGCGTGGCGTGGGTGGGGGTGTCTGGTAAAAAAGTGGTGTGTAGTTCTGATGGATAAGATGTGAAAGGCGGGAAGTGTATACCCCTACGAAAGCCAGCCTCATATCGTGTCTGCGCCTGGCGCGTTTTAAATTTTTTGTAATTTTCTTAATCAAATTGAGTATCTTATATTAATACGTGGGTTAATGAGCGTGTAGATTTATTTCCCGCGCTCTCGCGTGGTGTTTTTGTGTTGTTGGGGCTTGTTTTGGGGCGTTTGGCCGCGCCGGGCGGCCGCGGGGCGGTGTGTGGTGGGGTCGTGTCGCCACCGTGCGTCGGTGTTTTGTTGGTGTTTAAATGCCCGGCGCATTGGCGGTGGTGGGGGGCGCTGCAGGTGGTGGGGGGTGGTCGGGCGATTCACCACGTGACATTTCCTCCATTGTTTTTAATCTGTTTTCGTCTTTTTTCTCCCCCCCCCCCCCCCCCCCCCTCTACTCTTTTTCCGCTGTTTTCGTCGGCAGTTTGCCTGGTCCACGCTCCTTCCTCCATCTCTCCCTCGTGTTGCCCATTCATAGGCCAAAATGCACACGCAGTTTTGCTATTCTCTATTTCCTTTTTCTTTTATTATTTTTCTTTTTTCGTCTCTCCGGAAACCAGCCAATTCGCATTCAGTCGACTACCAACAACGAAATTTTATATTCAAATACCAGCGTGAGGCGCAGGAGGACCAGAAACTTAGGCTCGGGATAAACTCGATGTTCTTCTGCGCTGTCCCGAAAAAAAGTGAAAGGAAAAGGAAAAAATGGGAAAAGAGGGAAAAACATAGAAATGGGAAAATCATGAAAGGGAAAAAATGGGAAAGAGGAAAAAAAACATAGAGAAAACGGCAAAAGAAAGGCGCGTTAGAAAATGGGGAAATTAGATAAGACGCATGAAAACGGAGAAATAAGAGCGATCGTAGAAAATGTGAAAATAAAACGCATAGAATGAAAAAGAAGCAGCGATCAGAAAAGAAATTAATAAGACGAGAAAACGGAAAATAAGAGCGATCGTAGAAAATGGGAAAAATTTATGAAACAGAAAACGAGGAAAGAATAAAGAATATAGGAACCAAGCATAGAAAATTAACAAAAGGATAAGACGTAGACAACGAGGAAAAGAAAAAGCATAGAAAACGAGCAAAACAATGACAAGCATAAAAAAGGGGAAAGAGAAGGAACAAACATGATAAACGGGCAACAGAAAAACAAGCTTAAAAAATGGGCAAAATGAAACGCATATTAAACGGTTAAAAGAACGACAAGCATAGAAAACGTAAAATTAAAAGAGAACACAAGGAAACGGAAAAGAAGAGAAAACAAATACAGAAAATAGGCAAAAGAAAAAAAACAAGCATAGGAAAACGAGCAAAAATATAAAGAACATGGAAATCAGGCAAACGAAAGAACAGAAAAAAAAACATAGAAAATGGACGTACGCAGCGTGCTCATAGAAAATGGGAATTCTGTAAACCCGTTCCTGGGGGGAGACTTTTCTCTCTTTCTTTTTTTTCTTTTTTTGCGAATAAGTGGATAAGGAAAGACTGGATGAATGAGTATAGAGGAGAATGGGAGAGATTGGGGAATGTGGAACTAGGTAGATAGAATGTGAAGATAACGATAGACAGAATACAAGAGGAAATACATGATGCACGTAGAAGAAGAGAGAGAAGAGAGAAGGCGGGGTGAGAGAAAAAAAATTGATGGATATTATATATATATATATATAATATATTATATATATATATATATATATATATATATATACATATATATATATATATATAAATATATATATATATATATATATATATATATGTGTGTATGGTGTGTATGCTATATGGTGTGTGTGTTCTATGTTATATGGTTAGATTGTGTGTGTATGTGATATTATGTGTATATGTGAGCGTGTGTATTATGTGTGTGTGGTGTATACTATATATATGTGTGTGTGTTGTGTGTGTGTGTGTGTGTGTGTGTGTGTGTGTGTGTGTTGTGTTTGTGTTGTGTGTGTGTGTGTGTGTGTGTTGTGTGTTGTCTGTGTATGTGTGTATGTGTGTGTATGTAGTATGTGTATGTATGTATACATAAAGATTAGATAAAGATAAAATAAAGATGGACGGATTTTTTTAATGTAAAATAAAATAATATTTGAATCTCATCAAAGACAATAATATTTAACCATAAAGAATGAAAGTTAAGCAGAAAAGTCTTTGATTTTTAAAAGAATTGTTATTAGCATTATTCATATCATCAATGTTTTTATTTGTCTGTAATACATTCACTTTTTTGTTTTCTTTTTATGTTTATTGTCGGAAAGAAAAAGTCGATTTTTTAAAGAATTGTTCGTTATCATTATTCATATTATCAATGTTCTTATTTATCTCTAATGCACTTTTTTTTTTTTTTCATTTTTTTGTTCTCATTTCTACATTTTATATTCACTTCATTTCTTTTCCTTTTTTTTCTGTAGATAATTTTTGGGATTTTTTTTCTCTCCTCTTGCAATTCATGTTTATTTCTTGTTGCTTATTCTTTCTTTTTCTATTACCTCCTTTTCTCTTTTATCCAGTATTTTCTCTCTTCTACAATTTACTCTTACTTTCCTCTCTTCCTCATTTCTCGTCCCGTAGCTCCTTCATTATTCTCTTATTTCCTTATCCATTATCATTCTCTTCCTCTTATTCACGCTTATCACGCTCTTCCTTTCATCTTGTATCCGTTACCTTCCGTTTCTTTCCTTCTTTACCCTTCCCCTCCTTTCTTCCCCTTTTTCCTCATTTCCTTATTCTATTTTCTTCCATTTCCTTCTCCGTTCGTTGGTTTGTCTTCTGTCCATCTCTCTTTTCCTTTCCTTTGTAAAATATTTCATCCATTATTCATTACAAATATAAAATTCTAAGAGCTTATATTTCATTTGTTCTATTTTTTTTTCTCTCTCTCTCTCTCAAGATCTCCATCCCCTTTTTCTCTCTCTGCTTTCTCTCTCTCTCTCTCTCTCTATCTATCTATCTATCTATCTATCTATCTATCTATCTATCTCTATCTATCTATCTATCTATCTATCTATCTATCCATCCTACTATCTCTCATTCTATATCTATCTATCTATCATCTCTCTCTCTTTCTATCTATCTATCATCTATCTATCTCTCCCTCTGACTCTCTCAGATGACAAAGAAAAGAAAAAACGAAGAAAGATAATTAGATAGAGAATTAACAACGAAAAGAAGCATATAAAGAAAATGGAAAAAATTGAAAAAAACTCTAGAATAGCGAAAACAAAACAGGACGTAGAAGAATAGAAACAGTTAAATGTTTCTTTCCTTCTTACCCTTTCCCCCCTCTTCTTCTCCTTTTCCTCATGTCCTTATTCTATTTTCTTCCATTTCCTTCTCCTTCTTGTTTGGTCTCTGTCATCTCTCTTTTCCTTATCCTTTGGTTAAAATATCATCCATTATTCTTACAAATATAAAATTCTAAAGACTTATATGTCATTTGTTCTATTTTT
>NW_020869272.1:138184-140684 GCF_003789085.1 Penaeus vannamei | reverse complement strand
GTACACATCAACATGCTTATTCATACATACATGCTTGCATATATATATACATACATGCATAAATACATACACATCTAAACACACACACACATCCTCCCAATACCCCCCCCCCCCGTCACCCTCCCTATTCCCCGGACAAGAAAGACTTTACTCTTTAAGATCTTGAGAAGAAAGAGGAAGGGGAGGGAAGGGGTGAAGGATAAAGAGGGGGTGGAGAGATGGGGAAAGGAGGAAGAGGGAAGGAGAATGAGGGAACGGGAAGGGGGGAAGATGAAGGGAAAAGACAAAGAGAGAGAGAAAATCTGAAAGAAGGGGAGGAGGGAATGAGGGAAAAGGGAGGAACAGGAAGAGGGTATGGGGGGGGGGGGGGAGAAGGACTGTTGCGGTGTGAAGACGAGAGAGAGAGGAGGAGGAGGGGAAGGGTGCAAGAGGAAGAGGAAAAGAGGGAGGGGGAATGGAAGGGAGGGAGGGACGGAAGATGGAACTGTATGAGGGAGGGAGGGAAGGGAGGGGGATAAGGGAAGGGTAAAGGAAAAGAGGGGGAGAGAAAGGTGGGGGAGAGTGTTCCAAGGAGAGAAAAGAGCGAAGGGGAGGGGGAAGGGGAAGGAGTGCTCGTGTGGCCTACCCACCTAATTTTTTCTAAGGGAGGGGGAGGGGAAGGGAAGGGGGGAGGGGGTTGAAGTTAGGCTTAATGCTCCTTTTTCATGTCTCACCTTCTTAGTCTTTCTTTTCTTCTTTCTTCTTTGTTCTTTCTCTCTCTCGTAGCATTGAGAATTATTGCACTGGCTCGTCCGCTTCTCCTTTTCTCCCTTTTCTCTTCTTCTTCTATTGATTGTTATCTTTATTATCATTATTTTCATTATTATTGCTATGATTATTATTATCATTACCATTACTTCCATTATCATATTAAGGCTATAGTTATCATTATCATTATTATAATCTATCATTATTATTACCATAATTTAAGTTCATTGTTATCATCACCATCATTATTATCATTATCATCATTATCATCATCATCATCATTACTATTGTTGTTATGTTATTACTATTGCAGTTATTGTTATCATTACAGTAATGATGATAACAGTAACAATTATCATTACTATTGTTATCATTGTTTTTGCTGTTGTTGTTATTATCTTATATTATTTTTGTAGTTATTAGTATTGATATTATTGTCATTATCAATATTATCCTTATTATTATTAATAGTACAGTTATCATTATCAACACTATTACTAACATCATTTTTGTTTTTATTATTACTACTTATCATTATTATTGTTATTATCATCATTACTATTGTTATTGTTATCATTATTACTATCATCATTATCATTATCATTGTTATCATTATCATTATCAGTTTATTCTTATAATCTATTGTTGCAATTATTACCATCGTTATCATTACCATTGCTATTATCATTATTGCTGATATGATATTTATCATTACCACATCTTTTTTCCCCATTCCTCTCCTCTCTCTTCTCTTTCACTTCTCTATTTCCCTCAACCTCCTCTCCTCTCCTCCTCTCCCACTTCCTCATTCATCCTCACAATATGACCAACATTACATACAAGCCATTTTAATTGCATCCTCTATATGAACGAAAATTAAAGGAAAAAACGGAAAAGTTTGGAAGAGAGAGAGAGAGAGAGAGAGAGAGAGAGAGAGAGAGAGAGAGAGAGAGAGAGAGAGAGAGAGAGAGAGAGAGAGAGAGAGAGAGAGAGAGAGAGAGAGAGAGAGAGAGAGAGGGAGAGAGAGAGAGAGAGAGAGAGAGAGAGAAGAGAGAGAGAGAGAGAGAGAGAGAGAGAGAGAGAGAGAGAGAGAGAGAGAGAGAGAGAGAGAGAGAGAGAGAGAGAGAGAGAAGAGAGAGAGAGGAGAGAGAGAGAGAAGAGAGAAGAGAGAGAGAGAGAGAGAGAGAGAGAGAGAGAGAGAGAGAGAGAGAGAGAGAGAGAGAGAGAGAGAGAGAGAGAGAGAGAGACTGAACAATATTTTCTATTTTCAGTTTGATACGCAACAGTTTAAAAATATATATCTATATTTATAAACAAGGCAAATCGATTTTGAATGCAGCCAGAGAAAAGGTTATAAACAAACCTTTATCTTTCCTTTCCTTTTCCTTTCCTAACATTCTCTCTTCTTTCATTTTATCATGTATATATAGGCGGAAGGCACTAAACTCTGTGAAACGATGATTTTTGGAAAAGGACGGACGACTGTGGTAAAAAGAAAAAGACCAAACCACTTCCAGCGCCGTGACCTGAAAAGTGGACGGAACAGATCAATACTCCTCTCTCTCTCTCTCGTCTCTCTCTCCCCTCTCCCCCTCTCTCATCTCTCTCTCCTCTCTTCTCTCTCTTCACTCCTGCCGCTCTCTCTCTCTCTCTCCTCTCTCTCTCTCTCTCTCCTCTCCTCTCTCTCTCTCTCTCTCTCTCCTCTCTCTCGTCTCTCTCCTCAACTCTTCTCTCTCTTCCTCTCCTCTCTCTA
>NW_020869272.1:125562-131038 GCF_003789085.1 Penaeus vannamei | reverse complement strand
AAAATTATTAAAATAAAAACAACACCAATAAAATTTACAACAAACGATTCCGCTTTTAAAATTCCTGAGACAAAATTATAAACAAGAAATTAAAAATAAACAAACAGATAAATAAAACAAACGACCTTCCGCTTTAATCTTGACCCGTCCCAACCACAACAAAACCACACGGCCGGAACGACAATCCCCCAACACTGGGAAACCCGAACGGAAAGGACGGAGACACAACCCGCCCCAGTCTCCCTGCCCAGGCGCGGCGTCGGGTCGGGAAGCGCAGCGCTCGGAACGCCCACGTTTAGCACTTCGGCCTGACGTGGGCGTGGCAGGGGCGTGTCCTTCCTCGCCCGGAGCGGACCTGGGGCGTGTCTCGGTGAAAGACCTTGGACCCACGCCCCCTATTTTTTCCCACTCCTGTGTACCTGTCTGCCTCCTTCCTCCATCAAGTTCAATCATGTTTTTTTTTTCTTTTTTTATTCATATTCATTTATCTCGCCACTAATCATTATCTAATCATTATATACGATTTATCCCACACCATCATCAAACGGATTTTTCGCTTTTAATCCCGTTTCTTTTTTTTTCACTTCTCCTCGCCTCCCTTCCCTATCCTCGTTCCTTCCTTCCATTCCTGCTCCTATTGCATTTTTCCTGGTCCTCCCCCCCTTCCTCTCTCTTATAAACCTACTCAGAAAAATAACACAAGCATTTCTACATTACAATAAAAAAAAATAAAACAACATTGACAGCATTCCTAACAATTACAATATACAAAAATGTAAAACAACACAGCATTTCCACATTACAATATACAAAAAATTAAAACACACACAGCATTTCTACATTTACAAAAAAAAAAAATTTAAAAACAAACACAGCAGGTTTCCTAACATTACCAATAAAGAAAAAAATTAAAACAACACAGCATTTCCTACATTACAATACAAAAATTAAAATAACACAGCATTTCCTACATTACAATAAAAAAAATAAAAACAACACAGCATTTCCTACATTACAATAAAAAAAATTAAAAATAACACAGATTCCTACATACAATACAAAAATAAAACCAACACAGCATTTCCACATTACAATAAAAAAAATAAAATAACACACGTAATTAATCCCTACATACAATAAAAAAAATTAAAGACAAACACAGCATTTCCTAACATTACAATAAAAAATTAAAACAACACAGCATTGTCCCTACATGACAATAAAAAAAAAATTAAACACAAGACAGCATTTCCTACATGTACAATATACAAAAATTTAAAACAACACGCATTTTCCTACATACAATAAAAAAAAAATAAAACAACACCAGCATATTCCACATTTACAATAAACAAAATCAAATAACACAGCATTTTCCTACATTACAGATATAAAAATTAGCAATAACACAGAATTTCCTACATTACAATAAAAAAAATTAAAACAACACAGCATTTCCTTCATTACAATAAAAAAAAAATAAAACAACACAGCATTTCTTACATTACAATAAAAAAAAATAAAACAACACAGCATTTCCTACATTACAATAAAAAAAATTAAAACAACACAGCATTCCTACATTACAATAACAAAAATTAAAACAACACAGCATTTCCTACATTACAATAAAAAAATTAAAAAAACACAGCATTTCCTACATTGCAATAACAAAAATTAAAACAACAGCCCATTTTCCTACATTACAAATAAAAAAAATTTAAAACAACCACAGCATTTCACAGCATTTCTTACTTTACAATATACAAAAATAAAAAAAAAATCCGAAAACATGGCTCCCACCTTGAGACAAGCCCCCTCCCCTCCCCCCCTCTCCGCTTCGCCGCACCCCCTCCTTGCCCTTAATGGATAATGGCACCCAGTGGATCGAGTGCCAAGCTATTCATCAGTGCCACCGTCAATTTGGGACGGCCCCGCAACCCCTAATTGAGGGTCAAGGGGCGCCCAGCCGGGCACCCCCCGGCAGTGCCAAGGGGTCCCTGCCACGCCACTCATTAGGGGTCCCTGCCACGCCACTCCATTTAGGGTCCGCTGCCCACGCCACTCATTAGGGGTTCCCCTGCCACGCCAACTCATTAGGGGTCCCCTGCCACGCCACTGGCATGAGGGTCCCCTGCCACGCCACTCATTTAGGGGTCCCTGCCTACCGCCACTCATTAGGGGTCCCTGCCACGCCACTTCATTAGGACGGTCCCTGCCACGACCACTCATTAGGGGGTCTCCTGCCACGCCACTCATTAGGGGTCCCTGCCACGCCACTCATTAGGCCTTACACTTCACCGGGGTACCCAACTAGGGCTTTGTTTGGGTGGACACGGGGATATTGCACCTTATTACTCATTTGAGATGAACAGTTGCAGTACGTACCGCCTAAACACGCATGCGCGAACTCGCGCGCGCAGCACACACACACACACACACACACACACACACACAACACAACACACACACACACACACACCCACACATAACAGTAACAAACACACAGCACAAAAAACACACATATAATAACAATAACAATATAATAATGACAACAACAACAACAACGACAGCAACAGCAACAAAACAACCCCCCCACAAATCAACGAAAAAGAACCCCAACCAAACCCCCCGGCCGGGCCCCCCGCCCCCTCCCAGCCCGCCTGTGCCACACATATAATATCAAAACAATAACAATAATAATAATACAACAACAACCGTGACAAGCAACAAAACAACCCCCAAATTAAAGCGCGAAAGACACCCCAGACTCAGCCCCCCCCCGCCTCCCGCCCCCCTCCAGCCCCCCTATGCCACACATATAATATACAATAAAACAAATAAACAACAACAAAACAAAACGAACAGCAACAGCACAAAAACAACCCCCCCAACAATCAACGAAAGAACCGCCAACCAAACCCCCCCCGCCCCCCGCCCCCCTCCAGCCCCGGCTGTGCCACACATATAATATCAATAAACAATAACAAATTAATAAATAAACACAACAACAGTTGCAGCAACAAAACACCCCCAAATTAGCGAAAGAACCCCAACAAGCCCCCCCCCCGCCTCCGCCCCTCTCCAGCCCCCCCCTATGTGCCACACATATAATAACCAATAACAATAACAATAACAACACAACAACAGACAGCACAAAATACCCCCCCGATCAAGGCGAAGAACCCCAACCAAGCCCCCCCGCCCCGCCTCTCCAGCCCAGCCTTCCAACACAATAACTAATAACAATAACAATAACAAATAATGAATAACAACAACAACAACGACAAGTACAGCAACAAATAATAACCCCCCAAACCAAACGGAAAGAACCCCAACCAAGCCCCCCTCCCCCTCCCGCCGCCCTCCAGATTCCCCCACCTGGCCCAGTGCTGCACATATAATAACAATAACAATTAACAATAACAAAAATAACACAACAACCAACGACAGCTAACAAGCAACAAAACAACCCCCCAAACCAAACGAAAGTAACCCCAACCAGCCCCCCCCTCCCCGCCCCACCCCGCCCACCTGTAAACCTCTCGCGAGCCGCCTTTCTCGCCGTCTCGCCGAAAGTTTTTGTCCGTCGGAGAGAGAAAGAAAGAAAGAAAGAAAGAGAGAGAGAGGGAGAGAAAGAGAGAAAGAGAGAGAGAAAGAGATACAGATAGAGAAATATGAGAGAGAGAGAGATAGAACGAGAAGAGGAGAGAGAGAGGGAAGAAGAGAGAAAGAAGAGAGAAAGAAAGGAGACAAGAGAGAGAGAAAGAGATACAGATAGAGAGGAGAGAAAGGGAAAGAAAGAGAGAGAGAAAGAAGAGAAAGAGAATACAGAAGAGAGAGAGAAGAGGGAGAGAAAGAGAGAAAGAGAGAAAGAAGAGAAAGAGATACAGATAGAGAAGAGAGAGAGAGAAGAGAGAGAGAGAGAGAGGGAGAGAGAGAGAGAGAAGAAAGAAAGAAAGAAAGGAAAGAAAGAAAGAAAGAAAGAGAAGAGGGAAGGGAGAGAAAGAGAGAGAGAAAGAGATAAACAGATAGATGAGAGAGAAAAGAAAGAAAGAAAGAGTGAGAGAGGGAGAGAAAGAGAGAAAGAGATAACAGATAGAGAGAGAGAGAGAAAGAAAAAGAAAGAGAAGAGAAGAGGAAATAGATACAGATAGAGAGAAAGAAAGAAAGAAAGAAAAAAAGAAAAGAGAGAGAGAGAGGAGAGAGAGACGAGAGAGAGAGAGAGAGAGAGAAGAGAGAGAGAGAGAGAGAGAGAGAGAGAGAGAGAGAGAGAGAAGATGAGAGAGAAGAGAGAGGAAAAAGCAAGAAAACCGAGAGAGAAAGAGATATCCAGATAGCGAAGAAGAGAAGAGAAAGAAAGAAAGAAAGAAAAAAAGAAAGAGGGAAAGAGAGGAGAAAGAGATAGCAGATAGAGAGAGAAGAGAGAAAGAAGAGAAAGAAAAAGAAAAGAAAGAGAGAGAGAGAGAGAAGAGAGAGAGAGAAGAGAGAAGAGAGAGAGAGAGAGAGAGAGAGAGAGAGAGAGAGAGAGAGAGAAGAGAGAGAGAGAGAGAAAAGAGAGAGAGAGAGAGAGAGAGATATAGCAACGAAACCGCGCCTCGCCCGGGGCCAAGGTCAGTCCACGGGGCCGACTGAACCTTGTTCTGGCCCGAGAGGTCACGCGTTTTTCTTGTTTTTTTTTTATCATTATTCCATCGCACTTAATATCAATAAATAAAAAAATAAGGAATTTCAACCAACACACACTAGCACAAAAACCCAAATTCCTCGAATCTATCTCACAACAAAAGAGGTAAATAATAATAATAATAATAATAATAAAAATTTATATATAAAAACACAATACACAAACTAGATTTATTGGAGTAAGTCTCACCCCTTCAATAAATCTAGCTTGTGCAAAGTGGGCCTTTTCCCCACCACATCACCAACACGGTATTTTTTTTTTTCCCCCAAATCAACAATGCAAAAAAAAAAAAAAAAAAAAAAACTAACAACACAACCCGGCGCCAAGAACTTACCCTTGTGTCTTTTGGACGGTATCTTTTTTTCCCAATCAACAATCAAAAAAAAAAAAAAAAAAAAAAAAAAAAAAAAAAAAAAAAAAAAAAAAAAACTAAAAAAAAAAAAAACTACAACCATTTTGACGGTATTTTTTTTTTTTTTTACCCCCCAACAACAATGCAAAAAAAAAAAAACTACAACTCAACAATGCAAAATCAACAAAAAAAAAAAAAAACTACAACAACAATGAAAAAAACAACCACCAACTACAACTACAACCCGGCCGCCAATGAACTTACCTTGGTGTCTTTTGCATAGTACAGCCTCCGCCCTTTAAGCTTGAAATACCTCTTCCGCCAGCGCTTGAAAGAGGAGGTCTGCTTCATCAAGAACCCTTCCTTGATCGAGACCTGCGGGGGAACAAGCACGGGAGAACGGGGTCAGGGTCAGGTCACGTTCGCAACGGGTCGTA
>NW_020869272.1:103062-110562 GCF_003789085.1 Penaeus vannamei | reverse complement strand
GTAGGGAGAAGGGGGTAGAGAGGAGGAAGGGTGGAGAAGGGAGAAGGAGAGAGAGGAAGATTGAGGTGAGAGGGAGAGAAAGAGGTGGAGAAGAGGAGAGAGTAGGAGAGAAGAGGGAGAGCGGGGGAGATGGGGAGAAGGGAGGAGAGAAGGACGGAGGAGAGGAGACAGAGGAGGAGAGGAGGGAGAAAGGGAAGGAGGAGAAGGGAGAGGAGGGAGAAGAGGGAGAAGAGGCAAGAGAGGAGTGAAGAAAGGCGAGAGAGAGGGGTGGAGAAGAGCGGAGAAGGGGGAGAGGAGGATAGGAGCAGAGAAGAGGAGAAGGGGAGAGCAAGGAGAGGGAGAGGGAGAAAAGGGAGGGAAGAGAGGAGGAGAAGAGGGGAAAGGGGCGGAGAAGGAGGGAGAAGGGGAGGAGGAGAGAAGGGAGAAGAGGAGAAGGAGGAAGGAGGGAGAAGAGGAGGAGAGGAGAGAGGGAGGGAAGAGAGGAGAGGAGGAGGGAGAAAGAGGGGGAAGGAGGGAGAGGAGGGAGATGGAGAAGGGGAGAGGAGGGAGAAGAGGAGAAGGAAGAAAAGGGAAGAAGGTGGGAGAGTGGAAGAAGAGGGAGAAGAAGAGGGAGAGGAGGGAGAGGAAGAAGAGAAGAGGAGGAAAAGAGATTATTATAATTATCTTTTTTTGTGTGTGTGTGGGTCGGTAGGTTTATCTTTTTCTATGTTTATGGTATTTTTTTTTCTCTCTCACACGAGGTCATGAATGAATAACTTGGGTCAGAGGGTTCGAGCGAGAGAAAAAAAAGAGGAAGAGAGATAGATAGATAGATACACACACACAACACACACAAACAGGGGAAGAGGAGGAGGAGAAGGGAGAAGAAGGGAGAAGAAGGGAGAGAGGGGGAAGAGGGAGGAGAAAAGGAGGGAAGAGGGAGAGGAGGGAGAAGTAGGGGAAGGGACGGCGAAGAGGGAAGAGGGAGAAGAAGGAGAAGAAGAAGAGAGAAGGGGAGAAGAGGGAGAGAGGAGAAGAAGAGGGAAGAAGAAGGAGAAATGGAGAAGAGGGAGAGAGGGAGAGAAGGGAAGAAGAGAGGAGAAGAGAGAAGAAGAAGAAGAAGAGGGAGAGAAGAGAAGAGGAAAAGAGATTATTATAATTATTATTTGTGTGTGTGTGTGGGTAGGTCCTTAGCACCTTGTCTACCGCTGAAAAACACGCCAGACCACCAACGAGGGAGATTGCTTCTCTACCTCGCCAGTGAAACGAGGGTCAGACCTGTTACTTCCGTTTCCGACCTCGCTCTTACACATTAAAAGGTGCTTTCGTTGATAAAAAGGTCATTCTCCCACTGCTGAGCAAAGTGGGAGAAGTGTATAAGAACAAAAATCAGAATGATGAGAGAGAGAGTGAGAATGAGGAAATGAGATATATATGGAAAGAGAAATATAGATAGGTACATTATCACATACACACACACACACATACATACATGGACGTATGTGTGTGTGCATGTAAGTATAAAAGTCAAACTCTTTTACTGGTTGCAAGACAATTAGTCTCTTGTGCTTCAGACTCTTTCAGAAAAGAGGATTTTGAGAAGTCTTACGAGCAGGCAGATTTAAGACAAGGTTGAGGCTGCCTCGTATGGCTCATCCTGCCCCATCTATTAGAAGTTCTGAGTATTTCTTTTTCCTTTCAATCGGTTCCTCCTCACTCCATACGCCAGAGGAGCACACGCAGTCTTCCTAAACGTCTTCCTTGTCCTCCTCCTTGGGCGTAGTTTAAGCTGGGATTCTTCGCCCCTGCAGCCGGAGAGAACAGGCCGCCCCCTACCGCATCCTCCCGCGGCTTCGTAAGCATGTTTCTCTAACGAAACAAAGCCCCCTTCGCTCATGCGTTATGGACCAACTTCGACTTTGGACTTCGTTATGAGGTAGGCCTACACCGGCGGCAATGAGGCGTGTGACGTGGCAAGATGTCGCTCGGGATGGGAAGCTGCGTCTCACTTCACTCGTTCTCTCCTCAGGACGTTGATGCGAGCCCTCTCTGCCTCGCTCGCGGTGGGCTCGGTTCTCTAAGTTTATCTATGAAAAAGGAAGGAGAAAGAAATAAAAAAGAATAAGGGGGAAAAAAGACAGATACAAAGAAAAGAACGAATGAAAAATAAAAGAAGGAAGAAAGAAAGAAAACAATACACACACACACACACACACACACACACAACACACACAAACACACACACACATATATTACATATATATATAATATATATATAATATATATATATATATAGAGAGAGAGGAAGAGAGAGATGAGGAAGAGAGAGAGAGACGAGAGAGAGAGAGAGAGACGAGAGAGAGAGTTATTATTATCAAAGACATACCCACGTCCCCCATTTGATGTTCGGCAGAGTGAGTGCTGCCTCCATCGATGGATGAATTGATTCATTAGACGGAAGGTCGCAACCCTTATCACCGACACTTTATACATACATACAAAACATACACACACACACACACACGTGCGCAGCGAACACACACGCACACACCACGCACACACACACACACCACACACACACACACACACACACACACACACACACACACACACACACACACCACACACACACACACACACACACACACACACACACACAAACACACACACACACACACACATATATATATATATAATATATATATATATATATATATATATATATATATATAATATATATATTACATATATATACATATATAATATATATATATAATACTTATATATTATATATATATATATATATATATATATATATATATATATATATATATATATATATATTATATATTATATTATATATATATATCGTGTGTGTGTGTGTGTGTGTGTGTGTGTGTGTGGTGTGTGTGTGTGTGTGTGTGTGTGTGTGTGATGTGTTTCCGTCTGAGTGACAGATACTTAACCTGAAAAGAGAAAAACCTTCAGCATCTCGTTGAAGTCAGAACGATAACATCGACCTGTCTATTTCTTGTCTTGTCTAACAATATGAACCTTCATATAACGTCATCGAATCAAACACCTGTCCAGCCTCTTCTCTTTTTCCTTTTTCTTTTTTTTTGACGTACGAAAAAGAAAATGAAATAGAACATCAATCAGAAGAGTTTCATTACACACCCGTCTGGTCTCACAGGTGTGGCGACTCTTTTACAATACGAAGGGCAGTAAATATTCGTCGGAAACACAGGTTTATGTCTTTGCACCTGTTAGTACTCTGGCCAGGAAGATATCTGGATCTTTTGTTCTTGTTTTCTTTGTTTCTTTGTTTTCTCCTCCTCTCTCTCTCTTCTCTTTCTCTCTCTCTCTCTCTCTCTCTCTCTCTCTCTCTTTTCTCTATTTGTTGGTATTTTTTAGACGTTTGGATATTTGCTCATGTTTTCTTTCTTTCTTATTTTTTTCTCTCTCTGTATTTTGGTAGTTCTTCTGGATCTTTTCTTGTTTTTTTTTCTCTCTCTCCTGTATTTGTTGGTAGTTCTAAGACATCTGGATCTTTGTTCTTGTTTTTTGTTTTGTTTTGTTTTCTCTCTCTTGTATTTGTTGGTAGTTCGTGGTACGTACGTTTTCTTTCTTTCTTTCTTTTCCTCTCTCTGTATTTGTTGGTAGTCTAAGACATCTCTGGATCTTTTGTTTGTCTTTTTCTCTCTCTCTCTTTCCTGTATTAGTTGGTAGTTTTAAGGCTTTTTATGTTTGCTTCCTGCTCAGGGTGATGTGAAGTGATGTCGTGGTTAGCAAAGGCTAGTGTTGAATGCTTGAAAATGGAACTGAAACATTATTTAGGCATACATAGTAATACAAATCATATGTGCGCATTCGATAATACTGAAACGTGTCTCAGCCTTTTGGGAGCGAAACCGTCTTAAAAGCAGCTGCTATTTAACGAAGTATAAACAGACACCTGGGTCGAGTTATTCAATTATATCGATAGGTAACCAGAACAAATATAAAATAAGATACAATGATGATAATACATTTGTTTCTAACATCGCATAGACAACTGTCAGAAACAAGCTAGTAAAATAAAATATGTAGAACATTTGCAAACATATAAAAACAAACAAAGCATGGAATAAGATGTATACAAAGCCAAGCAAATAATGGTATATAATGTATTCGAAGGACTGGTTTGTTGTCAACATTAATGATACAGATTATTTTACTCAACACAGCTATCATTATATCTGGCCACACACACACACACACACACACACACACACACACACACACACAACACACACACAACACCACACATACACATACACACACACCACACACCACACACACACACACATACACACTACACATACACACACATACCACACCACACACACATACACATACACATACACACACCACAACAACACACACACACACACACACACACACACACACACACATACACACACACATACACACACACACACACACACACACACACACACACACCACACACACACACACACACACACAACAACACACACACCACACACACACCACAACACACACACACACACACACACACAGCACACACACACACCACACACACACACACACACACACACACACACACACACACACACACACACACACACACACACCACACACAACATACACACACACACACACGCACACACAAATGCTTAGAGCCTTTTTTTTAACACCTCGAAATTAGATTTAATCCTTTGAGTTCCAGGAAGTTTTTCAGAAATTTGGACTCGGTAATCTGTGGACTCTTTTTGACTGGGTCGAATTACAAAATGGGAATTGAAGAAGGGTGAATTTCTTAAAAGTATATGACTAATGTTGCGATGTGTAAACATTGTTGCTATCTGGACTTTTTGGAAAATGTTAAAAAGTAAGTGTACCAGAGCAGTAGTCGTTGAGTTCATAGAAGTTTTGTATATCTAATTCTGTGAAAGCTGCGTTGGTGTAGTCTTGTCTCTGCAGGTGCACTACTTATGATTTCTTTTCGAATAACAGACATTTGGGCGATTCTTGGGACTCCATAAACATACAATAAGTAAGAAGAGGATTTACCAACGAATTATATATCGTCTGAAGGCTTCGGTGGATAGAACATTTCTCATACGGTCCATGATGCCACGTTTGTTTGCTTAAAGTTAAAGTTTGTTTTGTTAAAGTTGTTTGCTTGACTAAAGCTGTGATTGGGATTGGTGATTAGTAAAATAAAGTTAGATCCAGCAGTATGCAAGGGGATAGAATCAGCATACAAAGGAAAGTTAAATAGATTATCACAGTTTACAAAATCATTCAAATACAAAAAGAAAAGAAATGGACCAAGTATGAAACCCTGCGGTACTCCGCTCGACACTGTGTAGGTGGAAGAGGAACATTTACCATATGAAACATTCTGCATCCTTTTGCGTTAAGTAAGAATTAAATCAGTTGTTGACGCAATCTTTGATAATAAACTGTCAGGTCAGAAAGACATATGTCCAGCATATGGACTGGCCTGGAGGTAAGAGCAGCCATAGACTCGCAGAACAAGAGAACTGAATTGATGGTTCCTGTGTAGTACCAAACTACGTGTCTCCAAGCCTTGAACACTGCTGGTTATACTGTATGGCTGAAAAACTTGAACCATATCCAGCCCTCGGAGTCTCGTCTCGACGCCTTTCGCAACAGGTCTGTGCACCGCATCATGAGTTACATATTGCATGACCAGTCTCTCCAACTGACTACCAGACTGTCATAAGGCGTCATTTGCACGACCAGGGGCTGCTAATTCAGGCGATACGGACACTTGGCTCGGCGCCATGAGGGTTGCCTGTGACGTCATCTCAAGAGGCAGTTGGGCGGAGGGAGCCGTGGGACGCCCGCCCGAGGAAGTCGTGGCTTCGGCAAATCGACCAGATCTGTTATGAGGAAGTAGAGGCGGGCCGTAGACCTGCCATGTGGCTCGCCAAGAGGGACCCTCGTGGCTAGAAACGGAGCCTGGATACAGCAGTGCGCCTTCGAAGCATTAGCCTCACTAAAAAATTTTATGATTTTTTTTTTTGGCTTTTTTTTTTTTTTTTTTTTGTGAAACTTGTCTGTCTGTGTAATTGTCCCTCTCGGTAGTCGTCTGCCGTGTCCTCCCTCTTTCTCTTTCTCTCTCTCTTTCTCACTCTCTTCCTGCACCCTCGTTTCCATCATAAACATTCTCCGACAATGTTGTCCGGTCAAAACAGTTATCATTCTCAGCCGTCATCTCCATAATTATCCTAATTGAAACGATGCCATCAGCATTCCGTCCTAGCCCCATCTCCCCTATTCTCGTGCGCGCGGCCGAGAGACAATCCCTAGTGACACCCCATTTCCACACAACACCCCACCCCCCACCCCCGCCCCCCCACTAAAACTGACCCCAGCTCAGAAGAGATATCACCGCGATTAAGACATGCGCTCTCTAGCTGTGAACGATCCGAATAACTAAAGTATCCACACACCCTCAAAACCCCCCACCCGCCGCTTTTGCTCGATCGATTATCCTGAGTGCGCATCTTCTATTAAATAAAAAATTTGTCAACCAGCTCGCACTTTCTTCATTCTCCCTTCCTTTGCTCTTTTCCGCTTTCTTCTTTTTTCTCTATCCTATATATTCTTTTCCTCTTGTTCTCTTTTGACTTAGCAGCCACTCTATGAACATCTAACGATAGCACGGAAATCGCCCAGTATAAGTCTGCGTCCCACGTACTACCCATAACTCCCCAGCTCCTAAAGTGCTGAAATCAATCCATCTCTCTCTCTCTCTCTCTCTCTCTCATCTCTCTCTCTCACTCTCTCTCGGTCATATAACATATCATACTCTCTCTCTCTCCCTCTTAACCCTCTCCCTCAGTCAAGAAAGAAGAAAACGAACAACACATCCATCTCTGCGTTGCACAATGCTGCATCATACATCATCACTACTTCAAACTCTCCCCCTCTCTCCCTTTACGGTCTCTCTCTCTGATTCTATCCCATCCTCTCTCTGCTTATCTCCCGTCTCACATTCCTCTCTCTCATCGGCACTGCCCTATGTTCTCCCCTGTAAGACCTCTCGAACAATCTCTCGACACTCTTCTCCTCCACCCTCATATTTCTGCAGTCGTGCTACCCCTGCAATGGCAACCTTTCATGGCCCCTCTCTCTCCCTCTCTCCGTCTACTGACAACGTGGCTCCCCGCTCTGCTTAGCCAATGTCCAGACTCCAGGCAGGACGTCCTCTGGCATCTCACACAAACGAGTTCCGCCCTCTCCGGGATGAAGTCTCCCTCCCTCGCCTGCCTCTCCTCTCTACTCAAAATAACCCATTCCTCCCTCCTCAAGTCTCTCTCCACTCTCGTTCTAATCATCTCTCAACAAAGCTCTCCTCGCACTTCTCCGATTGCTGCTCCATCAACCTCCCCGCTCATCATCCCCCTCCATCCCTCCCTCCCTGCTCTCAGGTCTCTCTTTTATACTACTCTCTCTCGTACTGCC
>NW_020869272.1:85562-98062 GCF_003789085.1 Penaeus vannamei | reverse complement strand
TTTATCTCTATCTTTATCAGCCTGTCTGTCTACATGTTTCGTTACTTGTGTTTCCTTTTCTTTTTGTTTGTATTTTGTCTGGCTGTTTGCTTGCCCTTTTCTGTCTATTCTGTTTGACAGTTTTTGTCTCTTTATCTTCCTATGCCTGTCTGCCTCTTTCTCTCTTTTTCTCTCTGTTTCTTTCTCTCTCTCTCACTCTCTGTTTCTCTTTCTCTCTATCTATCTCTCTGTCTCTCTCTGTCTGTCTGTCTGTCTCTCTCTCTCTCTCTCTCTCTCTCTCTCTCTCTCTCTCTCTCTCTCTCTCTCTTCTCTCTCTCTCTCTCTCTCTCTCTCTCTCTTCTCTTTTTTTTCTCGCTCTCTCTCGCTCGTTCTCTCTATCTATCTATTCATCTATCTATGTCCTCGTTGATTATACATGTTTTTCACTTTTTCTCCTATAAAGCAAATATAAGGAGACAGCGAGAGGAAGAGAAAAGGAATTCAGGAACCAACCCAACTCGCACTTCCTCCTTCTTCCTAACCAAACAAACAACAAAGCATTCCCCCCACCCCCACCACCCCACCCCTCCACTCCACCCCCGCCCACTCCACCCCCTTGCATCCGCGTGGCACAAGAAACAAGAACTTCGCGTCACACCGGGAGATAAAAATGCTTCCGTTCGTATATGTTTCTCCCGGATGCGTGGCGCGGCGCGTTCTTGTGACGTCACGGGGCGGCAGGGAAGGGGTTGCCAAGTAGGACACGGTCGAGAAATGCGTCACTGCGGGAAGGATGGCTCGCGACTTGGCAGAGAGTGAGACATATTTCGTGTGAATCGTTTGTCTTTTCTCCGGTTTTGTTTTAGCGAGGGAGAGGCGAAAGGTGAAGGGAAAAACAGATAAGGAGGATGACGTAGGAATAGAGAGTTAGGAGGAATTCGTTCCGTATACGTAAAGAAAACCGGATAAACATCACGAATTTGAGCAAAGAAAAAAGAACAAAATGTTCCAAATAGACGCGTTGGCAACTCGAAGCGGTTCCTCACTGTCTAGGTTGCCGAAAAGGGAAGAGTTGCCAAGACTGTTTTTTTCTCTCTCCCTCCCTCTCTCCCTCTCTCTCTTCCTCCCTTCTTTTTTGTGTCATTATTTGTAGGACGAGGCGAGACGTCTGGCCGAAAGTGTGCCCGAGGGAGTCACGAGGCCAGCGCAAGAACAGTCGAAGAACACCTGGGCAGGAAAGATCTCTCGGGTGCCTGTTTGTCTGGCACTGTTTGTCTGGCACTGGGAGAAGGAGGGTAATTAGGGAGGGAGGGAGGGAGGGAGGGAGGAGTGGGAGGGAGGGAAGAAGGGAGGGAGGAGGGGTAGGAGGGAGGGAGGAGCGGAGGAGGGAGGGAGGGAGGGAGGATAATTAGGGAGGGAGGGAGAGAGGAAGGGAAGGAGGGTTAGAGGGAGGAAAAGAAGGAGAGAGGAAGGGAGGGAGGATAAGAGGAAGGAAGGGAAGGAGGGTAAGAAGGACTGAGGGAGGGAAGAGGGTAATTAGGGAGGGAGGGAGGGAGGGAGGAGGGGGTAAGGGAGGGAGGAGGGAAAGGAAGGAGGGTAATTGGGGAGGGAGGGAAAGAGGGAGAGAGAGAGGAAGTGTGGGAGAGAGAGAGAACGAGAAAAAAGAGAGACAGACAGACAGACAGAATGATACACAAACAGAAAGACAGACAAACATAAAGACCGACAGACAAGCGAAAGGAAGAGAAAAAAGAGAGAAAGAGAATCTGGATGAGATAAGAAAGAAACAAAGAAATTAGCAGATAAGTAACAAAAAAAAAAAAAAAGACACAGAGAAAGAAGAGAGAGAGAGAAATACCTTGAAAAATCAACAAAACAGACAGACTACAAATAGCTACAGACAGAGAAATACATACAAACATACTTGGTTGAAAATAGAAGGACGAACGATTATAGAATATACCAAACTAACTTCTGCTTTCAACCTCCAATTTCGTAACAGGCGTTAGAGTTGTGAGTCCGTCCATATATATAATATATATATATATATATATATATATATATATTATATATATATATGTGTGTGTGTGTGTGTGTGTGTGTGTGTGTGTGTGTGTGTGTGTGTGTGTGTGTGTGTGTGTGTGTGTGTGTGTGTGTGTGTGTGTGTGTGTAAAAAGAGAGAGAGTGAGAGAGAGAGATCCAGACAAACAAACAGGCAAACATACACGAAACAAACAACCTCACAAACAAACAAAAGAACAGAGACAGAGACAGACAGACACAAAACCATAGAGAGAGAGAGAGAGAGAGAGAGAGAGAGAGAGAGAGAGAGAGAGAGAGAGAGAGAGAGAGAGAGAGAGAGAGAGAGAGCGAGAGAGCGAGAGAGAGAGAGAGAGAGAGAGAGAGAGAGAGAGAGAGCGAGCGAGAGCGGAGAGAGAGAGAGAAAGAGAGCGAGAGCGAGAGCGAGAGCGAGAGAGAGAGAGAAGAGCGAGAGCGAGAGAGAGAGAGAGAGATTAACAGACAAAAGGGAATCGGGGGGGGGGTGGCTAGGGATGTAGGGATGAGTCAGTGACGAGTAAAATGAGTGAGTAACGACAGCAGACAGAGACGGAGGGGGGGGGGGGAGACCTCGCCAATACGACGTTGGAGGCGTTTGGAAAAAAATATCTTCCTTTAGCTGTCATGTGCTCGCTCATTCGAGGTTATAATATATATATATATATATATATATATATATATATATATATATATATAATATATATATATATATATATATATATATATATACATGTGTGTGTGTGTGTGTGTGTGTGTGTGTGTTGTTTGTGTGTGTGTGTGTGTGTGTGTATGTATGTATATATATTTGGATAGATAGATAGATAGATATATAGTTATATATATGTATACATATACATTTTTTTCTTTTATCTCTACATATGTAAACTAACATAATATTCGTTTTCCTTCTTACATCCCATTAACATCTTCCTATTCTTGTAGCCTTTAATATCAATATAAGATCCATCTCCCGAGACAATTTTCTCCTCAACCCAAATCAGTGTAAATAATAATGTACGATATCATATGACATTAACTGCACTTGATGCTTATTATACTTTTAATCATTAATCTTAAGAATATTAATCGTGATCAGAACTAAGACTAAATTCCTTCACTTGATATCAGTATTGACATTAATGTGGATATCAATATTGATTTCGTGATCAATATTGGTAGTACCTTTAACATTTATTGGTGTTTAATATCAAGATTAATATTAATACCATTAATACTATCAATTATGAAGTGAATACTATTGATATTAAAATTGAGTACTAACTGGATTTTTCAAGATAAAGGCGATTTAAATCACATGCTTATCGAGTGATCTGAAATAGAAATATGTATGTGTGTATAAATCATGTGAAATAGATATCATAAAACTGAGAAACGTGTAAATTAAAACGAATTTTTAAACCTAAAAATAGATATTTTACCTAGAAATGTAAATCATTTTCTAATTTCAAAATGTATTTGAATATAGAGAATATATACATAAGAAATAAAAAAATATATTTTACCTAGAAATGTATATCATTTTCTAATTTCAAAATGTATTTAAATATAAAGAATATATACATAAGAAAAAAAGTAGAATGTGTAAGAGTAATACACAGATAATCTAAGTGCATAAATTATGTTTATATCAACACATAAATGTCATTTCCCCTCACTTTGAGTTGTCTATTTGCTCTCAATC
Organism: Penaeus vannamei; assembly: GCF_003789085.1. Lineage (NCBI taxonomy): Eukaryota > Metazoa > Arthropoda > Malacostraca > Decapoda > Penaeidae > Penaeus > Penaeus vannamei. Next base: position 94,323 of record NW_020869272.1, on the reverse strand, counting down.
TCGACACACCTATTAACTAAAGAATAAAGAAAATAAGAAATAAAAAGTAAAAAATAAAGAAAATAAGAAATAAAAACTAAAGAATAAAGACAATAAGAAATAAATAATAATATAAAAAAAAATGAAATAATGAAATAAAAAGAAAAAATAAAGAATAAAAAAAAATCAATCTCATATTTTTCCCCTTAACAACAGACTGAAATCATATCAACCAATCAGGAGCAAGCATATGGGAATGGGCGTGGCTAGGAGCTGATTCCCTGTTCAGTCACTTTGCCTAATTGCTCCTTCACAAATATCAAGGCGGATCAAGGGAGGTGGTTCTAGACGTCGAGATGCGTCTGTCAAGGGGCTGCCTCTCCTTGCAACTTGCAGTCTGGCTGTTTGGTTGGAAGAGCTGTCAGATTAGGTTTGGTATTATGTGTCTGTTTTTTTTTTTTTTTTTTTTTTTTTTTCTTTTTTTGCTTTTTTTTTCTTTCTTCTCCTCTCTGTCTCAGTCTCTGTTTCTGTCTGTCTCTATCTCTGTCTCTGTCCTCTCTCTCTGTGTCTTTTTCTCTCTCTGCGTATCTCGCACCATGCTGTGTACACACCACACACACACACACACACCACACACACACACACACACACACACACACACACACACACACACACACACACATACACACAACACACACACACCACACAACACACACAACAAACACACACACACACACACACAAATAAACAAAACAAACCACACAGCACAGCACATACACACGCACTTCATCGTGCCACACACACAGGACAGCACACGCAACAGACACGCTTACGCACACACGTACACATACACTCACGACATAACACGCACATATTGAACTCACGATACCTGCTGTCGAGAAGTTAATTACAAGGTAGTTAATAAAGAGATTTAATTAGACGGTCTAGGTATACGAGCGTCCTACCTTGCATGTTTTTTTTTTTTTTTTTTTTTTTTTTTTTTTTTTTTAATAGAGCATTTCATTTAAATGATCTTTCGTTTACGTGTGAGAGATAGATGGGTAGAGAGATTGATATTTATAATATATATATATATATATATATATATATATATATATATATATATAATATATATATATAGAGAGAGAGAGAGAGAGAGAGAGAGAGAGAGGAGAGAGAGAGAGAGAGAGAGAGAGAGAGAGAGAGAGAGAGAGAGAGAGAGAGAGAGAGAGAGAGAGAGAGAGAGGAGAGAGAGAGAGAGAGAGAGAGAGAGAGAGAGAGAGAGAGAGAGAGAGAGAGAGAGAGAGAAAAAGAGAATGAGAAAGAAAGAGAGAGACAGACAGACAGAAAGAGAGAGTTGACAGATAGACAACCAGATTAACGGAGAGAGGCTGCCAGTCAGACAAACAGACAGGAAGAAACAAACAGAGAAAGATAAAGAAAGAGACAGATGCAATGAGAAAGACACGTAGACAGACACACAGACAGAGAGAAAGACAAAGAAAATCAACAACAGACATAGGAACTGTTAAGGTATAGAGTAAAATATTTTAATGAGAAACACACTAAAAAACACAGACAGACAGGACGAAATAAGACAGACAGAGACAGACAGACAGGACGAAATCAGACAGACAGACAGACAGGCAGGACTAAATAAGACTGACAGACAAACAGACAGGACTAAATAAGACAGAACAGACACTGACTCATAAAATAAGACAGACAGAAAGGACGACATAAGACAAACAAAACAGACAGAACAAAGAACTCACACCACAGACAAAACAGACAGCGAGATTACAAGTCACAACACTCGAACAGAACAGACACAGACAACATATCGTATTCTCGGACCTCTCACCCAGATGCACTGGGGTTAAAAATAGCATTTGACCTTTGACCGAAATAGAATCTGTCTCTCGCTATCGGAGATCCTTATCTATCTAAGTCTCAGTCAATCAAAAGAGAAATGATCAATACGAGAGGGTAAAGGAAAATTAAAGAAAATGAATATGTTAGTTTGTTTGTTTTTTGTTGTTTGTTGTTTTTGTTGCTATTTTATTTTTCATATTCTNTCTGGTGTTTGTTCTCGTCACTTGATCGAGATACGTTACAGTAAACATGTAGAAAGTCCCTTATGCTCAGCTCTTCCAGAATAAATCCGATCACCATCTTTCCGTTCTTCCCTTCATTCATAAACATTTTCTGCCAAGATACTATTCATAATCGTACCCATACACATAAGCCTCTTCTCCCTTCAACACCGAAGAGGACACCATGTGTACTTAGCAACGGTCACAGCGAGGCTGTTGATGTGTGGTGATAGTCACATCTCACATCTCACCATCTTTTTTGTCTTGCTCTGGTTTCCAAAAAAAAAAAAGAAACAAAATAATAAATGCCGTTTTCTTTTTTTCTACTGCGTCTCTTCTCTTTTTTTTTTTTTTTTTCTTTGCTCTTACCATTTCTATCCAGTCGTGCTTCTTTCCTCATTATTACTTATAACGTTTTCCTTCTGCCCTTTGCGCTCTCGCTGTGATTGTGTCTTTCTCCCTCCGTCCTCTTCCTCTCTTTTTTGTGCTTTCTTGCTACTTTCTCACTCTTCCCTTCTCTTCTCTCCATACAGCTGCTTCTCTTCTCTACATGTTTCGTTACCCTCGGCTTCCTCTTCTCTTCTTTTTTGTGTCTTGTTATTTGTCGCCTCTCTTCTCTCCCTTCTCCCCTCTCTCTCTCTCTCTCCCTCTCCCTTCTCTCTTCTCTCCTCTCTCTCTTCCTCTTTCCTCTCTCCTCTCTCTCTCTCACTCTCCTCTCTCTCTCTCCTCTCTCTCTCTCTATTCTCTCTCTCTTCTCTCTTCTCTCTTTCTCTCTTCTCCCTCCTCCCCTCTCTCTCCTCTCTCTGACTTCTCCTCCTCTCTCTCTCCTCTCTCTCACTCCCTCTCATCTCTCTCCTTCTCTCTCCTCTCTCTCTCTTCTTTCTCTTCATCTCTCTCTCTCTCTTCTCTCTCCTCTCTCTCTCTCTCCTTTCCCCTCTCTCTCTCTCTCCTTTCCCCTCTCTCTCTCTCTCATGCTCTCTCTCCTCTCTCTCTCTTCTCTCTCTCTCTCTCTCTCTCTCTCTCTCTCTCTCTCTCTCTCTCTCTCCTCCTCTCTCTCTCTCTCTCTCTCTCTCTCTCTCTCTCTCTCTCTCTCTCTCTCTCTCTCTCTCTCTCTCTCCCTCTCTCTCTCTCTCTCTCTCTCTCCCTCTCTCTCTCTCCTCTCTCCTCTCCCTCTCTCTCTCTCTCTCCCTTCTCTCTCTCTCTTCTGCCTCTCTCCCTCTCTCTCTCCGCCCTCTCTCTCTCTCTTGCTCTCTTCTCTCTCTCTTCCTCTCTCTTCTCTCTCTCCTCCTCTCTCTCTCTCTCCTCTCTCTCTCCTTCTCTCTCTCTCCTTCTCCTCTCTCTCTCTCTCTCTCTCCTCTCTCTCTCTCTCTCTCTCTCTCTCTTCCTCTCTCTCTCTCTCCTCCCTCTCTTCTCTCGTCTCCATTCCTTGTTTACATTTAATCAAGAAAAGGACACCTACAAATGTCAACAATGACGTCACAGGGTCAGCGTCCAAAACTTTTCCAATATATATATATAATATGATAAATAGAAAAATAAAAGTAATGGAAATAAATGATGCATAATAATATGATAAAAAAAAGATAAAAATTGATAAAGAAAATCGATAATGATAGATATGATAAAGAAGTTATATGATAAAGTTGATAATGATAGATAGAATAAAGAAAAATAATAATAATGATTAGAATAAACAAAAAAGAAATCACTTAAACGTATAAATAATAAAGAAAAAAAAAAAAAAAAAACAATTAGGTCCTCAGTAATCAATGATAAGAAATTAATGATAACAAATAAACACCATCGAAATTTTAAAGGATAAGTAATTAAAAAAATAATAATGATAATGATAACAATAATGCATAGAATAAGGTGCATAAAGAAAGTTAATAATGATAGATAGAATTAAGAAAAAAATAATAATGATTGAACCACAAAAAAAATCACTCAAAAAATACATTAATACAAAAAAAAAAAAAAAAGGATCTCAGTCATCAAAATTAAGACATTAATGATAACAAATAAATACATCGAAATTGGTCCTAAAAAGAAAATAATAATAAAAATGATAATAATAATAATAATAATTATAATAATAATAATAATAATAATAAAATAATAATAATAATAATAAAGTCATCCATGCATAATAAATCATAATAATTAATAATAATAATAATAATGATAATAATAATAATAATAAATATAATAATAATAGTTAATAATAATAATTTAATAATAAAACAATAACAACAACAGTGATCATTTCATCCAAATCCCCACTGACATAAACTTTCAACATTTCATTTTTATTCGCTTACACTATCATCGTTAAATTTCTACGACCATTTTAATGACGTTGTATTAATGGCGTCCTCATTAACTCCGCCGCAATTAAAGATGTTATGATGCTCTGTAGACTCTTCAGTGTTATTGTTCTTTACAACATGGCGTGTTAATTGGATGGTTGTGTGGTTGGTTGTGTTGTGGTGGGTTTGGTTGAGGTGTGTGGTGGTTGCGGTGGTTGTGTGGTTTGTGGATGTTGATGGTATGTGGTTGTTGACGTGGTTTGGTGTGTGGTTGTGTTGAGGTGGTTGTGGTGTTGGGGTTGTGTTGTTGTGGTTGGTTGTTGTTGAGGTGGTTGTTGTCGTTTGCTGAGGGTTGTGGTGGTTGGGGTGAGTGGTTGTTGTGGTTTTGGTTGAGGTGGTTGTGTCAGGTGGTGTGGTTGCTTGTGGTTGTAGTCAAGGTGGTGGTGCTTGGCGATGGTGTGGTGGTGGTTGGTTGTGGTTGAAGAGTGTTGTGGTTTGATGTTTGTGGTTGTGGATGTGGTTGAGGTGGTTGTGGTTGCAGTGGCGGTTGTGGCTGCAGCGGCGGTTTCGCATGTGGTTGTGGTGTTGATGTTGTTAGTAGTAAAGGTGATTGTGGTGGTGGTAGTTATGGTAGTGTTGTTTTTATTGGTTAGTGGTGATGGTTGTGATTTTGATGTTATCAATGTTATAGTTGTTGGTGTGGATGTTGTTATTGTTGTTATTGGTGATGCGTAGTGTATTTGTTGATGTTATTTTGTTATTGATGGTGTTATCATTGGTGTTGTTGGCAATGATGGTAGTGTGAGTGTTGTTATTATTCTTACTGTTTATAGCAATATTACCACTATGTGTTGTAATTATCATAAAGTGTTGATGTAATGGATAATCTCTCTCTCTCTCTTTCTCTATCTATCTATCTATCTGTCTATCAATCTATCTATCTATATGTCCGTCATCACTGATGTTGTTGGTATCCTTATGCGATTTTCTTAAACATGGCCTTATATTATATGTGACCTTATATTTGTGGTTGTATTACCACTCCTTTCCACTATCATGATACCAATATTTACGTTGTCATTACTGATAGCGGGAGAATATATATTTTAATTTTTTTTTTCAAAATCATTATTCTATCATTTTCCCAGAGAGAGAGAGAGAGAGAGAGAGAGAGACGAGAGAGAGACACGAGAGAGAGAGAGAAGGAGAGAGGAAGAGAGAGAGAGATAGAGGAGAGGGAGAGAGAGAGAGAGGACAGACAGGAGACAGAGTAGGACAGAAACAGACAAGACAGACAGGAGAGGAGAGAGGAGAGAGAGAGAGAGAGAGAGAGAGAGAGAGGGAGAGAGAGAGAAGAGAGAGAAGACAGAGACAGACAGACAGACAGACAGACGGACAGGACAGAAACAGACAGACAGGACAGACAGAAGAGAGAGAGAGAGGAGAGAGAGAGAGAGAGAGAGAGAGAGAGAGAGAGAGAGAGAGAGAGGAAGAGAGAGGACAGAAGAGAGACGACAGACAGACAGACAGACAGACAGACAGACAGGACAGAATATCCATTACATCAACACTCTACGATAATTACACCACACATTTATCAGAGAGACCACGCATGTGAACTCCATCACTCACATTTCTATACGTTCATACAGCAGCATTCCAAAACATGTGTTCGAACAGGACTTTTAAACACCTGTGTAAATGTGTATATTGCAATGTTGTGTGTACGTGTTTCCGTCGAAAAAAGAAAGAAAGAAATGAACGCATGGAGAGGGAAATAGAGGAATAGAGGGGAGAGAGGGAGAAAGGGGAGAGAGAGGGGGGAAGACGGAGGAGACTGAAAGAAAAAGGGGGAAGAGAGAGCGAGGCAGAGAGAGAGAGAGAGAGAGAGAGAGAGAGAGAGAGAAGAGAGAGAGAGAGAGAGAGAGAAGAGAGAGAGAGAGAGAGAGAGAGAGAGAGAAGAGAAGAGAGAGAGAGAGAGAGAGAGAGAGAGAGAGAGAGAGAGAGAGAGAGAGAGAGAGAGAGAGAGAGAGAGAGAGAGAGAGAGAGAGAGACGAATTAGAGTACGCGCGTAGAGCCGTAATCGCGAGGGTCCGCGCTTGATTCATTTGTTTCCTTGTTTGCATCTACTCCACTCATCCATCATCATCTCCCTTATACCCTGTTCGCCCGTTTCCTACGCGCTCCCCAGTCCGCGTCGCTATCCATCTTGCGTATCATCCCTCCTATTCTCCGGCATATCCGTCCGTCCGTGCGTAGAATCCCCCGTAGCCCTGGCGTAGTCCGCGCTCCCCGACGGCCGTTCCTATGAAGGGCGTATCCCCCTCACCAGCCCGCAAGTCAATCCCGGCCTTAGTGCGTCCCGCGGTGAAGGCGATAATCGCGCGCTCTCGCTCCCGTCATGATCAGCTGATTTGGTGTAAACAAACGGGGTGTGACGTCAGCTGATCGTCAACTTATCATTGTGAGACATCAATTTGTCTGACTGAAATTACCCTGGTAAATTGTGTGTGTTAGTGGAGTCGATTTTTCTTTCTTTATATCCCCCTTCCTCCCTTATTTTGAATAAAACAGCTTGATCATTATTGTTTGTGAAGATAGAGACATTTTGCCCTTCCGGAAAACCAACTTCTCACTTGTCGACTGTTGTAAATGCCTTTCGTCTCGTAAAACAATGTGTAAGTTCTTAAGGTTATAACACGTACTTATTTATTTCTTTATGTGCCCTCAATACAAAGCTTTTATTTGATGTTTTGAAGTGTACTGGTGTGAACAATCTGCAGCAGGGGGGAGGGGGGGGGTAAGGGGAAGGGGAGAGAGGGGGGTACGGGGGAGGGTACGGGTAAAGGGAGAAAAGGGTGGGTAAGGGGGAAGGGGGGGTAAGGGGTAGAAGGGGAAGGGGGTAAGGGGAGGGGAAGAGAGGAAGGGGGTAAGGGAAGGGGAGAGAGAGAGAAGTAAGGGGGTAGGGGAGGGAGAGAGGGAGGGGGATAGGCAGACTAGCATTACTTCAACCTATTAATTAGTGAACTCAAAACTCGAATAAAATCTGGAGGAACGGGCCAAGGGCGGAGAAGGGGTAGGAGGAAGGTTAAGAGGAGGGGGGGGGGGGGGTAGGGCTGTTATTAATGGCAAGAATGCGCGTTTCGTATTTTAATTTAATGGATTTCTTGTGAATCGCGCCCACGTCATACCTCTCCGCGTGGCGTGTGGGAATGAGTGTCACGTGTGTGCGAGTCCCTCTTAGGCATAATTGCGTCATTCCTCCGTGTTTGATGGCTGTTATATCGTTATGAATATTTAATGCCTCTCTCTCTCTCTCTCTGTTTCAGTCTCTCTCTCTCTCTCTCTCTCTCTCTATCTATCTATCTATCTCTCTTTCTCTCTCTCTCTCTGTCTCAATCTCTCTCTCTCTCTCTCTCTTCTCTCTCTGTCAATCTCTCTCTCTCTCTCGTCTCTCTCTCTCTCTCTCTCTCTCTCTCTCTCTCTCTCTCTCTCTCTCTTCAATCTCTCTCTATATATATATCTCTCTCTAACTCTAAAATTTTCTCTCTTCCACTTTCTTTCTCATTCGCTTTCTCTCCTCTCTCTCTTTAATTTCTCTCTCTCTCTCTCTCTCTCTCTCTCTCTCTCTCTCTCTCTCTCTCTCTCTCTCTCTCTCTCTCTCTCTCCTCTCTCTCTCTCTCTCTCTCTCCTCCCTCCCTCTCTCTCTTGCTATCTATCTGTGCACCAGTCTCTCTACTTCCTCCCATAATTTATCCACCTCTCTTCTCCTTCACCCACGAATACAAACACTAATACGAAACAACTCGCACACCTAAGTAATTTGTCATAATATTAGGCTAACAATGCCCAAACACGCCTAAATTTTCTCCATACCTCGCACCCACGCCTATACACGCCCACACCCACGCGCAAATATTGATAATAATAATTCTTGAATCAGCTGGTGAGAGACGGTGTTGCCAACAAGTAAATATTGTGTGTTTTTCCTGTTGATGATGAATGAGCCCAAGGTTAATCCGTTGAGAATACGAGAAGTAGAGGCAAAAGTAGATTAAACAGCGAGAGAGAGACTAATGTGATAATAATTGAGAGAGACGATGGCGCAAGAAAAGATAGAAATAAAATACCGATCGTTTAAACATAAACTTTCTGAAGTGCCCAAGTAACGTTGTAATTACTCTCTGACGTCACAAGGTTTCCTGCATGACGTCAGAGCCAATGGCGGTTGTAAACGGCCATTCAAATATTCGAATTTTATGGCTAGTCTATTAACGGTTTTCGGCTCCCTTGTGTTTGATGTCAATAGCCTGATCGGGGTTCTATTAACACCAGTCGTTAGCTAGTTACACGGGGGGGGGGAGATATTGAATTTTT
>NW_020869272.1:74115-81615 GCF_003789085.1 Penaeus vannamei | reverse complement strand
GTGTGTGTGTGTGTGTGTGTGTGTGTGTGTGTGTGTGTGTGTGTGTGTGTGTGTGTGTGTGGTGTGCGTGTGTGTGTGTGTGTGCTGTGTGCTGTGTGCGTGTGTGTGTGTGCGTGTGTGTGTGTATGTGTATGTGTGTGTGTGTGTTGTTCCTGAGAGATTTTCCGTGACTGCGACTCTTGACAAATTGCAAGCGACGTAGCAAGAGGCAATGTGTGTGTTTTTTTTTTTTTTTTTTTTTTTTTTAAGTTTTGACTTCCTGTGAGTGTGGTCTCTCTCTCTCCTCTCTCTCTCTCTCTCTCTCTCTCTCTCTCTCTCTCTCTCTCTCTCTCTCTCTCTCTCTCTCTCTCTCTCTCTCTCCCACTTCTTTATCGCAAATAGAAAAAAAAATCGGAATACAGAAATACATGCAATATGACCTTGATGCACTATGGTAAGGTCAATGTGCACACAGCATGACGTCGAAACACCGTTGGATGCGGTCAGCCATTATTGTGGGTGGGGGGATGAGGGGAGAGGGGGAGGGGATGGGAGAATGAGAGTTAGGGGGGGGGAGGGGGGGAGGGGATGGAGAGGGGGGGGAGGGGGATGGAGAATGAGAGTTAGGGGGAGGGGATGGAGAGGGGGAGGAAAGGGAAGGGGAAGGGGATGGAGGGAGAGGAGGGAGGGGAAGGGGAAATGGAGAGGGAAGAAGGAGGGGAAGGGGATGGAGAGGGAAAGGGGGGAGGGAAGGGGAATGGAGAGGGAGAAGGAGAGGGAGGGGGGGGAATGGAGAGGGAGAAGGAGAGGGAGGGGGATGGAGAAGGAGAGGTAGGAGGAAAGAGGAGGCGATGGAGAGGAAGAGAGGGGGAGGGGGAGGGGAATTGAGAGGGAGAGGAGAAATGGAGAGGGGAGAGTGGAATGGGGATGGAGAAGGAGGGGAAAAGAATGGAAAGGGAGGAGGGGAGAAGAGGAAAAGGTAGAAGTTGATGGAGAGGGAAAGAGAAAAGAAGAGGAAGAAGAAGAAAGAAAGGGGTAGAGCAGATAGGAAAGGATTAGAAAAGAAAAAGAACGGAAAGAAAGAGTAAGGGAATGAGGAAAAATAAAGAAATATAGAAGAATAAAGGGTTTCAGGAAGGTAGGATAGAATTATGAGAATGAAAATGGAGTTGGAAGAGAGAACAGACAGACAGACAGACAGACAGGAGACAGACAGACAGCAGACAGACAGACAGACAGACAGACAGACCAGACAGACAGACAGACAGACAGACAGACAGACAGACACAGACAACACAGACAGACAGACAGACACCACAGACAGACAGACAGACAGACAGGGTGGAATAGATAACTACAGAGAAGGGTCAAGAGGGAGAAATAACAAAGAGAATGAGAGACGGAGGATAAAGGCAGAAAGAGAAAAAAGAAAGAAGGAAGAAAGAAAGATCGAAGGGATTAAAAAAGAAAGAAAGAGAGGAAGATGGAGAAATAGAATGAAGAAAGAGAGAGAAAAAGAGAAGGAAAAGTAAAAGTGAGAGAAAAAGAAATAAGAGAGAGTGAGAGTGAAAAGAAGAAAAGGAGAAAAGGGAGAGAGAGTGAAAGTGAAGAAAAGGAGTAAGAGGGAGAGAGAAAGACTGAAGAAAGAAAGAGAAAAAAGAGAAAGAGGAGAGAGAAAAAATGAAGAGAGAAGAGAGAGAAGAAATGAGAGGGAGAGAGAAAGAGTGAAGAAAGAGAGAGAGAGAGAGAGAGAGAGAGAGAGAGAGAGAGAGAGGAGAGAGAGAGAGAGAGAGGAGAGAGAGAGAGAGAGAGAGAGAGAGAGAGAGAGAGAGAGAGAGAGAGAGAGAGAGAGAGAGAGAGATGAGAAGAGAGAGAGAGAGAGAGAAGAAAAAAGAAAAAGTAAGGATGAGGAAGGGAGAAATAGAAGAAAAAGAAAGTGATAGAAAGAAAGAAGGAGAGACAAAAGAAAAAAAAGTGAAAGGGAGAGAAAAAAGAAGAAGAAAAGAGAAAGAGAGAGAAAAAAAAGAAAAAAAACGAAGAAAAAAAAAAAAACAGCGAAAGGAAGAAAGAAAAGTGGAGAACAAAAGTCCAGTATCGTATTACTCTCGTTCGCCACTTGTCGTTGTCTCGTTTGCTTGTTCGTTCTCTCGCCCCTGAACTCTGCCCGGGGTCGCTGGCTTTCAAAAATGGATAGCTTTTCGGTCTGACCTCTCGGTGCTGGCTAAATATAGACCATTTTTGTTTGCGTGTTTGTGTGTTTTGGGCAGTGGCTCACGTGTGGTGTTTTTATTTTTTTGAAATGATTTTTTTTTTGGGGGGGGTTAGTTTGGTTTTTTTTTTATTTTGTTTGGTTATTTATTTATTTGTTGTTGTTTGTTTTTTTGTTCGTTTTAGTTTGGTTTAGTTTAGTTTTATTTTATGTTGTTTGCTTATTTATTTATTTGTTGTTTACTTTTATTTTTTTGTTCGTTATTATTCTTGTTTAGTTTAGTTTGATTTTAGTTTAGTTAAATTTATTGCGTACACCTTGATAAAAGCTATTGATGTTACTAATTAGTTCTCTGGTTTAAAATTTGCATGGAAGAGGTGTTGCTTGTGAGGTTGCAAATGGAATGACTTTTTTTATATTTTCGTTGTTTTTTGCCTCTCTATATGTCGTCTTTTCTGTCTTCTCGTGGATATTTATTTGTATTCTACTTACTTTCATTTATATCTGTCTATCTAATTTGCGCCTGTATATCAGGTTTACTTTATATATACACACACACACAACACACATCACACACACGCACACACACCACACACACACACACACACACACACACACACACACACACACACACACACACACACACACACACACACACAGTATATATATATATATATATATATATATTATATATACACACACACAACACACACACCACACACACACACAAACACACACACACACACACACACACACACCACACACACACACACACACACCACACACACACACACACACACACACACATATATAATATATATATATATATATATATATATATACACACACACACACACACACACACACACACACACAACACACACACACACACGCACACACACACACACACACACACACACACACACACACACACACACACACACACACACACACACACACACACACACACACACACACACACACACACACACACGTATATCGACGGTGTAGAAATCCTCAACGCGCCTTCAGGGATCCAGGAGGATTTCGAAACGGTTTTGTCAGTTTCAAAAGATCTCTTCTGTGTATTACGGTTTTGCTGCCACCGTATCTATCAACCCGGTAGAGTGTTCTTTTATTAATCTGTATCTGTCAGTCTTAGCCGGTGTGTCGGTATGTACATTCAGGTTTTCTTTATCGGTTTACGCCTTTTTATTTTCCTCTCTGTTTCTCGGTTTGTCTGTCTGTCTGTTGGCGCAGACCTAAAATATAGTTGTTTTGTTAACTCGTTTCTTATCTTCTCTTATTGGTCGTATTAGTTATTTATATTTATTAGTTGTTCGTATATTTATGTAGGTATATATGTTTCTTTCTGTCTTTCTTTCTTTTTCTTTTGTTTATTCTTTATTTCTTGTATTTTAGCTCTTTATCGACACGTTGCATGTCCTGCTCTCTCTCTTCCCCGACTTCCCTTGGGTTTCGATCGTTAAAGAATTAAGGAGAAAGTGCAGACAAGGGAATTAAGACAGGAGTGTAATGAAGAATGAAACGGTGGATAGGGAAAAAAGAGGGAGGACGCGAGGAGAAGGGGAGAATTTTGAAGCCATGATGAGAGGGAGATAGGGTAAGATATACGGTAATGAAAAGAAGAAGGGATGATGAAGGAGAGTATGGCGAGAGAGGGAGAGCGAAGGGGATTTAGAGAGATTTTGGAATAGATTTAGTTTTGATTCCATTTGTTACATTGGATGTTCTTTGCTTCGATATACTGTCTGTTTTATTTTGTTTATTTTGCTTCTAAATAACATGGAATGGCCGAGGTTACCATCCACTGGCAGCGCGCGGGATTGAACGCAGGTCAGCGAGAGAGAGAGAGAGAGAGAGAGAGAGAGAGAGGAGAGAGAGAGAGAGGAGAGAGAAGAGAGAGAGAGAGAGAGAGAGAGAGAGAGAGAAGAGAGAGAGAGAGAGAGAGAGAGAGAGAGAGAGAGAGAGAGAGAGAGAGAGAGAGAGAGAAAGGAGAGAAAGAGAAAGAGAAAGAGAGAAAGAGAGAGAGAGAGAGAGAGAGAGAGAGAGAAGAGAGAGAGAGAGAGAGAGAGAGAGAGAGAGAGAGAGAGAGAGAGAGAAAGAAAAAAATCCCGTCAACACCATACAAAACATACAAAATGAAGAGATTACATATTCATAATATCAATACGGCATAGCATCATTCCATCTTTCGTAATAATAATGATAATAAAAAATCAGGAAAAAAACCCCGTCCGGTAGAACTCGAATAAAAAAAACAAGAATTTGATTTAAGAAGCAGTTGCAAGCACCGGGCGGATTAAGCCGAGGGGGAGTAAGAGTCGGTTGCATGATCTGAGGGGAGTTGATGAAAGCCCGTGGGGAGGGGAGGGAGGGGACGGGACGGGACGGGACGGGACGGGGGAGGGGACGGGACGGGACGGGAGAGGAGGGAGGGGTAGGGGAGGGGAGTTGGAAAGCCCGGGGAGGGGGGAGGGGAGGGGAGGGAGGGAAGGGAGGGGAGGGAAGGGGAGAGGAGTTGATGAGGCCGTGGGAGGGGAGGGTAGGAGGGGGGAGGGGGACTCTCGAAGGCCCCATGGTTAGATGCGCTTGAAAAGAGAGATCGCGCGCGTGTCAGGGAGAAAGGGGGGGAGGGGCGGGGGCGGCGGGAGGGGACAGGGACTCGATGAGGGAGGGTGGGATGGGGGGAAGGGAGGAAGGAAGAAAGGAAGGAAAGGAAGGAAGGAAGGAAGGAAGGAAGAAAAAAGAAAAGGAAAAGGAGAGGAGGAAGGAAGAAAGGAAGAAGGAAGAAAGAAAGAAAGGAAAAGGAGAGGAGGGAGGGAGGGAGGGAGGAAGGGAAAAGGAAAGGAGGAGGAGGGAAGGGAGGGAAGGGAAGGGAGGATGGATTGTAGGAAGGAAGGAAGATAGGAAAGAAAGAAAGAAAGGAAAGGAAATGACTAGAAAAGAAGGGGGAGAGGGGGAACGAGAAGGAAAAGGGAAGGAAAGAAGGAAGAAAGAAGAAGGAAAGAAAGAAAGAGGAAAGAAAGGACAGAGGACTAGAAGAAGGAGGGTGAAGGAAAGAAAGAAAGAAAGAATGAAAGAGGAAAGAAAGAAAGAAAGGTATAGGAGGGTAGGAAGAAAAAAGCGAGAGGAGACGGAGGACCAAAGGAGGAAGGTGAGGGGATAAAGCGAGGGGACGGAGAAATAGAAGAATAAGGGAGAAAGGGAAATAAGGGAGAGGAAGGAGAAGAGGAGAAGGGGAGGGAGGGGAGGAAAGGAAAGGAAAGGAAAGGAAAGGAAAGGAAAGGAAAGGAAAAGAAAAAAAAGCCGAAGGAAAGACGGGATAGGTAGGAATAAGAGGAGAAGGGATTGGAGAAGGAAGTAGGGAATATAAGAAAATAAAAGGAAGACATTAAGAGCGGATGGAAGACAAAAAGAGGAAGTGGAAGGGGAGGAAAAATGGAAGGAGAAAGGACAGAAGACTAAAAGAAGGAGCGGAAAGAATGGGAGATAGGGTGGACGAGCAAAAGAGGAGGAGGGGGAGAGAGAAGAAATGAAAGAAAAAAGGAAAATTATGGAATGAGAAAGAAGGAAATGGAAGAAAAGGAGAAAGAAGGAAGGAGAGGAGGAAGGAAAGGAGGGGGAGGAGCAGGAGCAGGTAGCGATGGTGGAAGCAGTAGCAAGAGAGGACAGCAGACCAAAGGAGTGAGGGAAGGGGAGGGGAGGGGAGGGGAGGAGGAGGAGGAGGAGGAGGAGGAGGAGGAAGGAGGAGGAGGAGGAGGAGGAGGAGGAGGAGAGGAGGAGGAGGAGGAGGAGGAGGAGGAGGAGGAGGAGGAGGGGGGGGGGCGAGTGTGAGGTTTGAGTGAAAACCTCGAGGGCGGGATATATTAAGTATCGAGTGCGGGCGTTGGTGGGGGCGTGTAAAGAGTCAGCGACGAGGAAATATTCCTCTTTGAAAGATATTAGTCGGGAGGGGATGCGCGTGTGTTTGTGTGTGTTCAATCTCGTTAGGTCGGAGGTGGGGGGGGGTGTAGGGACGCGATGGGTGCAGGCGTGGAGATTTTTTTTTAGGGGGGGGGGCGAGTTACCCTTTTTGGTGTTGATTTTTTTCTTTTCTTTTTTTCCTCACTCCCCTTCCCCTCAAGCCTTGCGCTCGCTCTGTTTCTCTTACATTCATTAACCCTTCTCTCCCTCTCTATCTATCTCTTTCTCTTTCTCTCCCTCCCCTCCCTCCTTCTGCCTTTCCTGCTTCTCCCCCATCATTGATGCTCCTTTCCCCACACCGCCTTTCTATGCACTCCTCCTCCTCCTCCTCCTCCTCCTCCTCCTCCTCCTCCTCCTCCTCCCCTCCTCCTCTCTCCTCCCCCCCCTCCTCCCTCCCCCTCACTCGGTGCCTTGGGGCGAAACTTTAAGCGGCGTCTAAGGACTCTGAGCCAAGGCGTGACCGGCGTGAAGCGCGGGTCCCGGAGGAGCTGCGTTCACACCTGTTCGGGTCGATGCGCGGGGCTCGGCGTCGGCATCCGAGCGGTAGTTTCGGCGTTCGATGAGACAAGATAGTTGTATCCTTTTTTTTCCGGTTAGCTGCTGTTCGCCTGGCGGTTTCGGCGACGCCATCCACGGGGCTCAGACCACCTCCGGGCGGGGGGGACTCGCGCCGCCGCCACGTTGGAAACACAATCCCGGGCGGTGATCAAGTAGGGTTTAAGAGCCACATTACTGTCTGGCATGAGCGATGGCCCGGGCGGTGCGGTGCCGGTGCATTGATCACCTCCTGTGCTGGCATACGCCGGTCAGGGGAGCCGCAGGGGGCTGAGGCGACCTTCGGGTGACGGGAGGAGGGAGGGAGGGGGCTGGGGGAGGGCATCGCAGGTAACCTGGAGTGTAGAGAAATTTAGGAATGTCAGTTTGAACGGATCCAGGACCGCTTTCGAGGGACGCTGGAGGACGCGAGGGACAGTGCCGCTTGCGGTTAGCGGCTAGAGGACGCGGCAGGGACGCTAACTTGTGTGTACCCAGGTGGTTCTGGATGTTCCCCACCTCCTCTCTCCTCCCCCTCCTGCCGCATACCCCCCTCCCTTCTCCCGTTCCCCCGATGGGTTGTATATCCATCTTATTGCTGTGCAATCCAATGGCCCGCTTGAACTGGCATTGGAATCGCGTGTCCTGTAATTAGGGCTTTGGAGACTTAGCGTCATGCCCGTTGTATGAAAAATGCTAAAACTGGGACACATGCATCATTTCAGTTGAGGTATGTATGTGTCTAACTATAGAAAACAAAGACATCTGGAACAGTTTGTGATACATGTGTG
>NW_020869272.1:69115-71615 GCF_003789085.1 Penaeus vannamei | reverse complement strand
GATGATGATGATGATGTTATAGAAGTAGTGGGATTGGATGGTGATGGAGATACGAATGGAGGAAGGGTTAGATAGGGGGGAATAGGTGCAAGCAAAGAATATAGAGAGAAGGAAAAGAAGGAGAGGAGGAGGAGGAGGAGAGGAGGATGTTATAGAAGTAGTGGTGATTGGATGGTGATGGAGATACGAATGGAGGAAGGGTTAGTGTAGGGAATAGGTGCAAGCATCAAGCAAGAATATAGAGAGAGAAGGAAGAAGGGAAGGAGAGGAGGAGGAGGAGGATGTTATAGAAGTAGTGGTGATTGGATGGTGATGGAGATAGGAATGGAGGAAGGGTTAGGTGTAGGAGGGGAATAGGTGCAAGCAAAGAATATAGAAGAGAACGAGAAGAAGGAGGAGGAGGAGGAGGAAGGGGAAGGCGAGGAAGGCATCGGGCAATATTAAAGTGGCAGGAACGACGGGCTGCCTAAACGGGGCGACGCCGACTACAGTTCTTCCGTCAGGATTGAGAAAAACGATATTCCGATCGACCTTGGCTCTCCTCCTTACTGCTTCCTCCCCCTGTCTCCTCCCTCCCTCCCTCCCTCTCCCTCCCTCCCTCCCTCCCTCCCTCCCTCCTCTCCCCTTTATTCCGGCCTTCCCCCCCCTTTTCCCCTTCTCCCCCCTCCCTCGTCCCACCCACCCACAACCCCCCTGTTCCATTTGTATTCGTGCTACACTTCTCTCTTCTTGTTCCTTTGTTAGATTAATCCATCCCTTAAAGGTTTCTTACTCGGCAGATGAATTATATTTAATTGTATATCGTGACGGAGCTTTGTTTTATATTATTATTATTTTTTTTTTTTGTATTTTTTTTTTCTTCCTGCCTCCCCCCCCCCCCCCCCGTATCTCATGGTGGCATCAGCCTGTACTGAATGACCATAATCTCAAAAATCTGAAGCCTTCCAAGCACGTGTTTAACAGTTCCATATCCTGTTAGGGAGTTAGCAGTTCAACCAATCAATACCAACATCTTGCTCGGTCCAGAGGAGGTGGCAGCGGGACCCGCGGGCGCTGGGGTCCGGGCGGGAGGGCGGGAGGGCGCGGAGGGAGGAAGGGAGGAAGGAGGAAGGAGGAGGGTCGCATGTGCCTGCCTGCCTGCCTGCCTGACACTGGCACAAAGACCCTCAGAGGGGAATGTGGGTCGTAGTGGCACTCGAGCGGGCCAAGAAAAGGGGTGGAACCGAGGCGCGGGCGCGGTGGACGAAGGCAGCGGCGCGTGTGGGGGGAGGATCGCGAGTTCGGGGGGAAAAGTGGGAGTCGAGGGTAAATGTTTTTGGGGGTCGGGAGGGGGGGGAGGGGAAGGGGGGGGGGAACTGCGTCTGAATAGAAATACAAGCGGGGAGAAGCTGAAGGGAGAAATTTAATTGCTTGCGGGGAGGGAAGAACTGAAGAGGTAAGCGACGAATCTACACGGGGGGGGGGGGGGGCGGGTTGGAGAAAGGACTGCCGGGATGAGACAAGAGGGAATGCAGTGGGGTGGTAGGGGGTTGAAAGTAGTGAAAATAGCGTGAAAAGTGGGTGGGGTAGTGGTAGGGGTGTGAAAGTTAGGTGGGGGTGGGTGAAAAGTGGGGTGGGTAGGCGCTGGCCTCTGAAAAAGCTCCTCTTTCTTGTTCTTGTCGCACTATCAGTATGCAGATTCGGTGATCACGAGAGCTTTCAGGCCCGGGTGTCGTTGGCTGCGAAGGAAAGGGCCGAGGATTTTGATAGCCTATAGGAGCGGGGGAAACGTCTGGGGAAATTTACATGCATTGGGTGTAGGGCGTGGAGAGAAAGAGCTGGGAGCAGGAGAAGAGATGAGGGAGAGGGAAAGGAAAAGGGAGAAGGGAGGGAAAAGGGGAGGGGGAGAGAGAGGGAAAAGAAAGGAAGGGGGGGAAAAGTAGAGAGGAGAGTGGAAAAAAGGAGGAGAGGGAGAAAGGAGAGGAGAGGGAGAGAGGAGAGGGAGAAAGAGGGAGAGAGGAGAGGGAAAAGAAGGGAGAGGGAAGGGAAGGAGAAAAGAAGGGAAGGGAAAGAAGGAGTAGAGGGGAGGAAAAGAGGAGAGGAAAGAAGGAGAGGAGAGAGGAGAGGAAGAGGAGAGAGAGAGAGAGGAAAAGAAAGGAGAGGAGTAAAGAGGTAGAGAGAAGAAAAAAGAGAGAAAGAGCAGGAGAGGAGAGGAAAGAAGAAAGGAGAGGAGAGAGGAGAAAGGCGTTGGTAATAAGAGTAAGGAGAAGAAATGGAAGGAAGACGAAAGAAATGGAATGCGTGATAAGGAGAAGATAACCTAAGACAAGGAATTGAGAAAGGATGGAGGTATTGGTAAGACACCTACTGTGCGTATGTGTGTGTATTTGTGTGTTTGTACACGAATGCATGTATGCACAATGAATATAACTATAAATATTTGCCTGAATGCAGTTGAATTTCGGCCGTATGTTTGATAAGCTAATTAATTCCGGGAAAGAATTCGGAGCCGCGGCCATCT
>NW_020869272.1:54115-61615 GCF_003789085.1 Penaeus vannamei | reverse complement strand
GGTAAGAGTTTGTGGCACTGCGGCGGATGATTAGTGCCAGCTTGGGGAGGATGAGAGGACGAAATTGCCCGGAAATAGTGCCATCTGAGTGCCAGCAGGAGGCACCTAACAATGGGATGGGGTGGGTGGCGGTACGTTAAGGGGGAGAGAGAAAAGAAGAAAACATTAAAGATGAGGATAGTAATGTCATCTATTTTTTAAGGGAAAGGGGAAGGGAGTGTCAACAGATGGAGAGAGAGGAAAGTAGACATTGTCATAAAATTTTTGGGAGAGAGAGAGAGAGACAGAGGGAGAGGGAGAGGGAGAGGGAAGGGAGAGGGAGAGGAGAGGAGAGGAAGGAGAAGAGAAGAGAAGAGAAGGAGAAGGGAGAAGAGAAGAGGGAAAGAGAACGAGGAGAAAGAGAGGAAAGGAAAGAGGAGAAGGAAGAGAAAGGAGAAAGAGAAAGAGAAAGAGAAGAGAAAAGAGGAAAGAGAAAGAGGAAAGAAGAAAAGAGAAAAGAGAAAAGAGAAGGAGAAGGAGAAGGAGGAGAAGGAGAAGAGAGAAGGAGAGGAGAAGGAGAAAGAGAAGAGGAGAGAGACAGGAGTGGGAAAGAGGGAGGGAGAGGGAGATAGAAAGATTTTGGTTTTAGAATCTGACGATAAGTCTGGCGGAGAGAATGAAAAGGAGACAGGGATTTCCTTCCGGCCCCTGAATCTGATATCGCGACGGATCCGTTCTGCACACAAAGATAAGGACAATCGGCCCAAGTGGAAGAGGATCAGGGGAATGGGAAGGGGGTTGGGGGGGGGGGGCACGGGGCTGCGGTGAGGGGGGGAATTGATTACTGTTCGGATTTGCCGACTGGGGGGCTCTTGGCTCGCGTGCAGTTCCACCTGTTGTTCTCGTTCTCTTGTTCTCCTTCTCTGTTGTTGCCAGTGTTCTCCTTTCGCTGTTGTTGCCATTCTCTTGTTCTCCTGTTCGCTGTTGTTGCCTTTCTCTCTTCGTTTTTTTTTTCTGTATCATCACCTCAGCCACAATCTTTATTGCCAGTTCTCCTCTACTCTACCGCTACTAAAGTCACCTTTCTAGCAATGCCACCTCTTCCACCATCACTTTTGCCACCACCACTTCCGCCACTGCCACCATTACCTCTACAACCGCCTTTAACACCACCAACACTTTTCCTGCCGCCTCCTTTGCCACACCCTTTTTTTACCATTACTTCTCTCACCATTCTCTGCCGCCTTCACCTACACCACGGCACATATCCCTCTACCATTACCCACTTCAAACCACTAGCTTTACCAGACAACCACCACCTTTTCCACTGCGTCTTCCATACCTCTGCACCACCACCTTCACACCTTTTACACCCATCACCTTACCACCACTCCACCTTCACCACCCTTTCCAACCCATCACCTCTGACCACCCACCACTTCACCATTCTTTTCCACCCCTCACCTTGCCACCACGCACCTTCTATCACCACCTTTTTCCACACATCACCTCTACCTTCCACAACCTTTCCACCCGCCTTCTTACAATCACCTCTGCCACCACACCTTCCACCATCTTATTCACCCCACACCTCTGACCACCCACCTTTTCACACCGCGTTCTCCCAATCACTCTGCCCACCCGAAAGAAACGAGAACAGGATTACGAATTTAACGCGCTCCCCTATGTGTTCGTTTCCACCTTGGGGCCCGTGTTCGAATCCATGAAATCCTTCCTCGTCCCCCCCCCCTCCCTCCCTCCGGTTCCGCTCGCCGCAGGGACATGCAATATTCATGGCGGCCCCGAGTGGCTTTGCCTCTGGTAGGTGCGTGCGGTGATTATCGTCCGATTTCGTTTCTTCGCCCCTGTGTGGGTGTGGTGGGTGGGTGGGTGGGTGGGGGTGTGTGGTGTGGGTGTGGATGGGTGTGTGTGGGGTGTGGTGTGGGGTGTGTGTTTTTGTGTGTGTGTGTGTGGTGTGTGTGTTGTGTGTGTGTTGTGTGTGTGTGTGTGTGTGTGTGTGTGTGGTGTGTGTGTGTGTGTGTGTGTGTGCTGTGTGTGTGTGTGTGTGTGTGTGCTGTGTGTGTGTGTGTGTGTGTGTGTGTGTGTGTGTGTTTTGGATGTGTGTGTGTGAGTTGTTGTGTGGCTGGTGTATGTATGTATGTATGTATGTGTTGATTCATTGGATGTATGGTTTAGAATTCTGGTTTGGGTGTGTGTTTAAATGGCGGAGGATATGCTGAGGCGTCGGGCGTGTGTGTAAGGCTGGTTGAGTGACGTTCGAGGTCGCATGACAGGTGGTACGGGGGCTTGCCTGTGCGGGGGCGTGGGATGGCACGGCACTTCTCTACCTGTGCTTACCTGTCTCCTGTCCCTTCTTTCCTCTCTCTACTCCTCTCTCTCTCCTCTGTCTATTTCCTCTTCCTCTCCGTCCCCTCTGTCTATTCCTCTTCCTCTCCTCCTTCTCTCTCTCCTCTCGTATTCCGTTCCCCTTACCCCTCCTCTTCCCCTTCCTCCTCTTCCTCTCCTCTTCCATCCCCTTTACCCCGTCCTCTTCCCCTTCCCCTTGCCCCTTCCCTTCTTAGCCTCCCCTCCCTCCTTAGCCCCTCCCTCCCCCACCCCCACCACCACCACCTCTCCCGGCTGCTAGAATGTCAAGCTAATATTAAATCATCATGGCGGGCGCGGCGCAGCGGGGGTCGCCGAATTAACGTCTGCATTATTTGGTTCCCGTGTTAATTTTATTCCCGAATGCCGTGTTCGGGGAGTTTCTCGGGTGAACGTCCACGGTTTGAGTGCAACTTTTTGGAGGGAAGGGATGGACGGGGGGAGGGAGGGAAAGGGGTGGGGGAGGGGGAAGAAAGGAGGTTGGGGGATAAGGGTAGGGGGTGAGGGAGGAAAGGGGAGGGGGGGGGAGGGAGGGGAAAGGGGAAGGGGGTGGAGGAGGGGGGGAAAGGTGTGGCGGTGGGGTGAGGGAGGGGAAGGGGAGGGGATGGGGGAAGGAGGGAAGGGGAGTTGGGTGGTGAGGGAGGGGAAAGGGGTTGGTGTGGGGGGGAGGTGAGGGAGGGGAAGGGGGAGGGGGTGGTGTGAAGGGGAGGGGAAAGGGGTGGGGGAGGGAGGGAGGGGTGGTGAGGGAGGGGAAAGGGGTTGGGGGTGGGGGAGGGAGGGGATGTTGGAAAGGGGGAAAAAGGGGGTAGGGGGTGGGGGAGGGAGGGGAGGGGAGGGGGTGGGGAAGGAGGGGAAAAGGGGAGGGGGTGGGGGGAGGGGAAAGGGAAGGAGGTGGGGGAGGGAGGGGGAAAGGGGAGGAGGTGGGGAGGGAGTAGAAAGGGGAGTTGGTGGGTGGGGAGGGAGGGGGAAAGGGGAAGGGGGTGGGGGACGGAAGAAGTTTTTGGGGGGGGAAGGGCGCTCTCTCTCTTTATGGCTACAGAGAGCCGGTAGTGCCAGCGAAGGTTTCGGGTTTGAAGCGCCGATTTCGCGGGTCGCTGGCGTCGCAGGGGACTCGCGGCTGAGTCACCCCCCCCATCCGTCGCCGTCTGTTCCTGGCAACTAAATGATGCATTTCCGTGAGTAATTGAACGAATTGGGGGCTGCTTGGCACTGGCTCACGTGTGTTGTGAGGGGGCGTTGGACGGGGGGAGGGGGGAAGCCTTTTATTTATCCTGTGCTGATAAATCGGCCCTCTCGTTCTGTTGTTTCTTTCTTTCTTTCTTCTTTCTTTCTGTGTCTCTCTGTCTGTCTGTCTCGTCTGTGCTCTGTCTGTCTTCTGTCTCTCTGTCTGTCTGTTCCTCTCTGTCTGCTCTTCTCTCTCTCTCTCTCTTCTCTCTTCTCTCTCTCCTCTCTCTCTCCTTCTCTCCTCTCTTCTCTCATCTCTCTCTCTCTCACCTTCTCTCTCTCTTCATTCTCACATCCTCAGCTCTCTCTTCTCTCTCAGGATTCTCTCTCTCTCTTTCTCTCCTGCTCTCTCTCTCTCTCTCTCTCTCTCTCTTTCTCTCTCTCTCTTCTCTCGTCCTTCTTCTCTCTCTCTCTCTCTTCTCTCTCTCTCCTCTCTCCTCTCTCTCTTTCTCCTCTCTCTCTCTCCTTCTCTCCTCTCTCTACTTCTCTCTCTCTCTCCTTCTCTCGTGCTCTCCTCCTTCTCTCCTCTTATCTCTTTTCCGTCTCTACCCCCCTCTCCCCTCTCTTCCGATCCGTTGTATTGTATTTCTGTGTATTATGTAATCTCGAGTGCATGTTATTGTACGTATGTGTATAATTCCGTCGACCCCTTCCCTTCTTCCCCCCGCCCTCCCCCTCGAGCTTAACCATTTCCGAAGGCAAACCAAACAAAAGCAAAAACCGCAGCAGGAAGAGGAAGGAGAGGAGAGGAGGAGGAAGGAGGAGGAGGAGGAGGAGGAGGAGGAGGGAGGAGAGGATAGGAGGAAGGAGGAGGGAGGAGGAGGAGGAGGAGGAGGAGGAGGAGGAGGAAAGAGGAAGAAGAAGAAAAGAAGAAGAAGAAGAAGAAGAAGAAGAAGAAGAAAGAAGAAGAAGAAGAAGAAAGAGAGAAGAAGAAGAAGAGGAGAAGAGGAGGAGGAGGAGGAAGAAGAGGAAAAGAAGGAGGAAGAGGAGGAAGAGGAGGAAGAGGAGAGGAGGAAGAGGAGAAGAGGAAGAAGAGGAAGAGGAAGAGGAGAGGAGGAGGGGAGGAGGAGGAGGGACGGAGGAGGAGGAGGAAGAGGAAAGAGGAAGAAGAAGAGGAAGAAAGAAGAAGAGAAGAAAGAGAAGAAAGAAGGAAGAAGAAGAAAGAAGAAGAGGAGGAGGGAGGAGGAGGAGGAGAGGAGGAGGAGGAAGTGGAAGGAAGGAGGTAAAAGAGGAAGGAGGAGTAAAGAAGAAGAAGAAGAAGAAGAAGAAGAAGAAGAAGAAAGAAGAAGAAGAAGAAGAAGAAGAAGAAGAAGAGAAGAAGAAGAGAAGAAGCAGCAAGCGACATGGCCCTCGTCTGGCAGGTGCTCTGGAGAACAGGTGGCGCCGAGGGCGGCGGGATGCGCGAAAGGATTTGAAATAGTTTTAAGAGCAGGAGTGCGGAATGCGCAGGGAGAAGAGAGAGAGAGAGAGAGAGAGAGAGAGAAGAGAAGGAGAGAGAGAGATGAGAGAGATGAGAAGAGAGAGAGGAGAAGAGAGAGAGAGAGCGTAGCGAGCGAGGCGCGAGCGTGCGAAAGGCTCTTGATCCAGTTGCGAGACGTGAGGTTATGTAGAAATGTGTACGCACCCCATCCCTCTCTGACCTCCTCCTCCCTCCTCCCTTCTTTCCCTCTTCCCCTCCTCGTCTCCTCTTGTCCCCTTCCATCCACCCCTTCCCTTCCTCCCCCCTCTGTTTCCCTTCCTCCACCCTCCTCCTCTCCTCTTCCCCTCCTCACTCCCCTTTCCCCTCCTCCTCCCTCTCCTCTGCCCTGCCTCCCCTCTTCTCCTCCCTCCTCCCCTCTTCTCCTCCCCTCCTCTCCCTCTCCCCTGGTCTTCCTCCCCCTCTTCCCTCCCTCTCCCTCTTCTCTCCTCCACTCCTCATCCCTCTTTCCTCTCCTCCTCCTCTTCTCTCTCTTTCTTCTCCTCCCTCCTCCCCTCTTTCCCATCTGCCTCTCCGCTCCTCCCCTCTTCCATCGCCTCCTGCCCCTCTCCCCTCCCTCTCCCTCTTCCTCCTCCCTCCTCGCCCTCTTCTCCCTCCCTCCTCTCCCTCTTCCTCTCCTCCTCCCCCTTCTTCTCTCCCTCTCTCCTTTCCCCTCCCTCCTCCCCTCTTCCTCCCTCCTCCCCTTTCTCCTCCCTCCTCCCCTCTTCCCCTTCCTCCTCCTGCTTCCCTCCCTCCTTCCCTCCCTCTCCCCTCTTCCCTCCTCCCTCCCCTCTTCTTCTCCTCCCTCCCTTCTTCCTTCCCTCCTCCCATCTTCCTCCCTCTTCCCATCCCTCCTCCCCTCTTCTCCTCCGCTTTTCCCTCCTCTTCCTCTCCCTCCTCCCCTCTTCTCTCCTCCCCTCCCTCTTCCTCCCCCCTCCTCTCCTCCTCCCCTTCCCTCCTCCTCCCCTCTTCTCCTCCCTCCCTCCCCTCTTCCCCTCCTCCGTCCTCCTTCACCAGTCTCGCCCTGCACATGACCGCTGTAATCACCTGCCTCCACGTAGCATGTTGTCGCTACGTGAGTCTTGGTATCACGAGGCCCATGCCGGCATACGCGACGCCATCCGGGGTGTGTCCATTGTTCCTGCCGTTTATTCGCGCTGTATAAACACATAAACATGGCACCGCGGCACTTGGCACCTCGCGTCTCGTGCTTTCACGGCTTACCGGGACTCTCTCGCCGGCATTCCGGAGCTCCGTGTCGTCTATCACCCGTCAGGCAGGCCGCTTCTGTCGCCATCTCCCCACCCCCACCTGTGCCTGTGGCCTGGCAGTGCCTGCTGCTTTGTCACCATCTCCCCACCACCTGTGCTCTGTCCCCCATATCTCCCACCACCTGTGCTCTATCATCCCACCATGTCTTCCCCACCACTTGTTGCTCTGTACACCATCTCCCACCCTCACCTGTTTGCTCTGTCACCAATGCTCCCTCACCACTGTGCTCGTCTACCTCTCCCCACCACCTGTGCTCTGTCCACCTTCATCGTCCCCACCACCTGTCCCCACCACCTGTGTCAGTCAACCATCTCCCACCACCTGTGCTTCTGTGCCATCTCTGTGTCTGTCACCATCTCCCACCACCTGTGCTCTGTCCCCATCTCCCACTACCTTGCTCTGTCCCATCTCCCACCTACACTGTGCTCTGTCACCATCTCCCCACTACCTGTGCTCTGTCACCATCTCCCCACCACCTGTGCTCTGTCACATCTCCCACCACCTGTGCTCTGTCACCATCTCCCTCCACCAGCTCTGTCACCACCTCCCCACTACCTTGTGCTTCTCCCCGATTGCCGAGTTTTGTCACACCGACTCGAGCGGAGATGCCCTGGTCGTCTTAGGGAAGCTGGTCGTAAAAGGAGGAGGTGGGTGACGGGTGGGAGGGGTCGGGGTGGGTGGGGGGTGGTGATAGGCCCTAAAGATTACGGTCGAAGCGGCGTGACTTATTTTTTCCTTTTTTTTCTCAGGGTTTTGTTTGGGAATGGGCGAACGGCTGTTGATTCCGTGCGTTGCGGTTGCCCTCGATCTTTTCCTGTCTGATTCTGATAGATTTGTTTTTTTTTCCTTTTCACGTCGCTGCTGAAAAGAAAAACATTCCACGCTCGCTTTCATTAACATCATCCATTGTAATTAACTGGAACTTCATAAGAAACGTACACTGCATACCTTCCCTCCTCCTCCTCCGCCTCCTGCTGTTTGCTGTTGTTGCTGCTGCTGCTGCTCCTTCTCACATTAACTTTTTTTTCTTTTCTCTCTCTGTTTATCGGTTCTTCATTACCACCAACATTTGCTTCTTTTCTCTTGTATTCTTCGTCCGTCTTTTTCTTGAAACTTCCTCCACTTCCTTTTCCTTCCTCAGTCTCCCTTACCCACATCCGCTCTCTCCTGCTGCCTTTTTTTTC
>NW_020869272.1:47500-53949 GCF_003789085.1 Penaeus vannamei | reverse complement strand
TCGTCTTCCTTGTTAACGTTCTGCTTTAGCGATGCGCTTCGAACCGTCTCGAATGTCGGGATGTTGGATATTTTGAGAGAGGGAAGAGCCTTACATGTTTTTTTTTTCTTTTCTTTTTTTTTTCGATGAGATAATGATGGGTGAGGAAAGTGAGACGAGTGGGGTAGGAGGGGATGAGGGTGATTGACGGGAGGGATTGGCTTCGGAAAGATGTGAGCTCGGGGAGGAGGGAAGTAGGAAGAGAGGAGAAGGAGGAGAAGGAGAAGAGAAGGAGAAGGAGAAGGAGAAAGGAGAAGGAGAGGAGAAGGAGAAGAGAAGGAGAAGGAGAAAGGAGAAGGAGAGGAAAGGAGAAGGAGAAGAGAAGGAGAAGGAGAAGGAGAAGGAGAAGGAGAAGGAGAAGGAGAAGGAGAAGAGAAGGAGAAGGAGAAGGAGAAGAGAGGAGAGGAGAGAGAGAGAGAAGGAGGAGAGGAAGGAGAAGGAGAAGGAGGAGAGGAGAGAGAAGAAGGAGAAGAAAGGAGAAGGAGAAGGAGAAGGAGAAGAAGGAGAAGGGAAGAAAAGAGAAAAATAGAGGGAAAAGGAGGAAAAAGCAGTGACGATGTGATGATGATTACGAAGATATGATGATCAGAGAGGAGGAGGGGAGATGAAGGACAACAACAACAAGAACAAAGGCAATAAGAGCAAGACAAAGAGGAGGAGAAAGAGAAGGTGAGATAGAAAATGAAGCCTGACGAAAAAAGAGAGACGGAACGAAAGAGAAACACGAAGAGAAAACATCCGCTAATAAAGAAGCTGATCTTGAAGGAGACCTAAAGCAGAGAGCAGCTGCTTGTGCCAAAAGAGAGAGAGAGAGAGAGAGAGAAGAGAGAGAGAGAGAGAGAGAGAGAGAGAGGAGAGAGAGAGAGAGAGAGAGAGAGAGAGAGAGAGAGAGAGAGAGAGAGAGAGGAATATCTAGCAACCACCGCCTGCTGCTGCTTGTTGCAAGTCATGTTAAGCCTCTCGTGATGCAGAATGGCCATCGCGCCGCCGTGTGTGGTGCCAACCCCGCGGTGCCAAAGCGGGATGGTAATACTATTGTTGTTGGTCTGCGACGGTGCCAACTTATCGGTGCCAGGTAGCCGTGCCAGTGAGTTGTACTACCGCTCAAGTATGTTGATAATGTGCTGTTGAAGAACGTAAAAGCTTAATGGCCCGAGTGAATGAGTGGCGATTTTTATATCCCGAAGTCGAAGTAGAAAAAAAAAATGCATTTTTTTTTCTCCAGATACTCGGAACTGATGCGATGGTTTGCATATTCGAAAAGCCGCGTCAGTCCCATTATAGACGAAATCGGCTTTAGAGATATTTCGATATCACGTGATTGGCCCTTAGGGAGATCGTCGGCCGGTCGTTTATGGCAACCAGCTGGGCGTGGAATGCTGGTCGGGGGGGGGGGGGAGGGAAAGTGCACGCAGATGGCACTGCTTCTGTTTGTTTGGGGTCTACAGGTGCGTGTGTGGCGATGTGGGTGTGGGGGGGAAGAGCGTGTGGTTGGGAGGTTTGTCTGTTTGGGGGCGCGCTGGCGTGTTTTGTGTTGTTTGTTATTCAAGTTATTGCGTTTTTTTATTAGCCATTTTTTTCTGTCTCTGTCTGTCTCTCTTTTCTCTCTCTCTCTCTCTCTCTCTCTCTTCTCTCTCTCTCTCCTCTCTCTCTCTCTCTCTCTCTCTCTCTCTCTCTCTCTCTCTCTGTCTCTGTCTGTCTCTTGTCTGTTTGTCTGTCTGTCTGTCTCTATCTATCTATCTCCTCTCCTCTCCTCTCCTCTCCTTCCCTTCCCTTTCCCTGTCTCTCTTTCCCTCTTTCCCTCTCTCCTCCTCCTTCTCGTTCCTCTTCCCTCTCCCTTGGTGACCGCGTAAGCCGTTCCCTAATTGGAGTAAATCGCCAACGAGGTGCCACCCATTGACCCCCGCCCCTCGTCCCCACCCCCGGTCCCCTCCCCTCTACCCTACGCCCCCCTTCTCTCCCCCTCGTCCCTCCCTCTGCCCCCCCCCCCTAGGACCCCTCCCTCTACCCTACCCCCCCCCTCGGTCCCCTCCCTCTGCCCCACCCCCCTAGGACCCCGCCCCCCCTAGGACCCCGCCCCGCCGTCGCAGGACTCGCATGCCGCAGCAATCAGGATTAATTCATCATCAGCTGGTCAATCAAGGGTGACTCAGCTGGTTGCTGGGTGGACGACGCCCTTGCCTGCGCCCTCAAACACCCAGCCGCCCGCCACGCCCGCCCTCCCGCCCGCTCCTCCTCCACCGTCCAGTTCGCGCTTCTTGGTTGTCCCTTTCTCATGTGTTCCATGTCTTGTGTCTCTTTCTCTTTCTCTCTTTCTCTTTCTCTTTCTCTTCTCTCTTCTCTTTCTCTTTCTCTCTCTCTCTTTCTCTCTCTCTCTCTCTCTCTCTCTCTCTCTCTCTCTCTCTCTCTCTCTCTCTCTCTCTCTCTCTCTCTCTCTCTCTCCCTCTCCCTCTCCCTCTCCTCTCCCTCTCCTCCCCTCCCCCCCCTCCCCCCCCTCTCCCTCCCTCCCCCTCTCCCCTCTCCCCTCTCCCTACCTCCCCTTCTCTCCCTCCTTCCTTTCTTTCCTTCTACCCTCCCTCCTTCCTTCCTTCCTTTCCTTCCTGCTCCCTTCCTTCCTTCTACCCCTCCCTTCCTCCCTCCCTCCCCCCTCCTTCGTTATGGTAATTCGTTGGTGTACCATGTCGCTGGAGGTGTTTAATTGATAATCAAAATGTTATCTATTTATTGGGGGCAAAGATACATTTCTTTGTTTCTTTCTCAATTGAGCTCTCCCTCCCCCTCTCTCTCCCCTCCCCCTCCCTCCTGTCACGTGACATTGCGTAATTGACCCAAATGGAATCTCTGATAAAGATCGTTACTTAATGGCTGTAATTTAGGGACCCTTTTTTCATTTCTTTTTTTTCTTTTCCCTTTTTTGTTTTATTTTACTATGCTATTTTAAAGAGGTGATTAACATTCCTCCATGCGTAAAGACTCGGCATTAAACCAGACGCAGAGAGCGCTTAAAATACACATTATATCTAACCTCTTTACCCCTCTGTCCCCCTCCCTGTCCTCCCCCCCCCCCTTCCTCCCTCTTCTCCCTCCTCCCGTCCTGCCAGCTGATCGTGAGCGAGTTTAACTTCCGCTGCTGTGGTTTCGTTAGTAACTGTTATGGATTCGGATTCTCCCTAATTATGTTGTGGATGAAGTGGATGCATGTGTATGAGGATATTATTTTCTTTTCTTTTCTTGATTTTTATTTTTTCTTTTGTTCTGTTTTTTTTCTCTTTTTTCTGCATATATTTTTTTTTTTCGTTTTTTTTTTTTTTTATTATTATTATTGGATCGTTTCTTTTTTTTCTCTCTCTACTTTTCTCTCTCTCTCTCTTCTCCCCCAAGCTCAGCGATTTATGATACCGATTTGCATATGTGGCGTCAATTTTTTTGGCACGTTTATGGCAGTCCCAAACGTGACATGCGACGCAGCGGCACTCGCAATCATCTGACCTCGAGTTGAAGTGAGGTCATTCGGAGCCAATTCAGCATAAATGTCTTCTTGACCTTTGGCTTCTGCGCTGTAGCATTTTTTTTGTGTATTTTTTTTTAGTTTTTTGTTTCTGAAAGTTGTACTCTTTTTTTTTAAATAGATTTTTGTCTGTTTTTCTCTGTATATTTAGTCGAGTTTGCTTTCCTATATGTTTTATTTTTTGTACATTTGCTTTATTTTCATTTTTTATTTATTTTTATTTTGATGTTTTTTCTTCTTCTTCTACTGTGTGTTGGTTGAGAGTTTTTGTTTTTTTGTTCTCTCTTTCTCTCATTCTTACGTGGATATTATTATTTAGTGATAACATTTCTTTTTGCAGCTTTTGGTGGGGTGATAATTGTTTCCTGTCGTTACTGATCTTGTTATTATTTATTTATTTGTTTGTTTGTTAGATTTTGTTGTTATAAGCAGTCTTAACTGTTCTTGTTAACATTTTCGTTATTATTATTATTGTTGTGTTGTTGTATTATTAATCATCATCATCATCAATTTATTTCAATTGTTATTCATCATCATCATCATCATCATCATCATCATCATCATCATCATCATCATCATCATCATCATTCATCATCATCATCATTCATCATCACATCATTTCATTATTATAATTATCATCACCACCACCATCATCATCATCATCCTTATCATCATCATCATCATCATCAGCAGCAGCAGCAGCAGCAGCAGCAGCAGCGCAGCAGCAGCATCCTTATCATCATCATCACATCACCATTCATCACATCATTTCCTTATTATTATTATCACCACCACCATCATCATCATCATCATCATCATCATCATCATCATCATCATCATCATCATCATCATCATCATCATCATCATCATCATCATCATCATCATCATCATCATCATCATCATCATCACCACCACCATCACCACCACCATTATAATTATTGATATTACTACTAATACTTGTACTATTATTATATGCGTTATTAATTGCACAGTGGCACTGACGACATTCATGTCATGCAGGGGTGTGCGTTGATGCGAGCGAGTGCAGTGGAGGTTGGGTGTGGCACTCGCCTCCCTTGCTCTGGCACTGTGTATCGTATTTCCAGCTCGGGCCGTGGTCCGTCGCCGAATGCCCGTGGTCCATGATGTCGTCATACCTCATGTGATGCTGCCAGACCTCATGTGATAGGTCTTATGCGGTCACTTCAAGCATCATGTGATAGGTCTTATGCGGTCACTTCAAGCATCATGTGATGGGTGTTATGCGTTCACTTCAAGCATCATGTGATAGGTCTTATGCGTTCACATCAAGGATCATGTGATAGGTTTATGCGTCACTTCAGTTATGTGATAGGTCTTATGCGTTCACTTCAGTTATGTATATTTATGCGTTCACTTCAAGATCATGTGATAGGTCTTATGCGTTCACTTCAAACATCATGTGATAGGTCTTATGCGGTCACTTCAAGATCATGTGATAGTCTTATGCGTTCACTTCAATATCATTGTAGTCTTATGCGTTCACTTCAAATATCATGTGATAGGTCTTATGCGGTCACTTCAAACATCATGTGATAGGTCTTATGCGTTCACTTCAAGCATCATGTGATAGGTCTTATGCGTTCACTTCAAGCATCATGTGATAAGGCTTATGTATTGACGTCAGACCTGTGTCATGTTAGATCTCGCGATGATGTGAAACGTCGGGTGACATGAGAGACCTTGTGTTGACGTAGATCTCGTGCGTTGAGATGAAACCTCATGTGATGACGTGCGATTTTATTTGTTTTTCGATCCCATGAGGCGTATGAGGTTAGATTCCATGCGAGTCTCCCAAACCGCATGTGGGACGTTAGATCTGATGCAGTGACGTCGAGTGCCATCCGATGTCATGAGAAATTGTCATACGTCAAGTGGTGTTAGGTCCCATGTGATAGATCTCGTATGTCAGAGATGCAATGAATGCCATCCGATTCATGAGAAATTGTCATACGTCAATCCCATGTGATAGATCTCGTATGTCAGAGATGCAATGACGTCGAGTGCCATCCGTGTCATGAGAATTGTCATACGTCAAGTGGTGTTAGATCCCATGTGATAGATCTCGTATGTCAGAGATGCAGTGACGTCGAATGCCATCCGATGTCATGAGAAATTGTCATACGTCAAGTGGTGTTAGATCCCATGTGATAGATCTCGTATGTCAGAGATGCAATGACGTCGAGTGCCATCCGATGTCATGAGAAATTGTCATACGTCAAGTGGTGTTAGGTCCCATGTGATAGATCTCGTATGTCAGAGATGCAGTGACGTCGAATGCCATCCGATGTCATGAGAAATTGTCATACGTCAATTGTGTTAGATCCATGTGATAGATCTCGTATGTCAGAGATGCAATGACGTCGAGTGCCATCCGATGTCATGAGAAATTGTCATACGTCAAGTGGTGTTAGATCCCATGTGATAGATCGTATGTCAGAGATGCAGTGACGTCGAGTGCCATCGCATGAGAAATTGTCATACGTCAAGTGGTGTTAGATCCCATGTGATGTTAGATCTCGTATGATGCCGTCAGACCGCACATGATGTTAGAACTCGTGGGGTGACGTCCAACCTCAAGTGATGCTGTGTCTGATGGGATGTCAGAGCGTAAGTGAGATTGGTCTTATGGGGACGTCAATCACGTGTGTATAAGGATATATTTTAAATTTTTCTTTTTGATTTATATATATTTTTGTTCTGCTTTTCATTTATTTTTTTTCTCTTTTTTCTGTATATGTGTTCATTTCTGTTTTTTTTATCGTTTTTTTCTCTCTCTACTCTTTGTTCTCTCTCTCTCTTCTCATACGAAGTCTTCCTTTCGCTGGAACGATACTGAAGGCGGTCATGATACGTGCGTGAC
>NW_020869272.1:32500-42500 GCF_003789085.1 Penaeus vannamei | reverse complement strand
GGTGTGGTGGATTGGTGGGTGGATGGGTGGATGGGTGGATGGTTGGTAGTTGGGTGGATGGATGGGTGGATGGGGGTGATGGTCGGATAGTTGAGTGGTTAGGCGGGTTGGTTGAACCGGTGAGGTTTGCGCTTACTCGTCCACATTTATTGTTTCTCTCGTTATCGGATGTTATGCTTTATTATTTATTTACATGTTCTTGTTATTCACCGTCGAATGTTCGCCTTTCTTTGTAGCTTCTTCCTTTGTTGTCTTTGTTCCTCCCTCGTGTCAAACTCTCTCTTTGTCCCTCTTTGCTTGGCGTCGCTCTATTCCTCTCGCGTGTCAACCTCGTTCTTTGTTCCAGCTTTCTTTGCGTCTCTTTCTTCCTCCCACGTGCCGGTTCCTTTCTTTCTCCCCTCATTCCCTTCTCCTCTTTTCTTCTTGTTTCCTCCGCCATTCTCTTCTCCCCTTTTCTTCTCGTCCCCTCCGCTATTCTCTATTCCCCTTTCTTCTCGTTACCTCGGCAATTCTCTTCCCCTTTCGTCTTATTTCCTCCGCCATTCCCTTCTTCCCATTTTCTTCTCGTTCCCTCTGCCATTCCCATATTCCACCCCTTTCGTCACGCCTCCTTCGCCTCCCCCCCCATTCCCCTCTTCTTAATTCCGTTCCTTAAGTCCATCACTTCACGCCTCGGCTCCTCCTCGCTTCCACGCCACTTGAAGCCGGGTCCTCCTCGGCTTTTCGTCCTACGCATCTTCTTCCTCTTTCTTCCTTCTTCGTCTGGTTCTTCTGATTCTCCTGCGTTTTTGTGCTTGTTTCTCTGTGATATGTTTGTTCTTGTTTTTTTTTCCTGTTACTTCTTGTATTTCTTTTTCTTCTTCTCTCGCCTTCCTTCTTCCTCTTCCTCTTCCTCCTCCTCCTCCTCCTCCTCCTCCTCCTCCTCCTCCTCCTCCTCCTCCTCCTGCTCATCCCCTCCTTTACTTTTTCCTCCCCCTTCTCCTCCTCTTCCTACTCTTTCTCCTCGCGCGTGTGTGTGTATTGTGTATGTATGCGTGTGTGGTTGTGTTTGTGTCTTTAATTAGATGTAAACGTATAGATATATGTTTCTATGTTTTCCCTGAGGCTTTCGCTCTATCGCGTTATATAAGTATTGTTTGTTTTAGTTCAGTGGAAGGTGAGTTGGGAAGATAATGTTTACTTCATTAATTGTTTCCCTCGTAAACATCCCATCATTCATTATTTTTTCTCTTTATGTATTCATTTATTTATCCATTATTGGTAGGGGAGAATAGATGAGGAGGAAGGAGGGAGGGAGGGAGGAGGGGGAGGGAGGGGAGGAGGGGGAGGGAGGGAGGGAGGAGGGAGGGAGGGAGGGAGGGAGGGAGGGGAAGGAAGGAGGGAAGGAGGAGGAGGTAGGGAGGGAGGGAGGGAGGAGAAGAGAGAGGAGGAGAGAGGAGAGGGAGAGGAGAGGTGGATGCATGGTGGAAGGGAGGTATTGGTGGTGACTCAATTCAGGTTTCATATCTGCATTGGATGTCAGGGATGGGATCGAGTGTCTCCAGTGCAATGGATGTTTTTTTTTTTTTTTTTTTTATATAAAGTATGGCATATAGATATTTTTGTAGTTTACTTGTATTTAGAATTGTTGGAAGATATACCTTATTTAGATTATCTAGTGATTTAAACATTGTTTGTGAAAGGATGATGTGATTCAAAAAGAAATATGTTTATATGTTGCTATATCATTTGTGAGTATGTACGTGTGTACGTATGCAATGTAAATACGTCCACTTACCTATTTCCCGCGCGCGCGTCCGGGCCCAAGGCGAGCGGATCGCGCGGGAGCAAGCGCGCCGCTGTCCCTCACGCCGGCCCAGTTTCCCCCCGTCGCCCGCCTTGAGTTTTTCCCCCGCTGGCGCTTTCTCTTTCTTTATTATTCTCTCTCTCTCGCTATTTTTGTCTCTCTCTCTCTCTCTCTCTCTCTCTTCCTCTTCTTCTCTCTCTCTCTCTCTCTCTCTCTCTCTCCTCTCTCTCTCTCTCTCTCTCTCTCTCTCTCTCTCTCTCTCTCTCTCTCTCTCTCTCTTCTCTCTTCTCTCGTATCTCTCTCTGTCTCTCCTCCTCGCTCCCCTCCTCCCTCCCTCCCTCCCTCTTCCTTCCTTCCTTCCTTCCCTCCTCCTCCCTCCTTCCCTCCTCCCTCTCCCTCCCTCTCCTCCTCCCTCTCCTCTCCTCTCCTCCTTCCCTCTCTCCCTCCCTCTCTTTCCTCCTCCTCCCTCTCTCTCTCTCTCTCCCTCTTTATTAATTTCTCTCTTTCCCCTTGCGCTGCCTCAGTATGGCGAGAGGCATTTGGGTCAGGGATGTTGCTGTGTATTGTTTGTTGATCATTCGATGGTCTTTCGTAATCGTTTTCTTTTCTTTTTTTTTCTTTTCTTGTTGTTTTTTTCGGTAAAATTGGAGATCGCGCTGGGCCGGGTTTGTTTTCTCTAGCCCTTCTTCTCTCTCTTTCTTTTTTTTTTTGTCTTTTCTTTATTCCGTTTCTTTTTGTCTTGATCGTTATATATTTATTTTTTTTTTTTATGATGGTTTATATTCTTTCCTCTTCTCTGTTTCTTTTTTTTCTTCTCTTTATCCCGTTTCTTTTGTCTTGATCGTTATGTGTTCCTTTTGCTTATAAGTTTCAACTTTTTTTTTTTTTTATGATGGTTATTATTTTTAAGTCCTCTTCTCTCTGTTTCTTTTCTTTTTCGTCTATTCTTTATCCGTTTATTTTGTCCTTGATCGTATATATTCCTTTTTTTATGATGGTTTTATCTTAAAGCTCCTCTTCTCTGCTGTTTCTTTTCTTTTTGTCTATTCTTTATCCGTTTATTTTGGCTTGATCGTTATATATTCCTTTGTTTTTTTATGATGGTTATTATTCTTTAAGCTTCCTCTTCTCTCTGTTTCTTTCTTTTTTGTCTAATTCCTTTATCCGTTTATTTTGGCTTGATCGTTATAATTCCTTTTTGTTTTTTTTTATGATGGTTATTATCTTTTTAAGCTCCTCTTCTCTGTTTCTTTTTCTTTCTACCGTTATTCTTTCTCGTTTATTTTGGCTTGATCGTTATATATTCCTTTTGTTTTTTTTTATGATGGTTATTATTCTTTAAGCTCCTCTTCTCTCTGTTTTTTCTTTTTTTTTCGTCTATTCTTATATCCCGTTTATTTTGTCTTGATCGTTATTATTCCTTTTGCTTATAAGTTTTCACCCCTTTTTATGATGGTTATTATTTTTTAAG
Source organism: Penaeus vannamei (assembly GCF_003789085.1). Classification (NCBI taxonomy): domain Eukaryota; kingdom Metazoa; phylum Arthropoda; class Malacostraca; order Decapoda; family Penaeidae; genus Penaeus; species Penaeus vannamei. The sequence continues at coordinate 39,243 of NW_020869272.1, read as the reverse complement.
CTCTTCTTCTCTCTGTTTCTTTTTTTTTCTCTCTTTATCCCTTTTCTTTCTTTGTCTTTATCGTCATATATTCCTTTTGCTTATAAATTTCATATATTTTTTTAAGCCCCTCTTTCTGTCTCTTTTCTTTCTTTTGTCTTTTCTTTACCCCCTTTCCTTTGTCCTGGTCGTCATATTTTCTTTTTGCTTATATGGTTCACCTTTCGTTTTTTTTCTGATAATTATTATTCTTAAATTTGGGAGCGATATTCATATTTGATTGTATTTCGAAACGAGCGCTTGACCTTCTTTGGGTGAGGGTCAAGGTCACCTCAGCCTCTCGACCTTTGACCTTGGCCGGATGTGTTGTCGCATGACGAGCGTTTCGTGTTGTTCGTGGTCATTTATTGTTTTTAAATTGGCTCTTTGTTTCCAGTTGTCAGTCTGTGTTTAGTCTTCCCTTGCATTTCTGAAATTGGATTATCCTTTCTTCTTTCTTTCTGTCATCGTTCTTTATTGGGCTGTTCCCCACCATCTATCCATCCATCCATCCATCCATCTATCTATCTATCTATCCATCAATCTATCTATCTGTCTATCCATCTGTCCATCATCCATCCAATCCATCCTCTCTTTATCTATCCATCCATCTATCTCTCCATCCATCTATCTATTCATCTATCCATCCATCTATCTATCCACTCACCACGCCTCTGCTCTCCCACGCATACCATTTCCGCATCCTTCCAGTCACCTATCATGCACTTCATTACATCGAAAAGAACGTGTTATGTAGTGCATGATAAACAGTATTTTTTTTTTATTTACCTCTCTTCATTTTTTATTTCTTTATTTTGTTTTTTCACTTATCTATTTTTTGTGGGGATGTGAATATGCACGGTGAGTTGGTGAGGGAGAGAGCGTTTGGGATTTTTTCTCTCTCTTTGTCTACCTTCCCGTCTCTGTCTCTCTCTCTCTCTCTCTCTCTCTCTCTCTCTCTCTCTCCTCTCATTCTCTCTCTCTCTCGCTCTCTCTCTCTCTCTTTCTTTCTTTCTTTCTTTCTCTTCTCTCTCTGCCTCTCTCTCTCTCGTCTCTCTCTCTCTCTCTCTCTCTCTCTCTCTTTCTCTTTCTCTTCTCTTCTTCCCTCTTTCCCTCTTTCCCTCTTCCCTCTTTCTCCTCTCTCTCCCTCTTTCTCCCCCCCTCTCTCTCTCCTCTCTCTCTCTCTTCTCTCTCTTCTCTCTCTTCTCTCTCCTCTCTCGTCTCTCTCTCTCTCTCTCTCTCTCTCTTTCTCTTTCTCTCCTTCTCTTTCTCCCTCTTTCCTCTTTCTCCCTCTCTCCTCTTCTTCTCCCCCCCCCCTCTCTCTTCTCTCTCGCTCTCTCTCTCTCTCTCTCTCTCTCTCTCTCTCTATCTCTCTCGTCTCTCTCTCTCTCTCTCTCTCTCTCTCTCTCTCTCGTGTTCGCTTCTCCCGTTTCCTTCCCTTCCGTCCATCCCTTTTTCCAGTAATGAAAAGATCCTTCCTGCCCATAAGTCTTTTGATATTTGAGCGGGCAAAGTTGGTTAAAGTTACTAACTTCCCTGCCCTCTGCCTGTGCCCCTTCCCCCTCCCCCCTCCTCTCCTCTCCTTCCTTTCTCCCTCCCCCTTCCCTTCCTCCCCCCCCCTTTTCCTTCCCCCCCTTTCTCCTTCTCCCCCCTTCTTCCCTCCCCTTCTTCCCTTCTCCACCCCCCTTCCCCTCTCCATCCAAGCTGTTTGTGTCAGCTGGAGGGAAGTTGGGGGACATTTTTTCCCCCCCTCATCATTTTACTTCTTTTTAATTTTTTCCTTTCCTTTACGTGATCTGTTTTTTTCTCTCTGAAGGTTGTGTGTAGGGGGAAGGAGGGAGAGGGGAGGGGGAGGGGAGGGGAGGGGAGGGGGGTAGACTGTTCTTTTAAGGTTGTAGCGGCTCGAGGAATTTGGCCGGAAGGATGGTGGATAGAGGGACGGGGTGAGAAAACGGAGAATAACAACACAGGAATATATCTAGGCAGCTGTTGTCACTTTATCATCATCATCTTTTTTTTTTTTTTTTCCTTTTCCCTCTTCGTATCTTTCACCTTCTCTTCTCCCTCCCCTTTCTTCCCTTTTTCTTCTTCTTTTAGAGGTCGTGTAGTTCGGGACCTTTCTTTTCTATCTCTTTAATTGAAATGATTTATATGTCTCGGATTCCATTCTTCTCTTTAATTGAGATGATTTACATGTCTCGGATTTCACCTGATCGCAGTTGTAATGTTTTTTCCGTAATTTGACATGAATATTGCGCATGAATATTGTGCCCGGTCTTAGCAAGTCTATGAGAGTTCTAGTCTTTATGGATATTGGAACATGCAAGATATACTTCGCTACAAGTCTAATTCTCGGGTCTTAATTGGAGGGAGCCCTGATGTTAACGATGACAATAATTAATACCGTATGGATTCCCGTTGTCTTAATGAACCGGGAGTTTAATTAGGGGTGATATTAATGAGGGATAATGTTCGTGCTCTGGGCCCTCAAGTATGCCTGCTTTGGGAATGCAGTTGGGCGACGCGCCTAATGGGGTTTGAAGGCTCTTTTTTGGGGCGTGTTTAGGGGTCGTAGTGTGGTCGTGTGTGATGTTCCGTCTCGTAATCCAAGGGGACTGTGATGGATCGTCTGCCGGCTTCGGTCTCTAAGTGTGATGTATGCTTTTGAAGAGATTCGGGCGCTTCGGAGAGTCACTTGAGGGTTAGTCCTTCGGAGAGTTTGAGGGTTTAGTCTTTAAGTGTGATGTATCCTTTTGAAGAGATTTGGCTTCATTGAGGGCTAGTCTTTGAGTGTGATGTATCCTTTTTAAGAGATTTAGGCGCTCGGAGAGTCACCTGAGGGTTAGTCGCTTCGGAGAGTCACTTGAGGGTTAGTCGCTTCGGAGAGTCACTTGAGGTCTAGTCTTTAAGTGTGATGTATCCTTTTGAAGAGATTTAGGCGCCTAGGATAGTCACTTGAGGGCTAGTCTTTGAGTGTGATGTATTTACCAAAAAAAGGGCCAATTCATCCCCATTCATCGATCGAGACTCTTCAACGATCACGACGACCACTACTGTTACTACTACCACCACTACGACAGCCTGGGGTCGTTGTGAATCACGAATCTTGAACGAGGTATTGATCGAAGAAGCTCGTGAGTCAGCTACTTGATCCGGGGGAAGTACACGTTGTTTAAGGTGGAGGAGGAGGAGGAGGAGGAGGAGGAGGAGGAGGAGGAGGAGGAAGGGAGGAGGAGGAGGAGGAGGAGGAAGGAGGAGGAGGAGGAGGAGGAGGAGGAGGAGGAGGAGGAGGAGGTGGGGGAGGTGGGTGGTGGTGGTGAATGTGGAGGTGAAGAGGAGGTGTGGAGGAGGAGGTGGTGGAGGAGGTGGTGGTAGGTGTTGGGTGGAAGAGGAGGTGGAGGTGAGGAGGGATGTGGAAGAGGAGGTGAGGTGGAAGGGAGGTGGAGGTGGAAGGGGAGGTGAAGGTGGAGGAAGAGGAGGTGGAGGTGGAAAGAGGGGAGGGAGGAGATGATGGTGGTGGAGGTTGAGGTGGAGGAGATGGTGGTGGTGATGGTGGTGGTGGTGGTGGATGTGTGAGGTGGAGGTGGAAGGAGGAGGAGGTGGTGGTGGTGGTGTTAGTGGAAGGTGGTGATGGGTGGGTGGAAGGTGAAGGAAAAGGGAAGGGAAAGGGAAAAGGGGATGGGGAAGGGGAGGGAAAGAGGGGAGGGAGACTAGGGGGAGGGGGAGGGGGAGGAGGGGGGGGTTGCGAGTTGCTTTAGGGAGCAAACAGTAAAACCGAATAGAACGAGCCAAAAGGTGCATCAAGCCGTTCTTTGGTGACCGGTCACATAGAACCGAAGACCCGATGCGCGTGGATCAGGTGCCGGCGCGCCCTCGCGGCGCTGTCATGCCGGGCGCGCTGGCGTGAGGGTTGGCCGGCGTCCAGGAGTGTGTTGATGGTCGGGTCGAAAGCGGCCAGCTCGCTCGGGCGGACCTTTTGCCCTCCCGCCGCCCGGACGCGTCTGTCTGTTTGTCTCTCCGTCTGTGTGCTTGTCTGTCTGTCTATCTTTGTCTGTCTCTCTGTCTGTGTGCTTGTCTGTCTGTCTGGTTGTCTGTCTCTGTGTGTTCTTGTCTGCTCCTGTCCTTTGTCTGGGCGGTTGTGTTTGTGTGTCTGTCTGTTTCTGTCTCTCTGTCCTGTGTGTCTTTGTCTGTCTGTCTGTCTTTGTCTGGCGGTGTGTTGGTGTGTCTGTCTGTTTGTCTCTCTGTCTGTGTGCTTGTCTGTCTGTCTGTCTTTGTCTGGCGGTGTGTTCGTGGTGTCTTGTCTGGTCTTTTGTCTGGCAGTGTGTTTGTGTGTGTGTCTGCTGTTCTCATTCATTCGCTCTGTGTTTTCTCTCGTCTCTTTAGTCTCTCACTCTCTCTCTCTCCTCGTTTTTTCTCGTTATCTTTCTTACCATATCCATTTCGCTACTCCTCATACTCATGTCTCACTTTCCTCCCGTCCTCCTTTGTCCTTTCCCCTTAACCCTATCTCTCCTCCCTCTCATCTCCCTCTATCCTCCTCCCTCCCCTCCTCCCCTCTCTCCTTCTCCCCTCTCACCTCTCCTCTTCCTCCTCCCTCCCCTCATCACCTCTCCTCCCCTCTCACTCCTCCCCTTCCTCCCTCCACCTTCTCCCTCCCCCTCTCTCTCCCCCTCTCCTCCGCTCCCTCCTCCACCCTTCCCTTTCTCCCCTCTCCTCCTTCACCTCCTCCCTCCCCTCCTTCTTCTCCCTCTTCTCTTCTCCTCCCTCCCCTCCCCATATTCGTCTTCTCCGGACTTGGGTTTATATATGTGCCTGCATGTTCGTGGTCAATTTTATAAAATCAACTTCTTTGCTCATGTGAATTATTTTTGTGCAGATTATATTGAATGGTATATCTGGTTGATTTGCCAGTTTCATTTATGAATTTGAAGTGCCAAATGTTTGATTTATACCGTGAATTGTGCAGTTTGGATATATGATGATTGTGGATTATATTGATCGAATTGTTAATGCTGGTGTGATAATTATAGAATGTTAAAAAAAAAACTGATTGCTTATTTAAATGTCATTGCAGCGTGATGTACTTGTACGTGATGTAATATTATACCTGACAATAAAACAAAATGTCGTTGTACTAACGAAAAAATCAGAACCCCCCTTATCAAAAAAAAAAAGAATGATAAATTAAAGCAGTAAGCATTCGAAAAGTTACAAAATTGTGAAAATTTGCACGTCCAGCACATCCCTCCCCCTCAAAAACTATAAAAGGGTTTCCAGATTTGGATTATTTAGAATGACCATCCCTTCCATCCCTTCCATAAAGTAAAAAAAGTATTTCAGATTTGGAAAATGAAGAGAACGAAACTAGCCCCCCTCCATAATACGAAAAAGGCTCAAAGAATGTGAAAATCTAGATAAACACCCCCATCAAAAAGCCAGATTTGGAATATGTAGTTGTCCAAAACCATTCCACCCCCCCCCCCCCAAAAAAAAAAGTCCTGCTCAGGAAAATCTGGAACTCATAAGCACCAACTAAAAGGAAAAATAAATAATAAAATAAAAACATAAAAAAAAAAACGTTTCCAGATTTGGAGACTGGTAATTCTTTCGCCACTTGTTTCCCTTCAACACCGGCGAATATCTTGGCCGCTGTGACCTCCCCGAGCAGTCTTTTCACCGCCTCCATTTCGTAGGTGTGAGCGTGGTGGTGGTCGCAGGGACGCCACCCTCCCCCTACTCCTCGAGGACAGTGCCAGTGTCAGTGCCAGTGCCACTCGCGAGACACTGCAGAGGATATGGGCGAAGTTACCGTATGTAGCCTCCTCTTCTCCTTCATCTTTTTTCTCCTCTGTTTCTTTCTTTATCTCTGTTTTCTTTTCCTTTGCAAGTCTCTAGTCTGTTGGAATGACGTGTTCGTCGTTTTCTTAGGAGGCTAAAGCTTCGTGTTTTCTGTTGAGCATGATCTCTACAGGCTGGTCCTTTTGCATGCTCTCTCTCTCTCTCTCTCTCTCTCTCTCTCTCTCTCTCTCTCTCTCTCTCTCTCTCTCTCTCTCTCTCTCTCTCTCTCTCTCTCTCTCTCTCCTCTCTCTCTCTCATCTCTCTCTCTCTCTCTCTCTCTCTCTCTCTCTCATCTCTCTCTCTCTTTCTCTCCTTCCTTCTTCTTCTTCTTACTTCTTCCTTCTTCTTCTTCTTTTCTTTCTTCTTCTTCTCCTTCTCACTTCTCGCTTCTCCTTCTTCTTCTTCTCTTNTTTGTGTATGTATATGTGTGTGTGTGTATGTATATGGATGGGTGTATGTATGCGTGTGTGGGTGTTTACTTTTGTGTGAATATGTATGTGTTTGTGTTTCTATGAATATGGACATGTGTATTTGTGGCTGCTTGTTCGTCCGTCTATATGTGTACTTGAGTTGCAAATCATTTTAGCACAAGTCGTGGGCCTTTTCTTCCATTTAAATGGCACTTACATATAAGAAGACAAAGCAGAGTAAACGACAATCTTTTTGCATCAGGGAAAATGGCTACATACTTTTTCACGGCAGAGCAAGTGGCGCTCTTTTCACAGCAGAGTAAATGCCACTCCTTTTACAGCAAATCAAGTGGGCTGTGACAGTGCCGAAGTGCCATCCACACGAGGAACCCCGGCGAAAGACGTGGGAGTGGGCGCTGGGAACCGACTTTCTCTTTCACAGAAGGGCCATATCCCTTTCTTATCAAGGGGCTGGTT
>NW_020869272.1:0-7500 GCF_003789085.1 Penaeus vannamei | reverse complement strand
TATGTATGTATGTTTATGTATGTATGTATGTGTAATGCATGTATTGTTATGTATGCATGTATGTATGTATGCATGTATGTATGTATGTATGTATGTATGTGTGTGGTATGTACATATAGACAGATCTCTCTCTCTCTCTCTCTATCTATCTATCTATCTATCTATCTATCTCTATCTCTGTCTATGTATGTATGTATGTATGTATGTATGTACATGTATGTATGTATGTATGTAATGTATGTATGTATGGTATGTATGTTGTATGTATGTATGTATGCATGTATGCATGCATGTATGCATGCATGTATGTATGTATGTATGTGTGTGTGTGTATGTACATACAGACAGACAAACAAATACATTCACTCACGCTCTGTGTTTGTTAGTCTGTGCATGCGAGGACACAACAATGCATACAAATGATATTACAGCCAATTTTGTATCTGGAATGAAACCGTTGTTATCACAGCGACCCCCCCTCCCCCTCCCACCCCCCCCCTCCACCACCTCCACCACACCACCCCCCCACCCCCCACCCCCACCACCCCCCCACACGCACACAAAACAAACAGCGTATTCCTTTGAAGCAGTATATAGGGACAGAATAACAATATACAAAAATAACGGAATAAATGAATTCCCTCTTTTCCCTCCCCCCTCTCCCTCTCCCTCCCGCAGGATAAAAAAAAAAAAAACATTTTAAAATAGAAAATAATAATTGTCGAACAATAGAGCAATCAGGGCTGATGAGTGCTGTCAATCAAAAAAAAAAAAAAAAAAAAAAAAACGATAACTATTGATATATTTTTTTCTTTAATTACTATAATGCCGTTGTAGTTGTTTTAATCATGATCATTGTTATCATTATCCTGATTATGGCGATGATCTAAATTGATACTATTCTGACTATGAAAATATATAGATTTTTAACATCATCACTATCATTGTGATATTGATGCTAATGGTGACAGTGATAGTGATGATGATAATAGTAATTCTTCTGCTATTGTTGATTAAAAACTGATAAGGATGATGATAATGATTATAGTAACAATAATAACAATGGTGATGGTAATGATAGCGATATCATCATTACTATTATCATTATTATTACTTATTGTTTATATCGTTATCACTTTCTATTTGAAGAAAGAACAAGAAAAAGAAAAAATATGGTAGACGCACACGTATGCACAAAAACAATCATATACACAGAAACACAAAAACAGACATACACAAATACATACACTCACTAACACATACATACGAACACATACACATACAAACACACGCACAAACACGAACACACACACAAATACAAGCACAGAAACACACAAACATACATATACAAACACATACGCTCACAAGCACACATATACACACGAACACACACACACACACACACACAGCACAAAACAAACAGACACACATACATACAAACAACAGCACAAACACACACACAATACACACGCACACACAAACAAACACACCACAAACACATACCCCTCCCAAACTTCCTAAAACCCTCACCCCCCTCACCAAAAAAAAAAAAAAAAAAAAAAAAAAAAAAAAAAATCTCCCAAAAGACATGTACTGCTCCTTATCAACTCCCCCCCCTCCCCTCCCCCGTGCCACCTATGGGGGGGGGGGGTCTAAGGGAGTGGGAGGGAGGGGGAAAGGGAGACCGAACATCACTCCCTGAAGGTGGAAATGAGCACAAGAGATAAAACAAAACAACAACAAAAAACAACACAACAACAACAACAACAACGACAACGACAAAAAAAAGCAGTTGCCAAGAAAACACCAAGGAGGTAATATCTGGAATCGATATGGACGAAGAACAAAGACAAAAGGAGCCTCGAGAACAGAGGAGTTGGGGGGGAGAGGAGAGAGAGAGGGGGAGGGGAGAGGAGGGAGGGGGGAGAGAGGAGGGAGAGGGGAGAGGAGGGGGGAGAGAGAGGAGAAAGATATATTTTTTTTTCTCCTTTTTTATATAAATAAAAGATTGCTGCAAGATCACTTGTAGGTTTCGAGGATATTAAAAGTTTCTTGTTTTTTTTTATGTGGTGCAAATACGGGAGAAATATTGAGTGGAGTTATAGGGAAGGGAATAGGAAGTGGGAGAAGATAGAAAGGAAGAGAGCGAGAGGAAATGGGAGAGAAGAGAGAGAGTGAAATAAAAAGAGAGAAGAGAGAGAAGAGAGAGGGAAGGAGGGAAGAGAGAGAGAGAGAGAGAGAGAGAGAGAGAGAGAGAGAGAGAGAGAGAGAGAGAGAGAGAGAGAGAGAGAGAGAGAGAGAGAGAGAGGAGAGAGAGGAGAGAGAGAGAGAGTAGAGAGAGGGAGAAGAGAGAAGAGAGAAAAGAAGAGAGAGAGAGAGAGAAAGAAGAGAAGAAAGAGAAGAAAGAGAGAGAAGAGATGATGAGAGACAAGAGAAGATATATAGATAGATAGAAAGAGGAAAGGAGAGAAGGTGAGAGTGAATACGAGAGAAAGAGAGAGAAAAGTAGTTAGAACGAGAGAGAGAACGGAAGAGAAAGAGAAAGAGATCAAAATAGATATGAAGATCTCCCTTCCTCCTCTTCCTCCAACTCCTGCTCGAAAAAACGCATTTTGATCTTCAACAATTTTTCCTAAAGCTACTCAAAAAAAAGGGTAAAATATCCTAAATCTCCACATTATCTATTTTTCTCCACTTTGAGGACTTCGATACAACGATAAATCTGCTTTAACGGTAATATCTAACATTTTTTTTTCTTTCCTTTTCAAAACTTACTTCACATCCTTCGGTAGATCAACGAGAGACGAAATATCTACCTATATTTCCATTCGTAAAATAATTGTTTTTTTTCAAATAAGAAACACTAAGATATAAGTAAATAAACGAAAACAATATAAGTAGATAAAAACAAAACAAAAACAAACCAAAGTAGACGAATAGAAAAAAAACAGCATTAATCTGTATCTCACGAAGCATAACAAAATGATAATCCACAGCGCAACACGGAATTAACAATGGGATCCCCTTCTCTCCATCCGGATCACACGTCGCCTTATTTCCGGATGCCAGAATCGGATCCGCGGGATCTGAACGAGCGGAGTACACGGCAAATATAGATGTTCATCTCTCGGGGCTCCTGGATGTTGCAGTAAATTGGCAATTTCACCGTTGGCGAAGAGGATAACAGCCAATATTGCAATTTGCCAGCTGGACGAACTGGCGGGGGGACGTCTGGGCATGATTTCCACAAGATGGGTGGGCGGAGTGAAGGAGATGGAGAGAGAGAGAGAGGGAGGAGAGAGGAGGAGAGGGAGAGAGGAGAAGGAGAGAGAGGGAGGGAGGGATGGAGGGAGGGAGGGAGGGAGAGGGAGGGAGGAGGGAGGGGAGAGGGAGGAGGGAGGGGAGGGAGGGAGAGAGAGAGAGGGAGGGAGGAGGGAGAGGGAGAGAGGGAGAGGGAGAGGGGAGGAGGAGGGAGGGAGGGAGGGCGGGAAGGGAGGGAGGGAGGGAGGGAGAGAGAGAGAGAGAGAGAGAGAGAGAGAGAGAGAGAGAGAGAGAGAGAGAGAGAGAGAGAGAGAGAGAGAGAGAGAGAGAGAGAGGAGGGGGGGGTGAGGGTTCGAGAGGGAGGAAGATAGAGGGGGTGGGAGGGAAGGAAGGAGGGAGGGAGAGAGAAAAAGAGAGAGAGATAGAGAAGAAGAAGAGAGAGAGAAAGAGAAGAAAAGAGAAGAGAAGAGGAGAGGAGAGAAAGAGAGAGAGAGATCGAACCCAACAGGAAGAAAAAAAAAACAAAACAAAAAAAACAGAAAAATCACAAAAACCGCTTCCCACAAGCTAATCCCTGGTAAGAAGGATTAGGAAGGAATTATACAAGGATTTAGACGAAGAAGAAGAAGAAAAAAAAGACAAGAAGAAAGAAAAAGAAAGAAAAGAGGGAGGGAATCGAGGAATCGAGAAACAAAAACAAAATCCGGGAATCGAAGAGGTTTAAATGGCATCGGATCCTATGACGCGACTAATTCGAGGAGGATCGCCAAGACGAGGCAGTTTTTTCGAGTCTATGAATTTGTGTTGTTTTTTTTATTGTATCTGAGAAGGTAGGGAGGGGAATTGGGGGGAGGGGCGGGGGTGGGGGGTGCGGGAGGGGGGGTTAGGGTGGAGGTAGGGGTGGGGAAGGGGAGGAATGGGGGAAGGGTGGGGGAAGAGGGGTGGGGGAGGGGTGGGGGAGGAGAGGGGGGGGAAGGGGAAGAGTAGGGGTGGGGAAAGGTAGGGAGGGGAAGGTGGTGGGGATGTGGGAAGGGGAGAGCGGGAAAGGTAGGGGGAAGGGGGGAAGGGGGGGTTAAGGGGGTGGGGGGAAGGGTTTGGTGGAAGAAGGGAGGATGGGGGAAGGGGTAGGGGAAAGGGGGAAGGTAGGGGGAAGGTGTGGGTGAAGAAAGGGGGTGAGATGGGGAAAGGGTAGGGAGGGGGGAAGGTAGGGGGAAAGAGGGGTAGAAAGAGGGATGGAGAGGGGGGAGGGGGGAAGTATGGAAAGGTTGCGGGGTAGGGGAGGGGGTTTAAGGGATGGTACGGGGGAGGGGGGGGAGCAAGGTATAGGGAAAGGGGGCGGGTGGAAAGGGTAGGAAGGATAGGTAGGGTGGAGGAGGGTAGAAAGGGGGAAGAAGGGGGCTAGAGGGAAATGGGATAGGGGATAGGTAGAGAGAGGATAATAAATCCTGGAGTAGAATATAGGAATAGGGAGAGAGTGGAGGAGAGGGAAAGAGAACAGGAGTAGAAGAAGGGGGAAAAGGGAGGTAAGAGAAAGACTGGGATGAGGGGTAGGAGGAGGGGAGAAGGGGAAGGACAAAGTATTAGCGAATTAGGAGAGGGGGGAGATAAGAAGGAAAAGGGAAACAGTCAGAAGAAAGAGGAGGAGAGGGAAGGAAGGAAGGAAGAGGAGGATTAAGTAGAGGGAGTGGAAAGGAGTAGCCCGAAGGGGGGAAGGAGGAAGGGAAGAAAAGAAAATGGAGGAATAAGAGGGAGAATAGAGTGAGATAAAGAAGGAGAGTAGAGAGGCAAAGGAAGACAGAGGGAGGAAGGGGTGTTAGGGAGAGAAAGCAAAAAAGACAGAAAAATAGGAGATAGAAGAATAGACGAAGAAATAAAGAAGGAGGACATGTAGGGCTAAAGAAGAAAGGGAGAGGAGGGGGTGGTTAGGGAGAGAAAGTAAAAGACAGAAAAATAGGAGATAAAAGAGAAAAGACGAAGATAAAAGAAGGAGGACATGTAGCTAAAAAGAAAGGAAAGGAGGGAAAGGGTGTGTTAAAGTTATAATACGATTTTTTTTTTTTTTTTTTTTTGCAATCATAATTGAAGTCAATCACGGTCCCGGGAGAAGCTATCATGAATGTAATTATAACTACAGGTGATGAGTTATTTTGGTGATAATTGAAGGAAATTAGGAAAGTTACTAGTCGCTCTTTGAGTCTCGCCCGGTTGGGGTGATTTTGATAATAGAGAAGGAGAGTAATAGGATAATGCAATGATCGGTGGAATAATGCAATAACTGATGGATTGGTGGTATAACGGAGGGTATAATGAGATGGTATGTTATGCTATAGATTGATGGTTTGATGGTGAAAAAAAACAAGATTTCATAATACTATTCATTCATAATATGCTTTTAATACAGCGACGGTGCCATACGGTGCTTTAAACAACACATAATTCCCATAATAATGTATCTAAAGTATCTAATACAATATACAATACAGTGATACGAGGATGATGAAATAATAGCTCAGGATATACCTTGAAAATAGTAACGTGGAGAGGTAAATAGCAACTGAACTTGACCAAAACAAGTAAGGTACTAAGATCAGAGAGTATAACAACAAAATTATTGGTGTAGTATTTTGTTAACTTGAATGAAAATGTCGAGTTTGAATTGATATTCTCTCGAAAAGTATTTCTCGTTATTCTCTCTCTCTCTTTCTCTCTCTCTTTATCTCTCTCTCTTCTCTCTCTCTTCTTCTCCTTCTTCCTCTCTCTCTCTCTCTCTCTCTCTCTTCTCTCTCTCCTTCTCGCTTCTCTCTCTTCTTCTCTCTCTCTCTCTCTCTCTCTCTCTCTCTCTCTCTCTCTCTCTCTCTGTCCCCCACGCCCTTCTCTCCTTCTTTTTATCTCCACCCTCTCTTCTGTTTTTCTCTCTCTCCCTCCCCCTTCTCTCGCCTTCCCTCCCCTCCTCTTCTTTCACCTTCCTCCATCTCCCCCTCTCTTCTCTCTCGTCTCTCTCTCCTCTATAAAGCATTTTTGTATGGAAAAAAGAAAGAAAAGAAAAGAAAAAAAAGAAAAATGGCAGCCTCTTGCCTAATCTTTGCCTCTGGTGTTGTCTTTCGAAGTAAGTCTGGCTTCCGGTTCCATTTGCACGTCCTCTCTTTCTTTTCTCTTTGTCTCTGTTGTCGGTGTTTGTGCTGTCTCTGCTTCCTCTCTGTTTGTTGTGTCTCTGTCCTCTGGCTCAGGTTTTCCTGTCTGTTATTTTCCTCTCTCTGTCGTTTCTCTTCGGAATGTTTTTCCTAATCTGTCGTCTCCTCTTTCCCCTTCTCCCTCTCTTTTCTTTCCTCTCCTCTCTCTTCAACTCCTTCCCGATCCTATCTCTCTCTCTCTCCTCCCCTCTCCGTCTCTCTCTCTTTCTCTGTCCTCCCTCCCCCCTTCTCTCCCTATCTCTCTCTCTCTCCTCTCCCTCCCCTCTCCCTATCTCTCCAATCCCTCCCGTACCCCTCTCTCTCTCTTCCCTCTCCTCTTCCCTTCTCTCCCTCCCCTTATTCTCTCTTCTTCCCTCCCTCGCTCCCTCATCTTCCTCCTCCCTCTCTCTCTCTCTTAAAGGCAATTTCGTGAAAAAATCGATGGTTTCTTGTTCGAGAGTTGGTTTTTGGTCTTAAAGATACGCGGAGAGTTCTACTGATGAGGAATGATGGTGGAGAGAGAGAGAAGAGAGAGGAGGAGAGAGAGAGAAGAGAGAGAGAGAGAAGAGAGAGAGAGAGAGAGAGAAGAGAGAGAGAGAGAGAGAGAAGAGAGAGAGAGAGAGAGAGAGAGAGAGAGAGAGAGAGAGAGAGAGAGAAGAGAGAGAGAAGAGAGAGAGAGGGGGGGGTTGTGTGACATCTTTGGGAAAGTTCAGTTGTGGTTTTGATTTCGTTGATTTCACTATGTAATTTATTGTTGTTTTTTTTCGAGGGTTAAGAAGGTGAATAGATGGAAAAAGATGAAAGATGAAAAGATGTTTTTCGAGGATTTTTAAAAGAAGATGGACTAGACGGAAAAAAAAAGAAAGATAAAAAAGATGTATAAGGGGAAAAGTTGGAAGATGACTTTAATATATCTCTGCGAGAATGTTGAATTAAGGTGTTAATGAGGTCAATTTACCCACATAAGCACAAAGTCCCTCTTTCCCTCCTCTCTCTCTCTAAGACACACAAACCACCTAATACTCTCCTCGTCTCTCTCCTCTCCTTCCTCGTGCTTTCTCGTTTCTCT
>NW_020869271.1:388226-393244 GCF_003789085.1 Penaeus vannamei | reverse complement strand
TTTCTCTGTCCTTCCTGCCCCAACTCTCCTTCCTCTCCATCTCCCTCTCCTCTCCTTTTCCTGTACACTGCTTGCCTCTCCCTCTTCCCTTCTCCGTACAACTCCCCTCTTCTTGCCCCTCCCCTCTTTCTTCTCCCTCTGCCCTCTCCCTGCTCCTTCTCCATAATCCATTTCATTCCCTCTCCTTCCCTCTCCCTCTTCCTCCTCCCGTTTCCCTGCCCCTCCCCTCCCCATCCCCTTCCCTTCTCTCACTCTTCTTCTCCATCTTCTTCCCTGTTCCTCTCTCCCTCTCCCACTGCTCATTTCCTTCTTCTCTCTCTTCTTTCCCCTGCATTCACTCTCCCTCTCCCTCACCTTTCCCGGTTCCCCTCTCCCTCCCCTTTCCTTCCTCTCCCTGCCCTCTCTCTCCCCTTTCGCTTTTTCATAGTCCTCTTCTTTCTTATCCCTACCTTCTCACCCCGCTTCTCTTTCCCATCCCTCTCTCCTCCACTGCTTCTTTCCGCTTCTCCTGTTCTTTTTTTTTTTCTTCGTTCTCCCTTTACGCCCCACTATCACGTTATCTTAGATATAACAAGTGTAGATATAGAAATGTACATTCATCCACACACACACACACACACACACACACACACACACACACAACACACGCACACACACACCACACACACACACACACACACACACACACACACACACACACACACACACACACACACACACACACACACACCACACACACACACAACATATATATATATATATATATATATATATATATATATATATATAATATATATATATATATATATATTATATATATATATATCGACATATATAATTTCAGCGCAACGTTTTACAATTCTCGATTTCACGCACAAGTTGAGCTTCTTTGTCCGGTCTGTTGCCTGTCTGTTGAGCCGCAAGACATCGAGCCCTGCCTTTGTAGTCCACAAATCTCGCTCGTGGTTTGAACTGTCTTGTTTTCTTATTTGGGTTGGAACCTTTCTAAATCTATGTTGTATTTCTTTTTTTTTTTTTTTTTTTTTTTTTTGATTGGTTTGTTTCCGTTTTTTTCTTTGTTTAGTTTGTTTCTTTTCTTTAACTTTTTTTTTCTTTCTCATCCGTGAATTTTTTCTTCTTCTTTGCTTTCGTTCGCACGTCTTTTCTCTTCGATCTTCCTTTATCATGTCTTCTTCTATTTCCTCCTCCTCTTCAACTTCCACTTTTTTCCCCTCATCTTCCACCAACATCACCATTACTTCCCCCCTTCTTTCTCTCCCATTATTTCTTCTCCTCTTCCACCACTCCTCCACCCTTCCTCTCTTCCGCCACCTTTTTCTCCACCCTTCCTCGTCCCCTTCCCTCTTTTTCTTCCTCTTTCGCTAATACTTCTCCCCTTCTTCCTCTTCCTCTCTTTTTCATCCTTCCTCCTCTTCCCCACTCTTTTATCTTTCTCTTTCACCAACCCTTTCCTTCATCCTTCCTCCTCCTCCTCCACCTTTTTGTCCCGCCCTCCTCCTTCCCCCTCTCCTTTTCCTCCTCTTCCACCAACATCACCTCCTCCACATTCCTTTCCTCCCGTATTCTTTAATCTATTTTCCTTTCTCTGTCTTCCTGTCTCTCCTCTTTTGCCTCTTTCTTTAACTCCCCGATTATCAATGCATCCTCCTCTTCCCCCTTTCTCTTCTCGCCCTCCTCTTCCCACTTCCCCTCTATTCCTTCCTCCCACATTCTTTATCTTTTTTTTTTTCCTTCCTTGTCTTCCTGTCTCTCCTCTTTTGCCTCTCTCTTTAACTCCCGATTATCAATGCATCCTCCTCTTCCCCTTTCTCTTTTCGCCCTCCTCTTCCACTCATTTTTTCTTCTCTTCCACATTCTTTATTTTTTTTTCCTTCCTCGTCTTCCTGTCTCTCCTCTTTTGCCTCTTTCTTTAACTTCCCGATTATCAGTGCATCCTCCTCTTCCCCTTTCTCTTCTCGCCCTCCTCTTCCCACCTCCTCCATATTCCTTTCCTCCCACATTCTTTATCTTTTTTTTTCCTTCCTTGTCTTCCTGTCTCTCCTCTTTTGCCTCTCTCTTTAACTTTAACCGATTATCAATGCATCCTCCTCTTCCCCTTTCTCTTCTCGACGAATGGTATTATATATGCGAAAATACTTCATAAAAACGAGGTCTTTTATTGTCGTCTCTCCTTTATGTCTCGCTTTTTATGTGCTGACTATTTCCTTTTTATCTATTTTTTGATTTCCTCTCATTCGTTTTCCTTTCCTTTTTCTCTTTTTTGGTACGTTTTTCTTTTTTCTTTATTCGTCTTCCTCGTTCCGGTCGTTTGGTTTTCATTGTTTTTTTTCTTCTTCTTCTTCTTTTATTCCTTTTGCTGTTCTGATTTTTTTCTCTCTATATCTCTGTGGCTCTGTTTGTCTCTCTGTCTCCTGTTTGTCTGTCTGACTTCTCTGTCCTCTGTCTGTCTGTCTATTGTCTGTCGTCCTCTCTCTCCCTTTCTCTCTCCTCTCTCTCTCTCTCTCTCTCTCTCCTTCGTCTCTCCTCTCTCTCTCTCTCTCTCTCTCTCTCTCTCTCTCTCTCTCTCTCTCTCTCTCTCTCTCTCTCTCTCTCTCTCTCTCTCTCTCTCCTCTCTCACTCCACACACACACACATTTTCCTATCTTTTATTTTCGCTCATTTACTCCTAACCTTTTGTCTTGTTTCTATTTGGATAACTCTCTGCTCCTACCCCCCCACTCCCTTCACCCCCCCTTCCCCTTCCCTTCCCCTCTCTCCTCCCATCTTCGCGAAATCCGTTATTTTTAAAGTTTCCCCTCAATTTTAAGAGCACGTGACTCACCCTCGGCATCTGCTTCACACTCACACCACCCTTTCACACTTCAGGCACACACTTCACACTTCTCTTGTTAACTCCCTCTAGTTGCCCTCTCCCTCTCCCTTCCCCCCTTCCCCTACCTTCCCCTCGCCCACTTTCCCCTCACACTTCATAATTCGCTCTCATGTGTCTGCCCTGTCTTCATTTTCGTTGTAATTTCTTAATCAAGTCAAATGGTTCTTGAGTTTCTAAGTGTGTATGTATGTATGTGTGTATGCATGCATGTATGTATGTATGCGAGAGAGAGAGAGAGAGAGAGAGAGAGAGAGAGAGAGAGAGAGAGAGAGAGAGAGAGAGAGAGAGAGAGAGAGAGAGAGAGAGAGAGAGAGAGAGAGAGAGAGAGAGAAGAGGAGAGAGGGGGAGAGACAGATATATAGATAGTTAGACAGACAGATAGATTAGAGAGGGAGGTAGATAGCCAGATAGAGGGACACACACACACACAAACACATGCTTTCGTACATAAAACTGTAGAGACATGCACTAATCTCGTGGTGCCTATGTTCAGCACGAATCCAAACCTATTCTACTTACACATGCACATTCAACCACTTTCTATATGCCATTGTCAACCAACCCAAAAAAATTCCTGTTACCCTCCAACCAACCCTCCCACCCACCCACCCACATCCCCCCTCCCTCACCTACCCCCTCGCCTCCCCTCCTCTCCCTCTTCCTCCTCCTTCCTATTCTCATGAACTTGCCCTCTGTTTGACCTCTGACCTATGATGATTAACATAAACACACATTACGACTGTCTTAAACGAGGCCCGAGTTCCGTTGCTTTTCTTCCTTGCAAGTCGCACTCGGCCTAATCTTGGCTTTTATTGTGTGAATATTAATTGTTTTGTTTAAATTCTGAATGGGAAGAGAGAGAGAGAGAGAGAGAGGGAGAGAGAGAGAGAGAGAGAGAGGGAAGGAGAGAGAGAAGAGAGAGAGAGAGAGAGAGAGAGAGGAGAGAGAGAGAGAGAGAGAGAGAGTGAAGGGGTTGAAAGTAGGAGAAAAAGGGAGAGAATCAAAGAGACAAAATAGGTGGTAAAAATGTGAAGAAAAAAATAAATAGCAATAAGTAAAGGGAAGGTAAACTTAGAAAAATAATAGGCAAAGAGTAAAGGTATAGCAAATTACGATTTCGTTTTCTCTCTCTCTCTCTTTCTCTCTCTCTCTCTCTCTCTCTCTCTCTCTCTCTCTCTCTCTCTCTCTCTCGTCTCTGCTCTCTCTCCTCTCTATCTATCTATCTATCTATCTATCTATCTTTATCTATCTATCTCTATTTATCTATCTATCTATATCTTCCAGCTTCCTTTTCCTGGTATCCAACCTCTCTCTATCCTTTCCTTTTTTTCATCATGGTTAATCAAAGCTCTTCACATCTTTCCTTCTTCCTCATTTCTCTTCACTCCCTTTTTTCCCTTTATATCCTCCTATTCTCCCTTCTTATCTTCCGTTTCCTCTGTTCTCTCTTATTACTCTCTTTTCCCTTGACTCCCTTTTCGAGCTCTCTTCCTCTCTTTTTCTTCCCTTCTCTTCCCATCTCTTCTTTTCCTTTTCTTATCTCTCTTTCCCTGTTTCTTTCCTCACCCCCTCCCATCTCCCTTCCCTTGTCCCTCTCTTATCTCCCACCTCCCTCTCTTATCCTACGTTTTTTCTTCTCTCACTTTCTTTTATTCCTTATATGCTTTTCCCTCTCTCCCTATCCCTCTTCTCCTACTTTCTCCCACTTCCATCTTTATCCTTCCATGTCCCTCCTTCCTCTTACCCTACACCCTTCCCCCCGCTTCCCCCTTCCCCCACCTCTCACCACTTTCCTCCTCCCCTTATTTTTGTGCCTTCCTCCCCCCAACTTTCCCTTCTTCCTCCACCTCTTCCTCCCTCCTCCCCCAACCCCCTCCTATCCCTTCCTCTCCTCCCCCCTTCCCATCCTTCTCCACCTCCACCTCCCCTCCTCCCTTACCCTCCACTTCATGCCTCCCCCTACCCCCCTCCCCTCTCCCCACAAACCACCTCCCTCCTCCTCCCTAACCCCAATCTACACTTCCCCCTACCCTCACCTCCTCCATCTCCCCCCTCCCCCCTTCCCCTCTCGTTTACGCCTCACCCCCTTTACCCCTTACACCACCTTCCCTCCTCCTCCCTACCC
>NW_020869271.1:373226-375726 GCF_003789085.1 Penaeus vannamei | reverse complement strand
GGATGGGGGGAAGGGGGAGGGAAGGGGAAAGAGTCTGAGAGAGGTAGGTGAAGGGGGTTGGGGTGGAGGGGGTCTCTCGTTTTTAAAAAACTTCTTGAGAATCTTTAATTTTCTTTTTATTATTATTATCTTTTTTTCTAAATTAAAAGCGTCAGTCTTTTAGTTCAAGCACCAGTCTTTTCATCTGCCTTCGAATAAACTGCACGAACATGTCTATCTGTTTATCTGTCTATCAGGCTGTCCATCATCACTCTGTCTATCCATTATCATTATGACTTTATTAATATTTGCTGATGAAAGACGATGTATTTTCTATCTATTATTTATTCATTTTTACCTGTTCTCTCTCTCTTTCCCGTCCGCTTTTCCTCTATTCTAGTTTCACATTTTTATTCTCCTTTACTTTTAATTTTTTCTTTTCTCTTTGTTCACTTCTCCTTCTCCTCGTCTTCCTCTTCTCAACTCGTTCTCTTTTTTCCTCATCATCGGCATTATCCCTTTCCTCTTTTTCTTTTCTCTCTTCATTTTTTTCTTTTCTCTTCCGTTCCCTTTCCCTTCTCCTCTTGCTCTTTCTTACTTCCTCCTCTTTCTCCCTTTAGCTTTCGCCCTTCTTTCTCTTCTTATTCCCCCTTCCTTTTTCTTCCTCTGGTTCTCTTCTTTTTTCCTTCTCTTCCTCTTCCTCCTCCTCCTTCTCTTTCTCCTTTTCGCGCCCGTGTCATCCCCCTCCTTTTCTTTCCTCCTCCTTTCCTCTTCCTACTCGTTCTCCCTTTTCGTCCGTGTCATCCTCCTCCTCCTCTCATTTTCTTCTTTTTCTCCTTCCCTCCTCCTCCTTCCTCTTTCTCTTTCTCTTCCTCCTTTTTCCTCCTCCTCCTTCCTCTTTTATCACTCTTATCTTTTCCCCTCATCCTTCTTTTCCTCTTCATCATTCCTCGTCCTCTATCTCCCTTTAGTCATCATTTTACTCCTCGCCCCTTCTTCCTTCTTCTTCCCTCTCTATGTCACACTCCTCTCCCTCCCCCCTTTCCCTACCCCTTCCTTTTCTCCTCCACCTCCCCTTCTTCTCCCCTCCCCTTCCCTTCCTCTCCTAGCCTTTCCCTTTCTCCCACCCCCCCTTCCTTTCCCCCTCCCCCTCCCCTTTCCTCCTCCTCCCTTCCCCT
This sequence comes from Penaeus vannamei, assembly GCF_003789085.1. Taxonomy (NCBI): domain Eukaryota; kingdom Metazoa; phylum Arthropoda; class Malacostraca; order Decapoda; family Penaeidae; genus Penaeus; species Penaeus vannamei. The sequence goes on along the minus strand of NW_020869271.1, from coordinate 374,569 downwards.
CCCCCTCCCCTCCCTTTCCCTTTTTTCACCTCCTCCCTTTCCCTTCCCCCCCCCCCGCTCCGAAATTAAGAAATTATCGACATCCTCCCTATCCCCCTTTCTCCACCTCCTTCCCTTTCTCCCTCCCCTCTTTTCTCCTCCTTTTTTCTTCTCCCCTTCCCCCTCCCTTCTCCTCCCCCTCCCCCTCCCATCCATTCCTCTCCCCTCTCCTCTTCCCCTTCCCCACTTCCTCCCCTTCCCAATCCCCCACCCCCCATCCCAGGCTCCGAAATTAAGAAATTATCGACATCCTCCCCTACCCCTCCCCACCCCACCCTTCCCCCGCTATGGATGACGTCACGAATCCGACATGGCTAGCGCGGTCGTTCTCCTTCGGGAATTCCTTCGGTCCTTCGGTGGGGCAGAGGGCGCCGTCTTGTAAGATGCAGGAAATGTCCCTTTATAAAGGTGGGGAAGGATGGGGAAGGGTCAGGGAGAGGGGGGGGAATAAGGCACGGGAGGGGAGGATGAAGGGAAGAGGTCGGGGAGGATGGATGAACATGAGGAAGAGGAGGAAGAGGGGAGTTGGAAAGTGAGAAGAGAGGAAAAAGCGGATAAGAAGGGAAAGTGAGAGTGAGAAGAGAAGAAGAAGCGGAGAAAAGAAGGGGAGAGTGAGAAGAGAGAAAGAAGAAAGGTAAGGGAAGGTGAAGGGGAAAGAAGAAAGAAGGAGGGAAGGAGAAAGTGAGAAAGGAGATAGAAGGATAGGGGAAGCCTGTGGGGAACTGGACGGGGGTAGATAGCGGGGAAAGGAGAAACTTAAAGGAAGGTAGAAAGAGGCGGAGGACGGAGAAACTTTAGGGGAGGTAGAAAGAGAAAGAAGACAGACATAGAAAATGGAAAAGGAGAAGGAGAAAGGGTAAGAACAGACGAGAATAAAAGAGAAAGAAAAAGGAAAGGGAGACAGAAGAGAAATGGAAAAGGGGAAGGAGAAAGGGAAAGAGAATACGAGAATAAAAGAGAAAGAAAATGGAGACATAAAAAATGGAAAAAGGGAAAGGAGAAAGGGTAAGAGAAGACGAGAAAAAATAGTAAGAAAAGAAAAGGGAGCCATAAAAGAAACGGAAAAGAAAAAGGAGAAAGAAAAAGAAAGGACGAGAGAAAAAATAAAATCAGAAAGAAAAAGGGAGGGGAGGTGGAGCGAAAAAGAGGAAGGGCAGAAGGAAACTTAACATATCACGTCTAAACCTTTTTATGTGGTTGAACAACACGTGCATAAGACTCACAAGAGGAGACAATGGGGAAAAGTACAAGAATGCAAGAGAGAGGGAGAGAGAGAGAAGAGAGAGAGAGAGAGAGAGAGAGAG
>NW_020869271.1:363226-365726 GCF_003789085.1 Penaeus vannamei | reverse complement strand
ACACTAAAAAAATGATATTCTTGTACACGTCATGTATGACGTCATCGGACGGGTATCCTGGAGAGGCAGTTTATAAACAAGGAAGAGATGACTGTTTTCCAGTGGTTCACAGCCGGTTTCATTCAGTGGTCTTGACCAGTATACAACAGCTTCCAGATTCAGTTATTACTAGATATGAATAGAGTTATGATGTCAATAGCTATGCATACATATATACCAGATAAACACACAAACACACACACACAAACACACACGCATACATACATACATGCATACAAATACACACAAGAGCACTTTATAGAATGGTTACAATTTTATTATGTATGAGATAGTTTATATGTAGGTACTGTAGGTTAGATGAAATTTAATTTTGTTCGACGTCTAAATTTTCACGCTGCTCCATGGCCCCTCGTTTGGAAGACCCTGCCATAAACCATTCTTTTATGGTGTTTCGTAAGGGAATTCAAGCTCCCACGTGTTATTCATTGTTATTTGGGTGTGGTGTCACTAAACAGGTAAAAGCAACACTTCTTGTCTTTATCCTACGAAGGCGATAAAATTGTGTACTTTGTCGTGCTGACCTTGGAGTCTGGCAACTTTAACTGGGCTTTGGCTAACTGTCCAAAGCCTGCTGCACTTTCCCTTTTATTTGTTTCTTACTTTGTTCTGGTAAGTATGTATACATACGTACATACATGCATACATACATACATGCATACGTATATATATATATATATATATATATATATATATATATATATATACCTATATATAATGTATGTATGTGTGTGTATGTGCGTGTGTGTGTATGTGTGGGTTGTGTGTATGTATGTGTGTGTTGTGTGGGTGTGTGTGTGTTGTGTGTGTGTATGTGTGTGGGTTGTCTGTGTGTGTATGTGTGTGTGGGTTGTGTGTGTTTGTGGAGGCATACACTGATATACTGTCGAGCAAAAAAACAGCATGCTAAAGTGATCAGACCAGCCTACTCACTAAAAAAAGGAAAAGGAAGCTCTGTTTCCGGCATGAAGTAACAGCAGACAGACAGCTGACCGTGACCCGCAGTCGCACCTCGGACGCTTTGTAGCAGGTCAGCGCCGTGGCTTGGGAGGGGTTACTGCGGCTGGCGTTGAGCGGCGCTTTGCTGCACATGCTGGGCACTGACAAGGCTTCTAAAACACTGCAATGGCATATATACTCACAGACATGGACGCACACACCTATGTATATGTATATATATATATATATATATATATATATAATATATATATATATATATATATATATGTGCTGTGTGTGTGTGTGTGTGTTTGAGAGAGAGAGAGAGAGAGAGAGAGAGAGAGAGAGAGAGAGAGAGAGAGAGAGAGAGAGAGAGAGAGAGAGAGAGAGAGAGAGAGAGAGATCTACATATATATTTATATACATATGTATGGACAAATATAGATATAGATGAAAAGATTGACCTAAATCGAGAAACACCTGCGTACGGGCGGCACATCGAACAGCCTAACGACAACGACGTTAGTCCTATTGGCCGAAGAGCACAATAATAATAAATAAATTAGCAATAAGAATATGCCATCCACAGTACTTGTTCAGGAAGGAGATGCTCAGGGATAACACGTTGCCATAGTTACGCCCCAAACACCTATCCGCACATCTTTCTTCCACGATTTTCCTCCATGTACCAAGAGAACCGTGAGGGAAAGTTGTCTTCCACGACACACATTCACTCGACAGGGTTTCTAATCAACAGCCGCCCACGGGACTACGACCTGCATCCATACCATTGGTTTTGGTCGAACCTCTGCCGCAACCAGGAGGAAACCGAGAGGGAGCGATGGTGAAGGAGGAGCTTGTGGCCAGCAGGAGTCTAGCCTCGGCGCTCGGCCCAAGACGGTTTACAGTGGCGTGCCCGAGGGGAGAACCATGATTATGCAATACTATATCGCGTTACATAAGCTCGGTGTATATTAAAAAGAACTATGGAAAATATTGAATGCTTAGGGATAGATATGACTACAATTATGACGTATTACTCTTTGGATTACTTAGCATATATACCTATGATCTTAGATTAAGCATAGGAGCTAACGGCAGAATTTTCCTCAGGTGCAAAGAGAGATGCAACGGTCTCAGGGTTTCGAGTCTAAGGTACTTGTATTTCAGCGGCAACTGAGATAAGATATCGTTATGATGCCACTGACCTGGGCATTCTAAGCAGAAATGAGAAATACACTGCAGTCGAATGATTAAACATCCTTCACAAACAGGACTTTTACAACCCCCTATTCTTTAAGCAAAAAAATAAAAAAGCCAACACCACAGCTGGTGTTAGCAAAGATAGCCATATCTGAAACCTAGGCATGTCTTGAGATACGTAGTATTGCAAGCTTTTGAAAGTCAGTGATCATGCTGACGTAGACCTCTTTCAGGTGTTGGAATGACAACGGCCATCGCCGCCATTCTTCGCGAACTCCTGAGATTGCAGCTGTCCGAAGTA
>NW_020869271.1:345726-348226 GCF_003789085.1 Penaeus vannamei | reverse complement strand
TTGCTTTCCTCCTCCTATTTTACCTCCTTTCCTTCCTCATCTTCCTAATTAACTCCCCTCCTCATCCTGTTACTTTCTTCCCTCCTTCTTCTCTCTTCCTCCTCCTATATTTACTTTCTTTCCCTCCTCCTTCTCCTCTTTCCTTTCTCCTTCTCCTTTCTATTTTACCTTCTTCCCCTCCTCTTTCTTCCTCACTCTCCTCTATTTTACCTCCTTCCCCTCCTAATTTTATTTCTTCCCCTCCTCCTATTTTACCTCCTCCTCCTCCTATTTTACCTCCTTCCCCTCCTCCTCTCCTCTTCCTCCTCCTATATTCCCTCCTCCCCCCCTTCCTCATCCCTCCTATATTCCCTCCTCCTCTCCCATAATCCCTCTGTCCCACGCTACCCCCCAACGCACCCCCCCCCCAACCCAGGAATAAAAAATAGAATAAAACAAATCCCTCCTGTTGTAAAATGGCTAGTTATCGCGCATCCACACCTCCCCGTGCTCGTTGCAAGTGCTCGATTCGACCAACGCCGTCGCCGCGTGTTTGTTTGCGGTTGTGACGGCCGGTTTTTACGACGAAGGGGAAAGGAACACACTTCAGTAGTTTTTTTTTATAGTCAGCGAGTCTTGGAGTGTGGGAAGAGGGGGCAGGGGGGGAAGAGGGAGGAAGGGATGGGAGGAAGGAGGGGGGTAGGGGTTAGAAAGGAGGGACGGGGGGGGGGGGGATTTAAGGTCGTTCGTGGCTGCCGGCCCTGTTCTTGTTTTTTTTTTTTTTTTTTTTCATGGGATGGGGGTTGGGTCCGTTGGGACATAACGGGTGTTGGGTGGAGGGGGGCGGGGGGGGTCGCGGGGACCAGGTGGGGTAATGTCGGGTATAATTATTCTTTTGCTAGAATTGTATATCTATTAGTTATTGGCTTCGGGTCTTTTATTTGTGTGATTATCTGAAGCGGAAAGTGAATTGTTTGGTTTATGATTGTCTCAGGTCGATTTTGGTCGTTTTGTTGGTTTGTATCCTTCTTTGCCTTTTTGGTCTTTTGATTTTTGTGTGTATGGATGTTGTTTGCGCAACCCCGTTTTCCTTCGAGCCTATGTTCGATTTTTTTCTTTTTTGTTTCTTTTTCTGCTTCTCTTTGATGTTTTTCTTCTTTCCCTTCCTTCCTGTTTCTCCTTTTTAAAATCTTATTTCTATCTGCCTCCTTTTCAATTTTTCTCTTCTTTTTTCCTCCTCTTCCTCTCCTGCTTTCCTCCTCTTCCTCCCCTTCCTCCTCTCCTCCTATTTACCTCCTCCTCCTATTTTACCTTCTTCCCGCTCCTCTTCCTTCCTCCTATTTTACCTCCTCCCTCCTCCTTCTCCTTCTTCTCCCTCCCCCTCCTCCTATATCCTCCTCCCCCTTCCCATTCCTCCTGTCCACGCTGCCCCCAACGCAACCCCCCCCCAAACCATGGAATAAAAAATAAAATAAAACAAAAATCCCTCCCTGTTGGAAATGGTAGTTATCGCGCATCCACAAACCATCCCCGTTGCTTGTTGCAAAGTGGCGGCGATTTCGCGACCAACGCCATCGCGCGTGTTGTTGCGGTTGTGTGACGGCCGGTTATTGCGACGAAGGGGAAAGGAACACACTTCAGGAGTTTTTTATATAGTCAGCGGTGTCTTGGAGTGTGGGAGAGGGGGGGCGGGAGGGGGGGGTAGGGAGGAAGGATGATGGAGGAAGGAGGGTAGGGGTTTTAGAAGGGGGGGGTGGGTTGTTTGGGATTTAAGGTCTCGTTCGTGGGTGAGGCCCGTTTTTTTTGGGGGGGTGGGATAGGGGATGGGGGTGGGGGTTGGAGGGGGGAGGGGTTGGCGTAGTGTGGTATGTCGGGTATATTATATTTACTTTTGCTAGAATGTTGTATGTTATTGTATATGGCTTCTGGGCCTTTTATTTGGTTGTAGATTATCGAGGGAAGTGAATGCTTGGTTGTGTCTCAGGTCGATTTCAGTCGTGTTGGTTTGTATCCTTCTTGCCTTTTTTGGGTCTTTTTTGATTTTGTGTATGATGCTGTTTGCGCACCCCGTTATTGCGTCTTGTTTTCCTTCGAGCTTGTTCGTTTTTTTCCTTTGTTGTTTTCTTATTCTGCTTCTCCTTTGATTTTTTTCCTCCCTTCCTTCTCTCGCACCTGTTCCTTTTCTATCTCCTTTTTTTAAAATCTTATTTCTCTTCTCCTTTTCAATTTTTCTCTTCTTTTTTCCTCCTCTTCCTCTTCCTGCATTCCTCCTCTCCTCCCCTTCCTCCTCATCCTCCTATTTTACCTCCTCCTCCTATTCCTTCTTCCCCTCCTTTCCTCCTCCTGTTTTTTACCTCCTCCCCCTCCTATTTTACCTCCTTCCCCTCCTCCTATATTCCCTCCTCCCTCTCCCATTCCCTCTGTCCCACGCTGCCCCCAACGCACCCCCCCCCAAACCCATGGATAAAAAAATAAAATAAAACAAATCCCTCCCTGTTTGCAAATGGTAGTTATCGCGCAT
>NW_020869271.1:333226-338226 GCF_003789085.1 Penaeus vannamei | reverse complement strand
ACACACACACACACACACACACCACACACACACACACACACACACACACACACACACACACACACACACACACACACACACATATATATATATATATATATATATATATATATATATATATATATATATATATATATATATATATATATATATATATATATATATATATATATATATATATATATATATATATATATATATATATTTATATACATATATATATATATATATATATATATATATATATATATATATATATATATATACATATAAACATATATATAGGTATGTATGTGTGTATCTTTATATCTGTATTCACATATATACACACATGCATACACGTATATATATACATACATATATTTACATTCCAGACACTTTTTACTCTGACCAGTGAACCCCAATAGATAGATAGATTAATAGATTGGAATCCTGCAGATATGTAAGATGAAATAGAGTAGATGATATATAACAAAACTAACGGTCAATTTTAGTTATTTTAACTTTTTTGATACGTTATTTGATTTAATTTTAACTTTTTAGTTATTTTTGATTATTTTAACAATTTTAACTTAGTTATCGTCAGATTGGTACTTAACTTACGCGAATTAAAAGCGTCTTTCAGGTGTGTTGAATAGAAAAAAACAACATTTTCTCTCATTCAGCCAATTGGCAATTTCACACGACAGATGACACGAATCAAAATCTATGTTATTCTCATTAAGTAAATTGAATGTATATTAAATTACGCGATTGTTCTTAGGCAACTGTGTTCACGAGCCATTATAACTTGAGAAATTTTAACTCTAAACGATTGATAGCGAATAAATAGGTTTGATTTGGCTGTTTTCCTCCGTGATTTGAACTTTGTTTTATTTTAGTTATTTACTCGTTTTTGTATTTATTATTATCAGTGTTATTATCATTATCATTTTTATTATATTACTATTATGTCATTTATATTATTATGTTATCATATTATCACAACTATATTATTATTATTGTGTTATTTTATTATATTATTATAATGTTATTTATATTATTATTATGTCATTATCATTGTTATTACTTTCATTATTATGATCATCATAATCATTATCATCTTAATCATCAGCACAGCAGCAGTATTGTCGATATTATTATCATTCATTTATTTATTAATTTGATATATTTATTATTTTTCTTTTCTTTATTATTATTTTCTTTTCTTTTATTATTATTATTATTATTATTATTCTTTTTTAGGGGGGGGGGGGTAATATCCTGTATTTCCGCATCTGAATAATGTTCTCCTTTGTTGAGAATCGTAAATTTTCCTGCACTAAGAATTTCCACTTTTTTAACTTTTTTTTCAAATTTTCACTTCCGAGACTCGTGTCCGAACAGCAGTGTATTGTTTATTGTTTGTTTGTTTTACATTTCCTCTGGCACAAGATGCTGCATAACGAGCTGTTGGAAATTCACTCGTGCCACGTTTTTTTTTTTTTCGTTTTTTTTTCAGTTTCGGGTAATTGGCGAAGTTCCTCGATCCATAAGACTTTTGCCAACAACCAGAACCCATATTTTAAGACGACAAGCCCATTCGGTACTTTCGACATTCGCAAATCGGTGTTGCACCTTTGAAAACTGCTTAAAAAGGAAAAAAAAGAAAAAAAAAAGTGAGCATATTCGCGTCTAATCGGGACGAAGATGCCGTAGAAGTTCGTGTCGGCCGTAGTTGCTTGTGACGGTGGCTGAGCCCGGTCTCAGCTGGGCGGCGAATGTAAAATATTTTATGGGCTAACTTTGCGCTCCCAAGTTTAGTATTACTGCTTGTTGTTTCCCTTCTCTTTAGGCATACGGGAATAGGTTAACTTTTTTTTTTTTTTTTTTTTTTAATTCTTCGTCGAGATTAAATGGTAATTGCGCAAACATTTTCGCGCGCTTTTTCGGTCTTCGGAATCGGCTCGGTTTCGGATCATCGTCTCGGAGCTTCACTTACCGGCTGGTCCGAATCCTTCAGCTTACCACGGGATTCGTATTTTCTTGAAGACGCGGTTGTTCTTACTCCAAGAATCCTTCTTCAGACACCGCAGAGGAAGAAGCGTCTCACGATTTTTCTTCTTATTAACTTAATCGGGAAAGGAAACCTATTTGCCGAAAGTGTTTCGAAGTTGTGTTACTTCCCTGCAAACGAACCCGTGAACCTCGTCCTGTGATCCCCGCGCGGAAGTCACCCCCCCCCCACCCCCCCCACCCGTACGTGTATGTCCCCCCGCGCCAAAGAACCTGAAACAATTCTCCAGATATGCAGAACTCCTTCAGATCCGAAGACCCCTCACTCCCCCACCCCCACCAATACCCTACAAGACCCCCGCAACCCAGACCCTTAGCCTCCCCTCACTCCCCCACCCCACACAATACCCTACAAGACCCCCCAACCCAGACCCTTAGTCCCCTCCCCCCCACCCCACACAATACCCCTACAAGACCCCCCAACCCAGACCCTTAGCCCCCTCCCCCCACCCCCACAATACCCCAACAAGACCCCCCAACCAGACCCTTAGCCCCTCCCCCCCCCACACAATACCCACAAGACCCCCCCAACCAGACCCTTAGTCCCTCCCCCACCCCACACAATACCCCTACAAGACCCCCACCCCACACCCCCCCCCCAGACCCCTTAGCCCCCCTCCCTCCCTCCAAAACCCCAGACAAACCCCAGTCCTCCCCCTTTCCCACCCCACCCCCGCCCCCCCCCGCCCCAACCCGGCCAGAAATCCTTTTGGTAGCCCGGAAATCCACTCTGGATTTTGGACTTTTGAAAAGAGGCTCACGTTCATAATCAGGAAAGTTTTTTCTCTATATGTGAGCTTTCATGGCGTTTGGATACAAAACGTTGCTTGTTACTTCGGTTGTGTACTAGAGATCTGCAGTGCGTTTGGCTTGCTGGGTCATTCTGTGTACTGTTACATGCCTTAAGAGAATTGTATCCCTCGAAGCACAGATAAGGGTGCTAAGGGTGCAAGGGAAGAGAAGTGGAAGGAAAGAAGGAGGGATAAAGGAATAATGAGAGAAAATAGAATGAAGGCGAAAGAGTATGGTGAGGAGAGGGCGAAAGAGAGAACGAGAGAAGGGGAAAGAGGAGAAGAGAGACATGATAAATGTCAATAGCCTATAACCACAGTGATTTTATTTTATCATTATGATATTGCTAATGCTAAAGGTTATGACACTGCTGCTGCTAATGATAATAACATTTTTAAGATTGATTAATAGAAATAACTGATAACATCTTTATAATGGCAATGGAGGTAATTGCAATCATTAGGTAGAAAAAAATTGTGTGGGATATTTATGAATTAAATCCATTGTTACCGTATATCTGCTTTATCTATTTACATTATGGGACAGGGAGATAACTCGCTTGCGTGGGGACTTGATTGCACCTGGCAAGCTTTGATTGACAGGTTGAGTGACAAGCAGAATAGGAGAAGTGTAGTTTCCTAATGGTTGATAAATGGCTGATGTTTCTGATTTCACTTGGCGGTCTGCATTAGTTATTTCGTAGGATTTTCGGTATTTTGCGCAGATTTTGTTGGTTTTCTCTTTAAGGTGGATGTGGTGTCAGATTTTTTTATATTGATTATACGGGTGTGTCGTTTTCCCGTGTCGATATTTTGCGCAGATTTTGTTGGTTTTCTTTTTAAGGTGGATGTGGTGTCAGATTTTTTTTATTGATTTTACGGGTGTGTCGTTTTCCCGTGTCGATATTTTGCGCAGATTTTGTTGGTTTTCTTATTAAGGTGGATGTGGTGTCAGATTTTTTTTTATATTGATTATACGGGTGTGTCGTTTTCCGTGTCGATATTTGCGCAGATTTTGTTGTTTTCTTTTTAAGGTGGATGTGGTGTCAGATTTTTTTTTTTTTTTTATTGATTATACGGGTGTGTCATTTTCCTGTGTCAGATATATTCTTGTTTGGATATGCAAGCTTCTTGGACACGTAAATGCATATAATGATCAAGCAAACTGTAAAGATGTAATGAAATGGTCTTGGTATGATGATTATGGATTTGGTAGTCCGGCAAGTAATGATGATAAAGAAGGTATTGATGGTCTGTAATGATAATAGTGTTAGTATAAAAGCTAATAATAGTTGTTATGATAATGGGGACCGTAGCAGTAACAGCAATAATGATGAAATTATAGGAATGAAAATGATTATTGCAACTGTAAGGATAAAAATAAACTATAAAAACTATATGAAAAATGTCAACAAGACCCAGTCATAGACTCCTTAGTCTGTAGACATATTTTAACGAAATTTGTGAAAACCTATGTTGCGTCACTTACCTCATCAGGTCTGACTTGAAAGTGGAGACGTGAACAACAAAGCAGAGTTATAGACATTATTTTGATTCTTTTGTCTCTTGTGTTTTAGGTCGAGAATCTGGTGAAGAATTATTATTTTCTATTTTATTTTATGATTATTTTATTTCAGTTTTACTTTTATTCTTTATTTACGTGTTTTTCTAGTCACTTAATTATTTTGTTCCGAGTCATTTTGCTAATAATTTATCAGTCTTCGTTGGTTCATTTTTTGTACATTTTACTATTTTTGATTTGTTCAGAATTATTAGTTATTTCTTTACTATTTACTTTGTCCATTTTAATTATGTCCCCCCAGAACGAGTTCATTTTCTTTCATTTCCATTTTTCGTATGAGAGTGGTGATGTCATCTGCTAATTGTTGTCATAAAGTCACATTTTTTTCACATTCGAATTTTTACTACTACCTGGAGCAGTAAATATAAAGATCTAATAATAATTCGTCATTCAAAATGTCACTTAGAACACTCGTATCTGAAAAGGTTTTCTCTTCCTTATCAAAACTCTGTCAGTCAGTTCCTTTTTTTTTCGTTTTTCCTCTCTCTCTTTTTTAACGGTCGCTCTGCACTAAAAATGAATGAAAGTTAATGGGATGTCAAAAATTGTAGTCTAGTTTAGAGTCGTCTGTT
>NW_020869271.1:313226-320726 GCF_003789085.1 Penaeus vannamei | reverse complement strand
TCTATCTGTTATCTTATAATTCTTTACCATTTCCTTTTCTTCTTTCTCGCTATCTTTTTTGTTTGTTTTCTTTTCTTATCGTTTCATTTGTCTGTTTATCTTCTCTTCTTTCCATTCCTTTCTTCCTTCCCTTCTCGCTATCTTTGTTTTTTCTTTCTTTCTTTTCTAACTTTTTTTGTTATTCGCTATCTTTGTTTTTTCTTTCTCTTCTAACTTTTTTTCTTCCTATTTCCTTTCTTCCCTTCTTTCTCGCTATCTTTGTTTTTTTCTTTCTTTGTCCTTTTCTTACTTTTCTTTTCGACTTCTTTCTTCTTTCTTAGTTTTCTTATTCGACGATTATTGTTATCTGTTTATCTCTTCTCCTTTCTTCCCATTTCCTTTCTTCCTTTCCTTCTCGCTATCCCTGTTTTTTTCTTTCTTTCTTTCTTTTCTTACTTTTTTCTTATCCGATTATTACTGTATATCTGTTTATCTTCTAATTCTTTTCCATTTCCTTTCTCCCTTTCCTTCTCGCTATCTTTCTTTCTTTCTTTTCTTACTTTTTTTTTCTTATCCGATTATTATTGTCTATCTGTCTATCTGTTTATCTTCTAATTCCCATTCCCTTTCTTCCTTTCTTTCTCGCTATCTTTGTTCTTTTTCTTTCTTTCTTTTCTTACTTTTTTCTTATTCGATGATTATTGTTTATCTGTTTATCTTCTTCTTTCCCATTCCCTTTCTTCCATTCCTTCTCGCTATCTTTGTCCTTTCCTTCTCGCTATTTTGTTATTTTCTTTCTTTTCTTAGTTTTTTTCTTATTCGACGATTATTGTCTATCTGTTTATCTTCTATTTTTTTCCATTTATTTTCTTCCTTTCTTTCTCGCTATCTTTGTTTTTTTTCTTTCTTTTCTTAGTTTTTTTTTCTTTCATCCTTCTTTTCCATTTCCTTCTCGCTATCTTTGTTTTTCTTTCTTTCTTTCTTTTCTTAGTTTTTTTCTTGTTCGATGATTATTGTCTATCTGTTTATTTTCTTCTTTCCCATTTCCTTTCTTCCTTCCCATTCCCCCTATCTGTGTTTTTTGTTTTTTGTTTTCTTATTTTTTTCTTATTCGTGCCATGCCATCAACTGCTTCGACCTCTTCGACCTGCAACAGTAATAATTACAGTAATAACCATCACTGTCTTGTCGTACCACAATCGCCAGATTATAATGCCAATCACTAATCGAAGTCTCTCTTTCTCTTCCATCTTCATCCCTTTCCTCCTTCTCTTCTTCTTTCTTTCTTTCTCTTCACTTCGTTTTATCAGATATCTTTACGTTTCATCTTAATCTCTTTCTTTCTATTTTCTTCTTCTTTTCTCCATCTTCACCCCTTTCCTCCTCTTTTTCTTTCTCTCTTTCTCTTCCACTGTCTTTCTCTTTTTCTTTCTTACTCCTCATTTCATTTCATCAGATATCCTTCCCTTCCATCTTCACCCCTTTCGTTCTCTTTATCTTTCTTCTTCACTTAATTTTATCAGATATCCTTCCCTTCCATCTTCACCCCTTTCCTTTATATTTTTTCTTCACTTAACTCAGATATCCTTCCTTTCCATCTTCACCCCTTTCGTTCTCTTTATCTTTCTTCTTCACTTATGTTTATCAGATATCCTTCCCTTCCATCTTCAGCATTGTTAATTACAGTGTGATGCAACTTGTCTTGAAGTACCTTGACTGCCACACTCCCATCAGTGTCTGAGGTTACTACCTTAACCTATCGGACTCTTTATTTCTTTCTCTTTATCCCCTCTTTATTTGCTTCTTCATATCTGCCTGTTCATCTTCACGATCATGGTACTTGCTGTGATAGGTACTCGCTGTCTCATACCGAGATCGACAGAGGGTGTAATGCCAGTCGACCGCCTTTGTTTCTCTCTTATTATTTTTTAAAAATTCTTTCATCTCTTCTCTTCCTTTCCATTTCCTTTCATCAAAGATCTCGGTTTCTAATCCACAATAATAATGAAAGGAAGAAGTAATAAGTCGTTCCGAAACACCAAGATAATCCACAATAATAATGAAAGTAATAAGTAATATGTTATAACGAACACCGACATCGAAAGAGCGGACGGTACCAGTGACTTATTTTAGTCTCGCTTTCTCTCCCTTTCTCCCTTCATCTCTTCCTCTTCGCTGTCCCTCTTCTAAATAAAAATTTCAACCTCCCTCTCTCTCTCTCTCTCTCTCTCTCTCTCTCTCTCTCTCCTCTCTCTCCTCTCTCTCTCTCTCTCTCTCTCTCTCTCTCTCTCTCTCTCTCTCTCCTTTCCCTCTCCCCTCCCTCTCCCTCTCCCTCTTCCCCCCTCCTTTCTCTCTTCTCCTCCCCTCTCTCCCTCCCCCTCCCCCTCCCCTTCTCCCTCTCCCTCCCCTCCCCTCTCCTCTCCCTCCCCCTCCCCCTCTCCCTCTCCCCTCTCCCTCTCTCCCCCCCTCTCCCTCTCTCCCTCTCCCACAATGATAATAACCACAGCAATGAGCACCCGTTATCCGGACACACTCAGAGCGCCAGCGAGGGTGGAGGCCGACCGACCGCTGCCAAGGGGAGAGAGCATCTGATAAGAAGTGACGGGAGGCGGTTGTCGATAAGGGACTCCTTCTCCCGTCAGTCTCATGGCAGTGCATGATCATCCCTAAGGCTTTGGACGGGTCATGCGCGCCTTGGGGATCACATTCGGCGTCTGTTTTTTTTTTTTTTTTTTTTTTTTTTTTTTTTTTTTTTTTTTTTTTTTGCGATTGGGCGAAAGAATGGGGGGTTGTTAGGGTAATGCGGGGGGGGGAGGGGAGGTGGTGGAGTAAGGAGGAGAAGAAAACGGAAGAAGAAGAGGAGGAAGAGAGGGAAAAGGACTGAAAATGGAGGAAATGGGGGGTGGTGGAAGGGAAGGAGGGGAAAGAAGAAGGAGGAGGAGGAGCTGGTGGACAAAAGAAAAGGAGGTAAGGACAAAAGATGAAGAGAAGAAGAAGAAAAAGAAGATGGAGGATTAGGAAACGAAGAAGAAAAGTAGAGCACGAAACAAGAAAAACGGAAAAAGAGAAAATAAGAGTAAATAAGGTTGATAAGGAAAACAAGAAGCACAGAATAAAGAAGAAAAGATACGAGAATAATACGCAAAAAAAAAAAAAAAAAAAAAAAATCACACACACACAGCGATAAAGTCAGAGGCAGGATTAAGAAAAAATGTAAAAGAAAAGCTGCATAAATCACAAGACGCTGGTGTTGCATGTCTGGCAACACTGTTTTACATACTCCCTTAATGCCCCGACATTAATTCGCACAAGAGCAAACGGACTATAATTAACACACCTATTCCTGTTAAATTACATAAGTAGCTAGCACGCACAAGTACACAGACAACACAAACGCACACGCACACACACACAGACACATGCACAAGCACATACAGACACGCATACACTCACGCACACACACACGAACACGGACACACACACGCACACGCACACACACACACACACACACACACACACACACACCACACACACACACACACACACACACACACACACACACACACACACACACACACACACACACACACACACACACACACACACACACACCCACACACACACACAACACACACGCACCACCGAACCCAAACCCTGAAACAGCATTATTCCGACCCCCCCCCCCCCTCCCCCTCCCTCCTCCCCCCTCCTTCTTAGTATATCTAGAATTTAATGAACATTTAGCCCAATCGCTCGTTTGCCTTGTCGATAGGTGGTGGGGGCGGTGGGGCCGGTGGTGGGGGGGGGTTGATGGTAGGCGTTGGGGCGGCGGAGGTTGGGGATTAGGGGCAGGAGGGGGGAGGGGAGAGGGAGAGGGAAGAGCTGAAAGAGGGAGAGGGGGAGAAGGTTGGAGGGGGGGGGGCTTGAAGGTAGGGGAGGGGCAGAAAGTTGGGGGGAGGGACCAAGGAGAAGAGAGGAGCCATAGGTGGGGGAGGGAGGGGCCGAAGGTGGAGGGGGAAGGTGGGGGAGGGGAAAGTGGGAGGGTAGGGGGGGGGAGGGGGGGGGAGAGCGCAGCGATTCGTGGATCCCCGCGGCTAAGGAGGTAAGTTACGATTAAAGAGATACTCTGGCATTGCGGCAAGGAAGGATGGGGCTTACTTGGAATTCTGCCAGCTCTTAGGGAGGGGAAGAGGGGAGTGAGGGGAAGAGCTCTCTCTCTGTCTCTCTCTGGCTCTGGCTGGCTCTCGCTCTCTCTGTCTGGCTCTGGCTCTCCTCTGCTCTATCTCTGGCTTTCTCTCTCGCTCTCTCTCTCTGGCTCTCGCTCTCCTTTCTATGTCTGGCTCTCTCTCTCTCTCTCTCTCTCTCTTCTCTCTCTCTCTCTCTCTCTCTCTCTCTCTCTCTCTCTCTCTCTCTCTCTCTCTCTCTCTCTCTTCTCTCTCTCACCTTCTCTCTCTCTCACCTTCTCTCCCTCTCTCTCTCTCTCTCTCCTCTCCCCTTCTCTTTTCCCCCCCTCTCTCTCGCGATTCCCCTTCCTTCCTTCCTTCCGCAAGCTCTTTCCCCCCCTCTTATTTTTGCCTCCGTGCCCGTGCAAGGTCCTCCAGCTAATCGCCATCCCATCTGAAGGGGGCCATTGCACGACACATAATTCGATGTGGCCAATTAAACCCTTATTGTCGTGGAGTATGGGAAAGGGAAGGCTCCTGAGCGGCGCGGCGGCTGCGGCTGCGGGTGAGAGGGGGTGGGGGGTGGGTGGGTGGAGGGTGGGTGGGAGGGGGAGGTGGAGTGGGGTGGGTGGGGAGGGGTGGTGTGGGGGGGGGGGAGGTGGGGGTGGGGGGATAGGTGTAGGGGGTGGAGGGGATGGATGGGATATAGGGGTGGGAGGAGGTTGGGTGTGGGGGTGGAATGGGGGGTGGGGGAGGAGGTGGGGAGAGTGGGGGGAGAGGAGGAAGTGGATGGGTGTGGGGTGGGAGGGGAGGTGGATGGGTGTGGGTGTGTCTGTTGGGGGGAGGGCGGATAGGTTGGTGGTTGTGTGGGGGAGAGTGGGTGGGTGTTGGGTGGGGTGGGGCGAGAGTGGATAGTATAGGGGGTGGAGGGGGGGGTGGGGTGGGAAGGGGAGGGGGATGGGTGTGGGGAGGGTGGATAGGCGTTAGCGGTGGGAGGGGGTGGGGGTAGGTTTAGGGGTGGGTGGAGGGTGTTGGGGGAGGTGGATAGGTTAGGGCGGTGGATGGAGCGGTGTAGGGTGTGTGGATTGGGCGGGGGAAGGTGGATGGGTGGATAGGTGTAGGGGGTGAAGGGGGGAAGGGGTGGAAGGGTGGATAGGGGTGAGAGGGGGGTGGGTGTTGGGGGAATTGGATGGGTAGAATGGGGGAAGGGGTGGATTTTGGATGGGTGTGTGGATGGGGAGGTGGATAGGTGTAATGGTGGATGGGTGGGGGGAGGGTGGGTGGGGGGGGGAGGGGTGGGGTGGATGGGGGGGTGGGAGGTGGGGTTGGATGGTTGGGGTGATGGGTGGGTAGGGTGGATAGGTGTAAGGGGTGGGGGGGGAGGTTGATGGATGGATGCGTGGATGGGAGTGGGCGGGAGTTGAGATTGCTTACCTTATCACGCTGTTCTTGTGAATGACGTGTCTTGTTCTTCACTATCACTAATAACATGAAAACCATCATCTTCATCTTCGTTCACTTAACTTTTTTTTCAAATAAGAATAAGCTAGACAAATACTGATAACAAGAACGCGATAATTTATGGGATAAAACGAATAAGAAAAAAAAATCGAAAAATTTGCTCAACAAGATAGAGAGAAAAAATAATTTTGTTCATTTTAGAGCAGACCATTAATCATGAGGGTAATTAGAGGCCAATTAGCGTGGTATTTGACAGGTCATTGTTAAGGATAAAGAGAAGGAATGAGGGAAGGAGGTAGGGAGGGTGGAAGAGGGAGGTAGGGAGGGTGGAAGAGGGAGATAGGGAGGGTAGAAAGAGGGAGGGGAGGAGGAAGAAGGAAAAGAAGAGGGAAGACGGAGGGAGGAGGAAAAGAAGAAGGAGGGAGGAATGATAGAGAGAGGAAGAAAGAAGGAAGGAAGGAGGGAGGGAAGGGGAGGGAGAAAAGAGGGAGTGGTGGGGAGGCAAGAAGGAAAAGAAGAGGGAGAAGGAGGAAATGGGAGAGGGAAAAAGGGGAGGAAGGAAGAAGGAAGGGAGGGAAGGGAGAGGCAGAGACGGACGACCTAAATTAAGGAAGGGAAGGAAGGATGAGGATAAGAATACTCTGCAGCCAACCTCATAATAAGCACTCAATCTCTACTCCTCTCCTTTTCCTCCTCTCCTCCTCCTCCTTCCTTCTCCTCTTCTTCTTGTTCACCTCCTCCCTTATCCATCACTTTCCCATTCCCACCTGCCCCTCCTCTTCCCTTTCCCTCCTCTCCTCCTTCTAATTCTCCTCCCATTTTTCCCCCTTCTTCTTCCTCCTTCTCCCCCTCCCCTTCCCCATCCTCCTCTCCTCCTCTCCCCTCCTCTTCGCATCTTCCTCCTCCTCCTCCATCCCCAATCCCCCCTCCACCTTTCATCCTTCCCCCCCCAACCCCCTCCAAGAAACCCCCTTTGGAGCATCTCGACCATCAGCTTTAGGGAGGGTGTGTGTGGGGGGGGGTGAGAGGGGAGGAAGGAGGAAAGGATGGATCTACTCTGATTCAAACGGCCCTCTTAAGTGTCCATCGGCCGAGCTCCTTGCTGCTTCCTTCAGGTATCCTTCGAGGAGCCGACCGGAATCCTTCGTCTGACCACGTCGATGTCCAGATCATATAAGCTTATTATTCATAATTATTGCGATTGTGAAGCTGATTCTCTCGTATCTCGGGATGCGATCCTCTCGTATCTCGGGATGTGATCTTCTCGTATCTCGGGATTTGATCCTCTCGTATCTCGAGATCCTCTCATATCTCGGGATCCTCTCATATCTCAGAATCTCATTAGGCTAGTGGTGACTTAGCACGTCGTTATATCTCATACGTACACATACAAAGGGATTGGATGTGTACATGGGTGCGATCACTGAACGCTTACGCTCCTTCGTATACGGATAAGTATGTATGTAGGCAAACACACGCACACTTACACTTCTATCTCTCTAACTTTCACTCATTCTCTCTCTCTCTCTCTCTCTCTCTCTTCTTCTCTCTCTCCTCTCTCTCTCTCTTCTCCTCTCTCTCTCCTTCCTCTCTTCTCTCTCTTCTCTCTCTCTCTCTCTTCTCTTCTCTCTCCTCTCTCTCTCTCTCTCTCTCTCTCTCTCTCTCTCTCTCTCCTCTCTCTCTCTTCTCTCTCTCTCTCTCTCTCTCTCTCTCTCTCTCTCTCTCTCTCTCTCTCTCTCTCTCTCTCTCTCTCTCTCTCTCTCTCTCTCTCTCTCTCTCTCTCTCTCTCTCTCTCTCTCCCGTCTCTCTCTCTCTCTCTCTCTCTCTCCTCCTCTCCCTCCCTCCTCCTCCCTCCCTCCTCCCTCTCTCCCTCCTCCCTTCTCTCCCTTCTCCCTCT
>NW_020869271.1:298226-305726 GCF_003789085.1 Penaeus vannamei | reverse complement strand
TAGTTAGGACACGAGCGAGATCTATGCCTTCTTTTATGGCCAGGCATTTGTACCAGCGGGGGACACCACACTTAGAATTTCCACTCGAAACTAAACACGAGGGGAAACAGATGGCTATTTTTCGTGTGATTGTTTTCTTCCTTTTTCTGTTTTTCGTGTTGTGGTCTGGGGAGAAGGGGGAGGGGGAGGGGGGGTGAGGGAAGGAGGGGAGAGGGGGGTGAGGGAGGGAATTGGGGGGGCGGGGATTGGGGGAGAAGGGATGAGGAAGGATGGGAAAAGGGGGAGGGAAAAGAGGGGTGAGGGAAGGAGTGGAATAGGGGGAGGGGAAAAAGAGGGGGGTGAGGGAAGATGGAGGATGGGGGAATAGGGTGGTATGGGGGGATGGGGGAGAAGGGATAAGGGAAGGATGGAGGATGGGGGGAGGGGAATTGGGGGAGAAAGGGGTGAGGGAAGGATAGAAGGAGGGTAAAAGAGTGTGGTATGGGGAAGGAGAGAAAGAGGGACGGGAGATAAGGGAGATAAAAGGGCGAGGAAAGGGAAGGAGAGAAAAGAGAGATAAAGGAAAAGGGAGATGAGGGAAGAAGGGAGGGAGATATTCTGAGTGGATAGAAGATGGGGGAAAGAATAAGGAGAGAGTTGATAAGAAAGAAAAGATAAAGGGAAGGTCGAAAGCGAGAATGAGGACGAAGAAGAATAAAAAAAACGAATAAAAATATTAAATCAATCAAAGGAAATTGAGGAAAATAAGAAAGAAAGCGAGAAAAAAAATATAAAGAAAAAAGAACAAACACTGAATAAGAAAACAGAGAAAGTGGGTATGGATAGAGAGAGAAAATAATAGCTAGAATGAAGACAAAAGAAGATAAACACAAAAGCAAGAGAAATAAATAAAGAACCAAAAAAAGGTTTGTAGGCATATAGATCACGAACAAGTTGTTAACATGTCTCGTTGCAAGATGTATAGTTTTATTGATGTTTGAAAAAATAGAGATGTATAACCAATTTGCAGTAATCTAAATAAATACAATAATTATATAAAACGAAGGGTAATTAATTAATCAATTGTTAATCAACATACGCAAATATATGCAGTGTATAAGCAGATTCGCAAAAACAACGTACATATGGGAATTATAGGTGTGAATATTTAGCGCCAGAACAACGTTTCAGGTATCAGATTAATTTCCAATTTTGGGCTAAACAGAGTGAGAGAAAGAGAAAGAGAAAGAGGGAGAGGGAAAGGGAGAAGAATATGGAAAGGGAGAGGGGGAGGGTGAAGGAGAGAGAGAGGGAGAGGGGAAGGGTGAAAGAGATGGAAAGCGAGAGGGGGAGGGAGAAGGAGAAGGAGAGAGAGGGATAGAGATAGAGATAGAAGAGAGGAGAAAGAGAGATTGGAGAGAGAGAAAAGAGAGATTGGAGAGAGAAAGAGATAAAAGAGAGAAAAAGAGATAGGAGAAAGAGAGAGATAGGAGAAAGAGAGAGAGAGAGATATAGGAGAAAGAGAAAGAGAGATAGGAGAGAGAGAAAGAGAGATAGGAGGGAGAGAAAGAAAGAAGGAGAGAGAGAAAGAGAGAAGAAGAAAAAGAGAGAGAGAGAGAGAGAGAGAGAGAGAGAGAGAGAGAGAGAGAGAGAACGAGAGAGAGAGAGAGAGAGAGAGAGAGAGAGAGAGAGAGAATCCGTCACTTACGCTGTATACCTTTTCCGTGTCGAATTTCCACGCCGTAAAATTCCCATGCATCGTCCAGCGTTGCTTCATTCTACATTCTATTTTTATCGTTCTTTTTTTCTTTTTGTTTCGACATCCGCAGCTTTTTACTTACACTTATCCCCTTGTTTTTCTCCTCTGTGACTTAAAAAACAACAACAACGAAAAAACAATACTGGGAATTCGATATTGAAAAGGGGAACGAATTCTCAGAAAATTCAATAGGATCTATCAACAGATATGTTTGTCTTGTCTTTATTAAAAGTTAATAGTCAGGTTATTAAATCCGATCTGAACAGGAACTGAACAAGTGTCCAC
Source organism: Penaeus vannamei (assembly GCF_003789085.1). Classification (NCBI taxonomy): domain Eukaryota; kingdom Metazoa; phylum Arthropoda; class Malacostraca; order Decapoda; family Penaeidae; genus Penaeus; species Penaeus vannamei. The sequence continues at coordinate 303,703 of NW_020869271.1, read as the reverse complement.
AGCAACAGATATTTTTGAAGAACCTTGCGCATCGCACTCTGTTCACTAGTTCTCGCTTGTTATTGTTTGATGTTACTTCTGTTATGTTATAATTGCCATTTTCGTTGTTGATTTTTATATATTGTTAGATGATGTTACGTAATGTAGGTTTATATGCAAGCACACATGCCACAAGCATACATGTGTGTGTGTGTGTGTGTGTGTGTGTGTGTGTGTGTGTGTGTGTGTGTGTGTGTGTGTGTGTGTGTGTGTGTGTGTGTGTGTTGTGTGTGTACATATATGTATACTGTTGGGTGTGTGTGGTTTGTGTGTGTGTGTCATCTATGTATCTATCTATATCTTATCTATGTCTATATCTATCTATCTGTATCTATATCTATCTATATCTATATCTTCTGTATCTGTCTATATCAATATCTATATCTCTCTCTCTCCTCTCTCTCTTCTCTCTCTCTCTCTCTCTCTCTCTCTCTCTCTCTCTCTCTCTCTCTCTCTCTATATATAATATATATATATATATATATATATATATATATATATATGTGTGTGTGGTGTGTGTGTGTGTGTGTGTGTGTGTGTGTGTGTGTGTGGTGTGTGTGTGTGTGTGTGTGTGTATGTATGTATGTAATGTATGTATGTATGTTGTATGTATGTATATTTTTTCCCTAAAGGTAGTCGAAAACAGCTGAAGGGGCAAGGGGAAAGAAAGGGTTAGTGTTCTACGAATATCTTTATTATAACCAGTGACAGTCCCGTGCGGCGGAGGGTGTCGCCCGAAGCACCTACCGCACGGAACCTTACGTCCAAATATAACAAACTTCGCCAGCCAGAGCGAAAGGGGAAAAAATGGAGGAGGGGGGGGGGGGGAGGGAGGAAGGAGGGAAGGGGGGAGGAAGAGGGAAGGGGGAGGGAGAGGGAAGGGGAAGGAGAGGGTGGGGGAGGGAGAGGGAAAGGAGAGAGGGAAAGGAGAGAGGGAAGGGAGAGGGAGGAAGGCAGGAGGGAGGGAGGGGAGGGGAAAGGGGTGAGGAAAGCAGGAGGGGAAGGAGAGGGAAGAGGGAAGGGGAGGGAAGGGGAGAGGAGGAAGGCAGGGAAGGAGGGAGGGGGGAGGGAGAGGGAAGAAAGGAGGGGCAGGAGGGAAGGGAAGAGGGGAGGAGAAGATAGAGGTGGGGAGGGAGGAAGAATAGTAGGGGGTAGTAAGGGGAGGGTTAGGTTAAAAAAAAAAAAAAAAAAAAAAAAAAAAAAAAATGGGAAGGAAAAAATGAGGTGAAACATCGACTCTTCAACATATACGTGAAAAAAAGTTAGCGGCGAGAAGTGAATTAGTCAGCGACTATTGGCTCTTGCAAAAAAAATGGACAATAATAATTCACAGTGTCAGCGAAGAGAAATTGGAGGGGGGGGGGGGGGAGGGAAGGGGAGGGGTAAATATAGGAGAGGGAGAAAGGGGTGAAAGGAGAGAAGATAGAAGGAGGGAGAGGGAGAAGTGACGAGATAGGAGGGAGGAGGGGGAGGAGGAGAGGGGAGAAGATAGGAGGGAAGGAAAGGGAGAAAGGAAAAGAGAGGAGGGGGAGGAGGAGGAGGAGAGAGGAGAAGATAAGAGGAGGGAAAGTAGGAAGAGTGAAAAGAGAAAATAGAGAAGAGAAGGAGAGAAGAAAGTATAAGAGCAAAAAAGGGAGATAGGAGAAGAAATAGGAGGAAACAAGTAAGAAAGAGAAAAGGGGAGGATCGATAAAAGGCAGGAGAGGGAAATGGGGAAATAAAGGAGACAAGAGAAGGAGGAGAAGGGAAACAGATAAGTATTTGGAAGAGGGGAAAGGCGGAAAAAAGAGAAGAGGGAAGAGAGGAAAAGAAGAAAGGAAAAGGGAGGAAGATAAGAGAGAGAAAAAAGAAAAGAAAAAAAAAGAAAGAAAGACTAAATTGGAAGAGAACAAAAACCGAGGAGAATAGGAGGAAGGAAGATGAAAGTGATAGATAGATAGAGGGAAGATTTCGGAAAGGGTCTGGAAGAAAGGGAAATTAGGAGGAAAGGGAGACATGATTAAAACGGAAAGAAGAAGGAGAATTAGAGTAATTGAGCAGATAACAGGAAAGCAGGAAAGTGATAAACCGGCAAGGAAGCAATTGAAATAAAAGAGAAAGTAATAAGTAAGAAAGAGAAAGAAGTAACTAAGAAAATATATATTTTCGGAAATATAGATAAACCAGGTAAGAAAAAAAAGAAAAATTAACGAATGAAAGAATAAAAAATAGTAAGATATTAGTGGAAAAATAAAAATATATAAAGATAGGCAACAGAGAGAGAGAGAGAGAGAGATGACGACAACGAAGAGAGGGAGAGGAGGAGGAAGGAGAGAAGAGGAAGAGGATGAGAGGAGGGAGGGAGGAAGAAGAGAGAAAGGGAGGGGAGAGAGAGAGGAGGAGAAGGAGAAGGGGAGAGGGGAGAGGGGAGAGGAACGAGATGAGGAGAAGGACTGGGAGAGCGGAGAGAGATAGAGAAGAGAGAGAAGAGAGAAGGAGCAGACAGAGAGGGGAGAGAGAGAGGCAGAGAGAGAGAGAGAGAAGTAAGACAAAGAGACGAGAGAGAGAGAGATAGAAAAGAGGAGAGCAGAGAGAGAGAGAGAATGAGAGAGAGAAAGAGAAAGCAAGAGAGAGAGAGAGAGATGAGAGAGAGAATGAGAGAAGACGAGAAGACAGACAGACCAGACAGACAGAGACAAAGACAGAAAAGAAAGAAAGAAAAGAAAAGAAACATAGATCACACAATAAAGATAGAAAACATCACACAAGAGAAAGATAAGAAAAAAAAAAAAAAAAAAAAAACGAAAAAACGAAAGAAAGTTATTACCGTCTTGGACGCGGCGTCTTAAGAGGACCCCTGAGATGCCGCGTTTAAGAAGGAGATGAAAATGTCTCTGCTGGTTGAGGAAGTTTCTGATGAGTGAAGGGACGCGGTTCGTCTTCTTATTATCATTATTGTTATTACTGATATCACTATTGTTATTGTTGTTGTATTAATATCACTATTATTATTGTTACTGTTGTTATATTAATATCACTATTATTATTATTATTGTTGTTGTATTGATATCACTATTGTTATTATTGTTTGTATTAATATCACTTATTATTGTTGTTGTATTAATATCAATTATTATTTTTGTATTAAATATCACTAATTATTATTGTTATTATTATATCATACTATTATCGTATTGTATATTATTTATAGTGTTATTACTGCTATTGTTATTAGTATTATTATTAATTATTGTTGTTATTATTATTGTTGTTGTTTTTATTATTATTATTATATCATTATTGTTATTATCATTATTATTATTATTAATTATCATCATTATTATTGTTATTATATTATTATCATTATTCTATTACTTTTATTATTATTATTATTTATTATTATTTATTATTATCATTATTATATATTATTATTATTATTATTATTATTATTATTATTATTATTATTAATTATCATTACATTATTGTTATCATCATTACTACCATCATTATCATCATTGTTATAATTACCATTATCGTATCATTATCATGTCCATGTTCTTGAAATTATTCCCAATATCATTATCATCATCTTTCTCATCGTCATCACCATTATTATGATTCCTTTTCTTATCATTGACAGCTTGTATCTTTAATGGTCATTATTACCATTATTATGATGATTATCAATTAAATCTGAATCTTGATTAATGGTAAGACCTATATATTTGAAAATTTACGTTCAAGAAACAAATTGCTGTGAATAAGAGAATTTATAAAGTAGTGGTAGGCCTAAGCGATGAAAAAAAAATTAGAAGCCTATTCTCACTGTGACTTTATTGGGCGGATATTGTTAGACTTGCATCACCGTCACCGTCATATAGTGTCAAGTTTGTGTCAGGGGGAGGGGCTTTCTTTCTTTCTTTCTTTCGCTCCTTCTTTATTTATTTATTTCTCTATTTCTTTCTCTCTCTCTTTGTCTGTCTCTTTGTCTCTCTCTTCTCTCTCTCTCTCTCTCTCTCTCTCTCTCTCTCTCTCCCTCTCTCTCTCTCTCTCTCTCTCTCTCTCTCTCTCTCTCTCTCTCTTCTCCTCTCTCATTCTCTCTCTATCTCTCATTCTCTCTCCTTCATCTCTCCCCTCCTCACCCTTCTCTTTTCCTCCCTCACCCTTCTCTTTTCTCTTCTCTGTCCCTCACCCTTCTCTCTTCCTCCCTCACCCTTCTCTCTCCTCCCTCATTCTCTTCTTCTCGCGTGCCATGGGTATGTGTGTGCGTATTTATGTATGTATACATCGCGTACACCGTGTACACCGTATCCCGCGAGCCAAAGAAAGCAAATAAAACATGTGCCGGCATCTCTCCTGGCGCTTTGAGACTGTTTTTTGTTTTCTTTGTCGTTTTACTGTTCCGGAGTTTCGGGTCCTTTCCTTGTTCTTTGTTGTCTGGGGTGTTCTTTGTTTTTTTTGTTCTTTTTCTGCTTCTTTTGGAGAATTTGATGCTGTTGAAATGCGATCAGATGGGATTTTTTTTTTTTTTATTTTTTTTTTCGTGTGAATTCGTTTTGATTAAACGAGATGTCGTTTTTTTTCTTAAGATCGCAAGTGTGTTTTGGTGATTTTTTTCATTGATTTTATTTATTTATTTGTTTTTATCTGTTTACTTTTGTTTATTCATTTTATTATTTTTCTTAAAATGAAATTCGGGTTTATTTGATAAGGAAAACTGACAGCTTCACCCTGATACGCGCCTTATGCCTACGTCCCTCTGTCACTCAACTTGTGCTGACACCGCCCTGGACCACCCGGAGACCTACACCTGTGGCACCCACCTGAAGACCCCCCCCCCTCTCGCCCCTCGCTCTCGTGTACCCACCCTTAAGACCCCCCCCCCCTCCCTCCCCCCTATCTCGTGAGATCCCCCCATGAAGCGCTCCCTGCGCCCCCCCACCCCCCCCCTTCGTGAGTCCCCCCTGAAGCCCCCTCCCCCTTCGTAAGACCCCCCTGAAGCCCCCTCCCCCCTTCGTAAGACCCCCCCCCTCCCCCCTGTAAGACCCCCCATCCCCCTGTGAGACCCCCCTGAAGCCTCCTGCCCCCCCCCCCCTTCGTGAGACCCGCCCTAATGCCCCTCTCTTCTCCCGGCCCTCGTCAGGAGAGGTTCTTTTACCTGCGCGGAATCATAATCACAGACTTTACTTTGGCGGCGCCCTTAAGCATCCGTCCGCTGGGCGTATGAGGGAGGGCTTTTTTGCTTCTTCTTTTTCTCTTTCTTCTTCTTCTTCTTTTTTTTTTCTTTTTTTTCTTTTTTTTTCTTTCCTTTCTTCCTTTCTTTTTCTTCTTCTTCCTCTTCTTTTTCTTTTCTTTTTCTTTTCTTTTGTTCTCTCAAGCCCTTGTTTCCTCTGATATTCTTAAGTTTTTCCTCTCCTCCTTCTCCCTCCCCCTCTTGCTCTCTCTGTCTCTTTCATTTG
>NW_020869271.1:278226-288226 GCF_003789085.1 Penaeus vannamei | reverse complement strand
AGAGTGAGTTCAATATGGTTCTTGTGGGCGTTGTTTGGGTCAGAGCGCCCTTCGCCCGAGTGCCAGTGGCAATGAATTCCTTCGCGAGTGCCAAGACCAAGCAGGGGTCAGGAATGCTGAACTGGCAGCCTCCTCCTATGCTAGCGTGTCCGGTGCCCTTTCAGTTGAACCGTTTAAATGCTTGCGCTAAGTTACGGGGTGAAGAGAGACCGGTCGTTCACCACCGCTCGTTCACCACCACCGCTCGTTGAGTTATCTTTGGGCTTGTTTGCGGGCTTGCTTATGGGCACTTCGGCGGTTATTCGGTTTGCTGTTGACTGACATCTCACTCGGTGTGAATATGAGTACACATGGGCGTACACGCGGATGTACATACACGCTGGCAAATAAAAACAATGGTAAGAGCGACACGCACACATGCTTGCACGATTGTCACAGACACACTCACGAACACGCGCACACACACACACACACACACACACACACACACACACACACACACACACACACACACACACACACACACACACACACACACACGCACACACACACGCACACACACACACACACACACACACACACACACACACACACACACACACACACACACACACACACACACATGACATTACCCTCGCAGGTGTGATATTTGCTTTCCTTGGCACACAGTTCATGGTGTAGGCTTAAATGCACGCACACAAACACCCAAACACGCGCACACTCAGCCACACGATCGCGCACACAGTTTCTTATGTACTTCAGAGGTTTAATCAATCCCGTTTTTCTTTGCAGGTTTGTTTGCTTCTTAAGTTGAGAGGATCTTGGTGGAGACGGCTAATGATACGCCTTTTGGGTAACGTATTGTGTGTATGTGATCTCTTTGTTTCTGCGTTTCTTTTCTTCGTTTCTCTCTCTCTCTCTCTCTCTCTCTCTCTCTCTCTCTCTCTCTCTCTCTCTCTCTCTCTCTCTCTCTCTCTCTCTCTCTCTCTCTCTCTCTCTCTCTCTCTCCCTCTCTCCCTCTCTCTCTTTTTCCTTCGAATAACACACAACACAATAGACACAACGAAGAAACATCGCAAACAAACTAAAATAAGAAAACCGCAAAAAATAAATTTAATAATAAACCGCAAAAAATAAAATTTGCGAATATAAGACCCAGTTTCGCGTAACCTTCCTGTTTTGTCTATTGCGAAGATCTTAAAATCGAAAACGTCAAAGAAGACACGACTCCATTGACACGCTTAAAAAATAACATGCCATCCGAACGCAATAAATTACCGGAATTATCGACAGAGATGCATTAATTTCAATTAATTTACATCACCTCGGTCCCCTCCCCCCCCTTCCCGTCCCTCGCCCCCCCCCCCTCCCCCCGCTCCCCTGCACGCCAATTAAGTCAGTATGAAAAAAGATGTTGAGGGGGAGGGGGGATGGGGAAGGGGGTGGAGGAGGAGGGGGAAGGAGGAAAGGGAAGGGGGTTGAGGAGGAGGGGGAAGGGGGAAGGGGGGTTGAGGAGGGGGAGGGGGAAGGGGGGGGGGTTGAGGAGGGAGAAGGGGGGGGGGGGGTTGAGATGGAGGGGGAAGCGGGGGGGGTGAGATGGAGGGGGAAGGGAAGGGGGGGTTGAGATGGAGGGGGAAGGGGAAGGAAGGGGGGGAGAAGGAGGGGGGAGTGAAAAAAGGGGAGAAGGGAAATAAAGAAGGGAAGGGGAAGGGGGGGTTGAGAAGGAGGAGGAAGGAGGATGGAAAGAAAGAGAGGGGGGGGAAGAGGGAAGAGAGGATGACGGGAGAAGGGGAAGAAAAGAGGGGAAATTGGAATGGAAGTGAAATAGAGGGGGAGGGGAAGGAGAAAGGAGGAAAGGGGGAAGACGGAAAAGAGAAGGAGAATGAAGAGGGAAAAGGAAAAGGGAAAGAAGGGGTAGAATGGAGTGAGATAGAGGGGGAGAAGGGGGAATGGAAAGGGAAGGGGGAAAATGGGGGATTAAAAAAAAAGAAAGACAGGAAAGGGATAAAAAGTAGAAGAACTGGAAGAAGAAGAAAAAAAGTCAGAAGAGTAGTGAGAAAGGAGGAGATGAAACAGGATAAAAAAATGGAAAAAGAAAGAGTTAGGCAGAAAAGAAAGAAAATAAAGGAATAGAAAGGTGGCAATGGAAAAGGAATAAGTTAGGGAGGGGGAGGAGGGGGAGGGGGAGGGTTATCCATCAAAGTCCAAATTCTCGCATGACGGCAAGCAACAACACAACACAACCAGCTGTGGATTAAAGATTCCGACTGTGGCTTTCCTTTTTTTCTTTCTTTCTTTTTCTTCTTCTTTCTGTTTTCCTTTTTTCGGATTTTTTATATTTTTTCTCATCGATTTTTTTTCGTTGTTTTTTTTATTGGTCTTTTTCTTTTTTGTCTTTTTTTTTTTCTCTTTTCTTTTTCTTTTTTTTTATTTTTCTCTATTCTCTCTTATTCTTTTCTTTCTTTCTTTCTTCTCCTATTTTATTTTTTTTTCCTATATTTTCTTCTTTTTTCTTTCATTCTTTCTTCCTTCATCCCTTTTCATTTCCCTAATCTCTTCCTCTTTTCCCCCTTTTTCCTATTTCCTATCTTCTCCAGCTTTCTCTTCACTTTCTTTCTCTTCTTCTTCTTTTCTTCTCTTTTTTTTCTCTTTCTTACGGAATTTCTTGGCGTACCGAGAGCCGTCAAGGCCAGAAATACGGCCGATCCTGTATGCTAAGTGATCTATCTATTCCCAATGTGATTTCATGCATGTTAAATGTGTTCCCGACGCTGGTGTTCAGGGGGTGGGGGGGGAGGGGGAGGGGGGAGGGAGGGGGGAGGGAGGGAGGGGGGGGGGAGGGGAGGGGAGGGGATGGAGGAGGGGGGGGGAGGAGGGGAGGGTGGAGGGGGGGGAGGGGGTGGGGGAGAAGAGGGAGGAAGGAGGGGGGATGTGGAGTGGGAGGAGGGGATGGAAAGGGGATGGGGAGAGAGAGAGGGAGGAAGGAGGAGGAGGAGGGGTGGAGAGGGGGAGGGGGAGTGGGATGTAGGATGTAGGCGGAGGGGGGATGGAGGAGGAGTTTAAAGGGAGAGGGGAGAAGGGGATGTGAGAGATTGGGGGGAGTGAGGATGGAAGAAGGAGAGAGAGTTTGGAGGGAAGAAGAGGACAGAGAGGAGAGGAAGAGGACGGGGGTAGGGGGTAGGGTGGAGGGGGGGGAGAGGAGGGAGGGAGGAAGGAGAGGTCAGAATAGGGGAAGAAATCAGTCAAGAAATTAGGGAAGAGAGGTAAATGGAAAACGAATGGGAGAAGAAAGAGCAGATGAAAAAAAGAAAAGGGATAAGGAGGAGGAAGAGGAATCAAGAAGACATAAAAAAACAAGAAACTAAATCGAAAAAAAATACCGAATGGGATAAAAAAACAACAACAAAAAACAAAAAACGAAACAAAAGAAAACAGAAGATCTAAAAACGACAAACAAAATAAAAAAATGGAAAGAGAGAAACCAGAGGAAAGGAAAATACAGTTAGCTGAATATGTAACAGACTTCAAAAAGTGGTTTAGGTTAGGTTTGTGTGTCCGTTAGCGGAGGGAAAGACCATATTTTTTCCACGTATATATATCCCATCTTTTTTTTTTTCTTCTTCTTCCATTATCCACCGAAATTATACAGTCATTTCTATGGTTAGAGTGACGTCCAGAGCGGCTATAGATCAGGAATGTGGGCGTGGCCTCGGCATGGGCGTCTTACAACAGAACGTGGGTTTCTAAGATGTTTTCCTCCCTGTGACTGCCATGGTGGAGACGGCAGTGATAACAGTTTGTAATATGCTGATACAGTGCAGATAGCATCACCCAGATATTGATTTGTGGGAACAATAATACGACCCTGATTTAAGCAAGAACAATGGGTGCTCAAATGAATAAATAAGTAAATAAATAAATAAATAATAAAGTAAATAATATAAATAAATAAATAAATTAAATAAATAAAATAAAAAATAAGTAATAAAATAAAAGATAAATAAAATAATGGCGATCACTATAGACCCTTCGCTCATAGCAATACCATCGACGTATTGCAGAGAATTCGCATTGCTAAGCGGCAATGGACTTTCTCACCTGCGCTGTTAGTGCGAAAGGTGGGTGGGGGAGAATCTATAAACAGAAAAGAGAGACCCCAAGAATTCTTTATTCAACCGAACAAGGAAAAAATATCGTTTATTCAGCTGCACCGACCTCCCCCCCGCACAGACGTGGAAAAGAAAGAGAATCTGTAAAACCAAAAAAAGGATCAGTTATGCGTGAACTGAAATCCCTAAGAAATTTCCTCAAACGAGCTACTCGCCAGTTAGATCGTTTGGGACCTTGTTCTTCTTAGGTTTGGTTTAAACGGAGGTATAACGTGTTCTGATATGTATTTGAAAACCTACGAGAGGAAACATCCACAGATAGTGGTGGTGGTGGTAGTAGTAGTAGTAGTAGTAGTAGTAGTAGTAGTAGTAGTAGTAGTAGTAGTAGTAGTAGTAGTAGTAGTAGTAGTAGTAGTAGTAGTAGTAGTAGTAGTAGTAGTGGTGGTGGTGGTGGTGGTGGTGGTAGTAGTGATAGAGTAGTAGTAATTGTTGTTGTTGTGGTAATAATAGTAGTAGTAGTAGTAGTAATAGTAGTGGTGGTGGCAGTTGCGGTAGAGTAGTAGTTGTAATAATGGTAGTAGTACTAGTAGTAATAGCAGTGTTAGCAGTAGTGTTAGTAGTAGTAATAGTAGTGGTAGTGGTGAGTGGTAGAGTAGTAAGTAGAGTAGTAGTAGTAGTAGTAGTAGTAGTAGTAGTAGTAGTAGTAGTAGTAGTAGTAGTAGTAGTATGGTGAGTGGTAGAATAGCAAAATGATGATATTCATAATAATAATAGAGATAATGATAATGATGATAAACGATAATGGCAATGATAATTTCAATGAATGATACTGTTAATAATGATAAGAATAATGATAAAGCTACATTATGGTCGCAATATTAATACACAAGTAGATAAATAAGATATAAAGCATACACTTAAATGCATTAAATGACCACTGGATGCAAATGACAGAGGGAAGATGCCATGAAGGGGAGATGTGAGGTGGAGATGAAAAAGATGTTTATCACAAGCGATTCTGAATGACAGATGAGTGAGCGAGCACGATGTCAGTGCAGATCGGTGCTTGCTATATAGGAGTAGTGAGATATATATATATATATTTTTTTTCTTTTCTTTTTTTATTTTATTTTTATTTTTTTTTTTTTTCTTTATTTTCTTTTTTTTTTTTTTTTTTAAGGATGATATTAATTGGAGAGGGGGGAGGTGTGTGTGTGTGTGTGTGTGTGTGTGTGTGTGTGTGTGTGTGTGTGTGTGTGTGTGTGTGTGTGTGTGTGTGTGTGTGGTGTGAATACGTATGTAAATATATTCCCGCCCACACACACACACACACACACACACACACACACACACACACACACACACACACACACACACACAACACACAAACAAATAAACAAACAAACCCTAATCCTCTTCTCTATTTATTCCCTCAATCATTAACAACATTAGACTCGACACACCATGCATAACCCTCTATAAATAACGTAGCCAGTCTATTACATTCACGTAATTGACCGTATTTTTTTCCTTTTTTATTGTTTTCTTGTTGTTTTATATGTTTTCTTTGAATTTTTGTTTTTGGGTTATTAATACGTTGATTATTATGCATAACCCTCTATAAATAACGCCAGTCTATTACATTCACGTAATACTTTGTTTTATTTTTTCTTGTTTATTTGTTTTTCTTGTTGTCTTATATGTTTTCTTTGAATTTCTTTTGGGTATTAAGGTACGTTTGATTATCATGCATAACCTCCTATAAATAACGTATGTTTAATAAAATTTCTTTTGGGCTATCAAGGTACGTTAAATTATCATGCATAACTTCTTATAGATAACGTATTTATTTAGCCAGATTCTTGCATACATCCCGTACGTCATTGCAAGCTGAGGACGCGTCACTCTCTCTGCAATTGCAAGCGTCATAAAGTCTCCATCGTGACATTGCAAATTGTATGGTCATTACGGGCCTTCGTTACCCGTTTTGTTAATTATGCTGTTCAGATCGGTCGCTTGATTACTGTTCTGGGGGTAATTAACATTCACGTAATAGACTTTTTTTTCTTTTTTTTTAGTTGTTTTTGTTTTTGTTTTGCCTGTTTTTTTTTTTTTTTTTTTTTTTTTTTTTTTTTGTTTGTTTATTAAAGATCGTTTGATTATTATTGTGATTATTTTTGTTATGATTATTATTGTTTTTATCATTGTTCTTGTTATTGTTGTTGTATTGTTATTATTATACTTGCTAGTATAGTGGTGGTATCATTATTATTTCATTATTTATTATCATTATTATTATCATTATTATTATTATTGCTGTATTATTATTATCATTATTATTATTATTTATTATTATCAACAATAAAAAAGTCCGACATTTTTCTCACTACTTTTTCTGTCCGTTTTTTTCCTTGTCTTGTGCTTGAGTTCATGTTATTTTCTTATTTAGTTCTGTTTGAGGTCATTTATTCTTTTATTGCTCCTCCTCCGTTGTCTGTATGATTCTCTCTCACACACACACACACACACACACACACACACACACACACACACACACACACACACACACACACACACACACACACACACACACACACACACACACCACACACGCACACACCACACACACGCAGAGCAATGTGCATCCTTCCCCTCTTCTGTCAGAGCGGAGTACTGTGTTGCTTCCTATATATTTCCCCTTCCCCCTTCGGTCTTTTATTGCTCAGTTGCCTATTGCGTCATTTTTCTCTTTCTTTTTACTCCATTAACTGCCGTGTCTTTTATTCTCTCTCTTTATAGATCTCTCAGTTTTAGTTTTTTTTTTCTTGTCTGTTTGTCTCTCCGTTCGTTTCACGTCTTTATTTTTTTTCTCTTTTTCTCTTTCTTTGCCTTCTCTTTTCTCTCTCTCTCCCTCTTTCTCTTTATCTCTCTCTCTCCCCATTATCCCTACCTTCCTCTCTCCTCCCCCCCTCCCTCTCTCTCTCTCTCTCTCTCTCTCTCTCTCTCTCTCTCTCTCTCTCTCTCTCTCTCTCTCTCTCTCTCTCTCTCTCTCTCTCTCTCTCTCTCTCTCTCTCTCTCTCTCATTCGTCCACCTCCCTCCCTAGGGTCTAAAGTTTTACTCCTCATGATTGTCCTGATGTTTATTCTCATTTTTATTTGTATCATTTTATCTTTTCTTAGTATTTATTTGTGGGATTCACATTTTCATTATTATTTCATTTTGTTTTTATTTTTTTTGTTTTTTTTTTTTTTGCTTTTTTTACCATTATCATAACTCTTACTATTACTATTATTACCTCCACCAAGGAGTTTAATATTGTTATTATTATTATCGTTATGATTTGCATTATATTTATTACCATTATTATTATTGTTATTATTATCATTGATAGTTATTATCGTATCAATTGTTATCATTGTTATTGTTAATATTATCATTGATAGCTATTATCGTATCAATTATTATCATTGTTATTGTTATTATTATCATTGATAGATATTATCGTATCAATTATTATCATTGTTATCATTATTATATCATTGATAGTTATTTATCGTATCAATTATCATCATTGTCATTATCCTTATCATTATCGTCTTTAGGCAAACATCAATAACATTCCCACCCTCGCATTTACTCCTTTCCATCATTTTATACATTTTTTTTTCTCCATCTTCCCGAATTGCTTTCGAGTTCCCTAACGACCCCCGGCGCTGTGACACGGCTGACTGGAGGGCAACAACTCCTTGGGCAGCGTCTTAGCCTCAAGTTAAGTTCGTCACTGCTGTTTGATTGATGGTCCCCTGAAGCAGTTAAGGAACCGCGGGGCCCCGAGTCATAAATCTTCGTCTTTTATACCCACCGACGGCCGCGTCTTCTTTCTCTCCGCGTCGTCTTTTCGTAATTCTTCGGATTTTTTTTTTTTTTTTTTTTTTTTTTGGGGGGGGGGTGTTTGGACGGTTGCTTCTGTTTCGCGTGGTTGTGGATGGGGGGGGGGGGTGGGGTTGGAGGGAGGTGGTTGGGTTGGTGAGGGGGAGGGTTGGAGGGGGTTGGGGTTGGGGGATGGGGGAAGGGAGGAGGGGAGGGTTGTGTGTGGGGTTGGGAGGGAGGGAGGGGGAAGGAGGGGTTGTGTTGTGGGTTGGTGAGAGGGGGGGGAGGGAGGGGTTGTGTGTGGGGTGTGTGAGGGTGGAATGGGAGGAGGGTTGTGTGTGGTTAGGGGTGAGTTGTGTGTGTGGTGTGTGTGTGTGTGTGTGTGTGTGTGTGTGTGTGTGTGTGTGTGTGTGTGTGTGTGTGTGTGTGTGTGTGTGTGTGTGTCTAAATATGTGTGTGTGTAAATATGTGTGTGTGTGTGTGTGTCTAAATATGTGTTTGTAAAAGGTAAAAAAAAGGAAGAAAGATGTATCGAAGATCGGAGAGCCACAGTTAGCGATCAAGGCAGGGATTATCCCAGATGATCCAAGCGCAGTGAAGAAGAACAGCGAACGAGGAACAAGCCAAAGAACATTACCCAAACCCCCGTCGACGAAGAACAGCTACAACTCTGTTCACGCGAATCTCTTTGAACCGGACCTCGGCCACGGCTTCGAGATTGTGATTCGATTATCGGACTTAAGACGCGCCGGAGAATATAACACAGGAGGTTTAATGAACAGGAGGGAAGGGATTATATCATCATATGATTATGGAATCGGAGGGGAGAGGGAGGGGGGAGGGAGGGAGGGAAGGGGGCGGTGACGAGGGAACCAAGACGTGATGGGAAGGGACAGAGGAGGATAGAGAGGGGAGAGAAGGAGACGTAAGGAGACAGGGAAAGAGAAGGAGGAAGAAGGAGACTTAAGGAGAGAAGGGGAAAGGGAAGGGGAAAGAAGGAGACGTAAGGAGAGAGGGAGAGAGAAGGGGAGGAGAAGACGCTGGTGCAGGAGATTAAAGGAACATGGCAAAATGGTCGAGGATTGAACTTGGGCGATAGTCTCGAGGCGTTAAAGTTAGAATAAAGGTATAAATGAGGGAAGGGAAAGAGGGTGGTTGAATAACGAGACGGAAGACAAAGGAGAGAGAGAGAGAGAGAGAGAGAGAGAGAGAGAGAGAGAGAGAGAGAGAGAGAGAGAGAGAGAGAGAGAGAGAGAGGAGAAGAGAGAGAGAGGGAGGGTGGAAACAAACTGACTAACTAGCAGAGACAGACGGAAACATAAACATAGTCACAGACAGAAACAAAAACATGGACAAAAATAGACACAGACAGAAAGAAGAAACAGACACAGATACAGAAAGAGAAACAGACACAGAGACAGACAGACACAGAAACAGACACAGCGACGAGAGAGCGCGAAGGCGAGAGACCGGAGAGCGCAGACAAGAAACGGGAGAAGAAAATGCAAGAAGAGGATTGAGGGGGAAGAACCTCAGATATGGATAACATGCAAGAAAAAGATTGCAAATGGCAAGAAGAGCCGATATTAGTCGAGAGAGGAGAGATAAAGCCATCGTGTGCAAGACGGGGGCAGTTTCCATTATCTTTATCGATAAGAAAGCGATATTGATAATCATCCCGGTTGTATGATGATATTAAAGCGAGATATATTGATCACGAGGAAGAGCAATGCGAGAGAGTGAATCATAACGGTAACAATGGAGGTCAGAATTATGATGAACGACGTCGGAAGGGAGAGAGAGAAGCACCGATAAAAGGTGGAGATAATCACGGTCAATGAAGGAGACAATACGAGACGAAAGAAGGAAGAGGAGCGACGAAGGAGGAGCTCATTTGCATACAAGATCGAGGGCGGAGGGCGTGAAGGGGCAAGCAGCAGGTGCGGAGGTCCTCGGCCAAAGGATTGACGTGTCCTGCTTACGGGTCGCGGCGGGATGTGCTCGTGGGCGGAGGGGCGCA
>NW_020869271.1:265726-273226 GCF_003789085.1 Penaeus vannamei | reverse complement strand
ATCATCTGACGAAATCAATCTGGGAAGAGCTGCCAGGGGCCGCCCGGCTGAACTCTCCCATTGTTGCAATCAGCTTTTTTGCAATCTCTGGCCAGAGGGAACACGCAAGTTTGCATGAATGTTCGATTTTGGAAAAAGCATGCTTGTCGCGAGAGACCTTTCGGGATACCTGTCTCCGTGCATGGAGGTTTGTGTGCTGTGTGCTGGCTTTGGTTGTTGTCATTGCTTTTATTATTGTTATTATTATTAATCTTAATCATTTATCCTCGATTTGTTTTTTTATACTGTTTTTCTCTTCCTCCCATCCTCCTCATCATCATCATTTCAATCTTCAACCTATTTCCTCTTTCATCTCATCCTTCATCATCACCATCAACCATCAGTTTGATTGAGAGAGCGAGGAGCGAGAAAATAGCGAGAGAGAGAGATAGAAGAGATCAAAGCGAGCGAGAAGAGAGAGAGAGAGAGAGAGAGAGAGAGAGAGAGAGAGAGAGGAAGAGAAGAGAGAGAGAGAGAGAGAGAGCGAGCGAGCGAGAAGAGCAGAGAGGGATGCGACGAGAGAGGAGCGAGAGAGAGAGAGAGAGAGAGAGAGATAGAGAGATGAGGAGAGAGAGAGGAGAGAGAGAGAGGGAGAGAGAGAGAGGGAGAGAGGAGAGAGGAGAGGAGGAGGGAGTGGAAGAAAAGCGAACAGAGGATGAGAGGAGGGAGAAAGCGAGAAGAGAGAGATGAGAGGGAGAGGGAGAGATCGAGATAGAGGTTCAAGCGAGAGGAGGAGAGGAGAAAGAAGGAAAGGAAACGAAGAGGGAGAGGAGGAAGAGAGAGAGAGAGAGAGAGAGAGAGGGAGAAGAAGATCAGCGAGAGGAGGACGAGAGAATGAGAGAGGAGGAAGAGAGAGAGGCGGCTGCGAGTAGCAGAGCACCACACCCGAGCCTGCGCTAGAGAGTCATAGTCTACCGCTTGCCCGAAGACGCAGCAGATATGAATGAGAGTGACTGCACTGGATGGATGGAGGGTAAGATGCGGGATTTGGCCGGGGAGCATGATCAGTGCAGAGAGAGTGCTTCAGGCGTTGTACGAGCGAGAGAGAGAGAGGAGAGAGAGATGAGAGCAAGAGAAAGAGGAAAGAGAAAGAGAAAGAGGAAAGAGGAAAAGAAAGAAAGAGAAAGAGAAGAGAGAGAGAGAGAGAGAGAGAGGATGATGAGAGAGAGAAGACGGAGAGAAGAGAGAGGGATGTGAGATATACCGCTGGCTGAGCTTCGGAGTGAGAGTCAGTATGAGGAGAGTACCGATCTGCCCGAGAGCGAGGAGAGCCCGAGGAGAGAGGTAGAGATGAGAGGGAAAATGAGAATATAGCCGAGAGGAGAGAAAGATAATGAAGAGAAAGAAAAAGGAAAGAAAGAAAGAGAGAGAGAGAGAGAAAAAAAATACATGTTATCAATGACTGTCTATCTACAGCATCCTTTGTAGACAGCAGCTACGGATAGCCCAACACGCGAATCCGTTTGAAAATAGACTTCCGTTGATGGAGGAGTTCAGATTGCAATTACGTTGAGCTAAAATTGCTTCCATTTAGTTGCACATTTAATCATGCAACTGAAATTTAGATTGATAAACGATGGAGATAATTAATAATGTCGATACAATTATTTGTATGTCAGTTAATGAGACAGTTTTAGATATACTTTAGATGTTTATCGGTCGTCGGAAGAGAGGAAGGAGAGAAGAAGGTGGGAAGAGGTGAGGTTGGGAGGATAAAACAAAGGAGATGGGAGGATGAGGGAGAGGGAGAGGAATGGGGAGAAAAAGAGAGAAAGGGAGAGGAAGAGGGAAAAGGAGAAGGGAGAGGGAGAGGGAAGGGGAGAAAAAGAGAGAAAGGGAGAAGGGAGAGGGAGAGGGAAGGGGGGAAAGAGAGAGAAAGAGGAGAAGAGAGAGAAGGAGAGGGAGAGGGAAGGGGAGTGAGAGAGGGAAAAAAAGGGAAGAGGAAGAGGGGAGTAAGGGAGGGGTGAGAGGAGAAGGAAGAGGAAGGAAGGGTGGGGAGGGAGAGAGAGAGAAAGAAAGAAGGGAGAGGGAAAATGGGGAAAGGAGAGGAAAAAGGGGAGAAAAAGAAGAAGAAGAACTGAAAAGGGAAAAAGAGAAGCAGAAGATTAAGAAATTGAGTCAGAAGAGAAAGACAGAGACCGAGACACAGACAGAGATGAGACACGACAGAGACACAAGACACAGAGAGACACAGAGACACAGACAGAGACCGAGACACAGACAGAGACCGAGACACAGACAGAGACCGAGACACAGGACAGAGACCGAGACAAGACAGACCAGGACAAAAACAAGGACAGACGGGAAGCAAGACAACACCCGAGGGGAAAGAGTCCGTGATGTATTCCGGGAATAACCGTAAGAGATCTGGTGTCACGGATCCGAATTAATGACAACTGATTAAGAGTGATGGATGGATCAATTAATCGGATGATGGAATATAATAGAACACACTTTGATTATAGGAAATGGACAAGCAGCTTTCCGATGATCGATTGTAAGTCACTTGGAAGTGAAGGAGACGAAGTGAAAATGGAAAATAAACAATGCATTTTGTTGTGGGGAGGGAGGGAGAGGGGAAGGGTGGAAGGGAGAGAGAGGTGGAGGGAAGGGGAAGGGGAAGGGAGAAGGGAGAGGGGAGAGGAGGAGAGGGAAGGGTAGGAGGAAGGAGGGAGAGGGGAGAGGTGGAAGGGAGAGGAAGGGAGGGGAGGTGGAAGGAGGAGAGGGAGGGAGGGGAAGGGGGAGGGGAGGGAGGGAGAGGGAAGGGTGGAAGGGAGAGGGAAGAAGAGGGGAGAAAGGAGGGGTTGGTGGAGGGGAGAGGGGAGGGTGGAAGGAGGAGAGAGGAGAGAGGAAGGGGGAGGGGTTGGTGGAGGGGAGAGGGGAAGGGGTAGAAGGGAGAGGAGAGAGAGGGGGGAAGGGGAGGGGGTTGGTAGAGGGGAAAGGGGAAGGGAGAGAGAGGGAGGGGGAAGGAAGGGAGGGTTTGGTAGAGGAGAGAGGGGAAGGGTGGAAGGGAGAGGGAGGGAGAGGGGGAGGAAGGGAGGGTTGGAGGGAGGGAGAGGGGAAGGATGGAAGGGAGGGAAGGGGGAGGGTTTTAGGGAGGGAAAGGGGAGAGGTGGGAGAAAGAAAGAGAGAGAGAGACAGATAGACAGACAGACAGACAGACAGACAGACAGACAGAGACAGACAAGAGACAGAGAATGAGAGAAAATGAAAGTGAAATCACACACACACACACACACACACAAAAAAAAAAAATCTCCATCTTACTCACATCCTTATTACAGGTGTGATCTAACGTACACGTGACGTCACAAATCATGACTCAGAGCGGACATGCGCAGAACCCCCCCACCCCCCTCCCCCCCTCCCCCGGGTGCAAGTTCGAGTCACCAACCCAGAGAAGGATGCGGTTCCCACGCCGGTGTGACGTCACGAGGAGGCGCGCGCTGTGGGCGTGAAATGTCAAATCAGATGTGGTGGTGATTTGGCAAATCCTGTTTTTCCATTGTTTTTCAGCAGCGTCGTTGTTATTTTTTGTTGTTTGTTGTTTATCATTATGTAGAATGATGAGGGTAGTCATCATAGTAGCGCGTCACCATAACGATGATGATGACGACAGCAACAGTAGCGACAACTACAGTGATCATGATAATGATGTTAATAACGACAACAAATGTAATTGTGATTATAATTATGATAATGATATTGATAGTAATAATAGTGACAATAATAATAATGATAATTATAATGATAATGATAATATTTATAATAATTGTAATAATAGTAATAATGATAATGATAGAAATAATGATGATGATGATAATAAATGAAATAAGGATAATGATGATAAGGATAAGGATAATAATAATAGTAATGATAAAAGCAATAATGAAAATAAAGGTGATATCAATAATGATGATAATGATAATGATAATGCTATCAATAATGAAGGCAGTAATAATCATGGTAATATATGTAATATCACAAATACCCATGGTGAAAATAATGATATCATTGATGACAGTGACGCGATGATAATGATGGTGATGATGATGAAACGCGCAAAGAGTAGCATAATTCATCAGTTTATGGCAACGTCATGCTATTATGCTCTCAGTACCTGCTATGTTTTCCACACGCTATTCTTGGAACTTATTTTAGCTAATTATGTGACTGAGCGTTTTAGATTCCGCCACGAGACCCGAAGATGACGCAGGTCTGTTCATTTTCTTTGTCTCTTTTTTCTTTTCTTTTCTTCTCCTTTTGTTTGTTTGTTTTTTTGTTCTCTTTTTTTTGTTTGTTTTTCTATTTTGTTTAGTTAGCATTCCGGAGCTAACGTAAAGAGTCGAAATGTTTTCACGGATTTGCACACAATGTCGAGATGTCGAGAGCGTTCGCGTAGAGGAGATCGCCTAGACTCCCCCGCGTTCGTGAATCCCGGATTCGCGCGGATTCTA
This sequence comes from Penaeus vannamei, assembly GCF_003789085.1. Classification (NCBI taxonomy): domain Eukaryota; kingdom Metazoa; phylum Arthropoda; class Malacostraca; order Decapoda; family Penaeidae; genus Penaeus; species Penaeus vannamei. The sequence continues at coordinate 268,730 of NW_020869271.1, read as the reverse complement.
CATACACGAACGACGCCTCGGAAATTGATCTGTCCTCATCCGCGACAATTTTTTCCCGCCTTTTTTCGCCGCTTTTCTTTCCACTTTAGTTTTTTTTACTTCTCCCTTTTTTCCGTCTCTTTTCTTTCCTTATTATCTTTTTCTCTCCCTTATTCGCATCTTTTCTTTCCTTTTTCATAGTTTCCCCCCTTTTTTTCGGCTCATTTCTTTCCTTTTTATAGTTTTCTGGGGGGGACTAAAGGGGGGGGGGGTTAGGTGGCGGTATTTGACTGGCTTTTATTTACGTTGGTCCTTCAGTCTGGCGCGGGCGAGGTGTCTGTGCGGGCGTGATAAAGAGTGAATGGATCCGCGCATTATGCTCCGCCCTCGAGCGCTTTCTTTCTGCAAACTTGGCGTTATGTCGGGGTGGAAATGTTTGTTTGTTTATTTATTTGTTTTGATTTGATTTTGTTTTGTTTTTTATTCTTTGTTTGATTTTTTTTTTGTTTTTTTAGGTCTGTATTTAGCGTTATGTCGGGGGGGAGGGTGGAAATATTTGTTTATTTATTTATTTGAATTGATTTTGTTTTTGTTTTTTAGGTCTGTATTTTTATGTTATGGTGGGAGTGGAAATATTTGTTTGTTTATTTCTTTGTTTGATTTGATTTTGTTTATTTTTTGAGGTCTGTATTTTAGCGGTATGTCGGGGTGGAAATATTTGTTTGCTTATTTCTTTGTTTGATTGGATTTTGTTTTTGCTTTTTTTTAGGTCTGTATTTTAGCGTTATGTCGGGGGGTGGAAATATTTGTTTGTTTATTTATTTGAATTAATTTTTTTTTTTTTTTTTTTTTTGGTCTGTATTTTTGTTATGGTGGGAGTGGAAATATTTGTTTGTTTATTTCTTTGTTTGATTTGATTTTGTTTATTTTTTTTAGGTCTGTATTTTAGCGGTATGTCGGGGTGGAAATATTTGTTTGCTTATTTCTTTGTTTGATTTGATTTGTTTTGCTTTTTTTTAGGTCTGTATTTTAGCGTATGTCGGGGGGGTGGAAATATTTGTTTGTTTATTATTTGAATTATTTTTTTTTTTTTTTTTTTTTAGGTCTGTATTTTTGTTATGGTGGGAGTGGAAATATTTATTTATTTATTTGTTTTATTTCTTTAGGTCCGTATTTATTTATTTATTTGTTTTTATTCACTCTATTTACTTAAGGAATCATTGGTTCATTAAGATTGGCATTGCTATTGATATCAATGTTATTTTCATTATTGATATTGGAATTATTGTTCTTGTTGTGGTTATGATAATAATGATGGTGATAATGCAATAATAATTATTATATTATTGATGGTAATAGTAATATTATATTTATCATTATCCTTGTTATTATTATCGTCATCATTATCATTGTCATTATCATTTTCCTATTATCATTACTACTATCATAATCATTGTTATCATCATTGTAATTATTATTATTGATATTGATTTTGTTACTATAATTATCATTATTATTATCATTGTTATCGTTATTACTGTTATTGTCATCATTATTATCATCATAATTATTGTTATTATTATTATTATTATTATTATTATTTATTATTATTATTTTATTATCATATCATCATATCATCATCATCATCATCATCATCATCATCATCATCATCATCATCATATCATCATCATCATCATTGTGTGATATATTCATCAAATCCATTATTGGTTCAGTCACCTATTTTTCTTTTCTTTTTTAATATTTCTACTTTACCAGAGAATTTGAATATTCATTTTATTGTGCCACGATAGAATTTTATTATTTACTGAAACCATATTTACTTATTTATGCTTCAGTCCGATAGTCATTCTATCCGATTTTTTTTTTTTTTTTTTTTTTTTTTGTAAATATAAAACTGAATGCTTCTGGATATCTTTAAATTTTGCAGAAAGAAGTACAGGGGTATTTGTATTCATATGTACACACCCAAACAGGTACGCTCATGTACACATTTAAACAGGTACGCTCATGTATACATTTAAACAGGTACGCTCATGTACACATCTAAACAGGTACGCACATGTATATCATTTAGCAGGTATGCACATATGCACATCTACCAAGATTTGCACATGTACACATCCAAACAGGGACGCACATGTATACTTCGAATCACGAACGCATATGTATACACCTAAACAGGTACGCACATGTAGACATCCAAACAGGTCCGCACATGTAGACATCCAAACTGGTACGCACATGTAGACATCCAAACTGGTACGCACATGTACACATCCAAACTGGTACGCACATGTAGACATCCAGCCATGCATACAGCCGCACAAATCAAAGCCGAATTGTTGGTTATGTGCAAGTTGCAAATCTCTGCAAGAAATTGTTTGTTGTCTGTTAGCAATTTGTGATGCAAAAGATTCTGTTTCATTCTATATGCTAAAACGCACACCGGCGCGTACGTACACACACACACACACACGCAACACACACACACACACACACACACACATACACACACACACACACACACACACACACACACGCACGCCACACGCACACACGCACACGCACAACACCACACACACACACACACACACACACACACACACACACACACACAACACACACACACACACAACACACACAAACACGACACACACACACAAACACACACACACACACACACACACAAAACACACACGCACACACACACACACCCACAACACACACACAACACACACACACACACACACACACACAACCACCACACACACACACACACACACACACAACACGCACACATCACACACACACACACACACACACACACACACACGCACACGCACACGCACACGCACACGCACACACACAACACACACACACACACACACACACAACACACACACACACACACACACACACACACACACACACACACACACACACACACACAACACAACACGCACGCCACCACACACACACACACACACACACACGCACACGCACA
>NW_020869271.1:248764-258764 GCF_003789085.1 Penaeus vannamei | reverse complement strand
CTTCTCTCTCTCTCTCTCTCTCCTCTCTCTCTCCTCCTCTCTCTCCTCACCCCTTCCTCCACTTCAATGTAAAACATCTATTTCCTCATTTTCGGTCTTCATTTTTTTCTAACCCAATCTCGCTTTCTGATTCTCTTTCTCTTCTCCATTATGTCTCTGTCAAATTGCTCGCAAACGTGCGCTACACACGCATATGTACCCCCTCCTTCCCTCCCCTCCCCCTCTCTCCTTCCCATCCCCTTACCCTCCCTCTCACCATCTCCTACGCTTTCCCTTCCCCCATTCCCCCCTATAGTCCCCGTCCCTCCACGTACCCTTTCTCCCTTCCCCTCCCTCCCCCTCCCCTCTAACTTCATAACTCCCCCCCTCCAACCCTCTCTCCTTCCCCTCCCCTATCCCCATAGCCCCACCCTCAATTCTACCCTCTCCCCTTCCCCTCCCTAACCTCATAACTCCTTCCCTCACTCCGTTCCTACCTCTCTTCCCCATTCCCTCCTCCTCTCCCCTCTCTCCCTCCTCCCTTTCCCCTCCTCCATTCCCTCCCCTACCTCTCTTCCCTTCCCCTCACCCCTTCCCTGGCCCCCCCTCCCCTCCCCTCCCCCTTCCCTGGTCCCCCCTCCCCCTCCCCTCCCTCACCCCCCCTGGTCCCCCTCCCTCTCATCTCTCCCTCCTCACCCTTCCTCCCTCCCCTGTCCCTGGTCCCCCTCCCCTTCCCCTCCCGCTTTGGCTTGCTGGACGATCCACAGATAAATGTTGCGTCAGCTATGATGAAAGCTTATTAGTCTCGCGTCAGCTGAGTTGTCAGCGGCCGTGATTTTCTTGTTCGGTCTTGGATTGGCCTCAGCCCTTCTGCATCGCTCTCGTTTCGCTATTCTTATTATTCTCTTCTTTTTTTCTGTCTCTTTGGTTCTCACTTTCTCTCTCTGTCTGTCTCTCTTAGTCTGTCTGTCTCTTCTCGTCTCTCTGTCTCTGTCTCTCTCTCTCTCTTTCTCTCTTCTCTTTCTCTCTCTCTCTCTCTCTCTCTCTCTCTGTCTCTTCTCTCTCTCTCTCTCTCTCTCTCTCTCTCTCTCTCTCTCTCTCTCTCTCTCTCTCTCTCTCTCTTCTCTCTCTCTCTTTCTCTCTTCTCTCTCTCTTCTCTCTCTTCTCTCTTCTCTCTTCTCTTCTCCTCTTCTCTCTCTTCTCTCTCTCTCTCTCTCTCTCTCTCTCTCTCTCTCTCTCTCTCTCTCTCTCTCGTCTCTCTCTCTCTCTCTCTCTCTCTCTCTCTCTCTCTCTCTCTCTCTCTCCTTCTTTCTTTCCCTCCCTCCACTCTCTCTCTCTCTTGGTGTTTTTTGGCTTGCATGCGCTTTTTATTAATCATTCATTCATGTTGTTTATTTACTGTTTCTTACCGTTGTTCGGGGTCGCTATCTCTTTGCTTCTCCTCTTTGGCTTTGTTTATTCTCTCTCTCTCTATGATCACGATTTCTTCAAAGTATCTCGTATGTCGGTCTTTTGCTTTTAGGCTGTTTCTCATTTTCGTCGTTTTTAATGGCTTGCGGGTTGTGCACGCTACACGCACACAACACACGCGCGCACGCCAACATGCGCACACACCCACTCCCTTGCTCGCACCACGCGCACTCACACACACACACACACACACACACACTACACACACACACACACACACACACACACACACACACACACACACACACACACACCACGACACACAACGCACACAGCACAACGCACGCACCATATCCAACAAACCCCACATTATTTTCTCTTTTCTTTTATCGCTTACCATTTTTGTTTTTGTTCTTTTTTTTTTCCATCACAAATGTCATCGTTTTTTTACGGACTTTGAAAACAACTACACAAACCACGTCATGTTTTACGTAATTGGCATGAGCCGGTTTGGTTGCCGGTATCTCGTAATCTTTTCCCGATTTCATGAAATAATATAAATAAATGATGACGGTGGCATTTCATACGCATGAGGGAGGCGGGGGGGCTGGGAGGGTGGGAGTCGGGTGGCGGGTGGCAGAACCAGTTCGAGTGACCGCTGTTTCTGTTTTTTTTTTTTTTTTTTTTTTTTTTTTTTTTTTTTTTTTTATGTAGGTGTGTGTTGTACGTGGTGTGTGTGTACGTGTGTGTGTGTGACTGTGTGTGTGTGTGTGTTGTGTGTGTGTGTGTGTGTGTGTGTGTGTGTGTGTGTGTGTGGTAATGTGTGTGTGTGTGTGTGTGTGTGTTGTGTTGTGTGTGTGTGTGTGGTTTGTTTTACCAGTGGTGAACGTGTAAAATGTTTCAAACTGCGCGGGTTCGCCTTGTCATAAAAATTCGCGGTTTTCTCAAAACATTTTGTTTAATGCTATTAAAGTTTAGGTATCTTCGGTATGAGTCTGTCTGTTTGCTCACTCCTCTTCTCTCTTTGTCTTTCTGTCTCTCTGTTCTGTCTTCTCTCTCTTCTCTCATCTCTCTCTCTCTCTCTCTTCCTCTCTCTCTCTCTCTCTCTCTCTCTCTCTCTCTCTTCTCTCTCTCTCTCTCTCTCTTCTCTCTCTCTCTCTCTCTCTCTCTTTCCTCTCTCTCTCCCTCTTTCCCTTTCTTTCCTCCTTCCCTCTCTCCCTCTCTCTTTCTCTCTCTCTCTCTCTCTCCTCTCTTCTCTCTCTCTCTCTCTCTCTCTCTCTCTCTCTCTCTCTCTCTCTCTCTCTCTCTCTCTCTATCTCTCTCTCTCTCTCTCTCTTTCTCTCTCTCTCTCCTCTCTCTCTTTCTTTCTTTCTCTCTCTCTTTCTCTCTCCTCTCTTTCTTTCTCTCTTTCTTTCTCTCTTCTTCTCTCCTTTCTCTCTCTCTCTCTCTCTCTCTCTCTCTCTCTCTCTCTCTCTCTCTCTCTCTCTCTCTCTCTCTCTCTCTCTCTCTCTCTCTCTCTCTCTCTCTCTCTCTCTCTCTCTCTCTCTCTCTCTCTCTCTCCCCTCCCTCCCTCCCTCCCTCCCTCCCTCCCTCCCCCTCCCTCCCTCTCTCCCCCCCTCTCTCTCTCTCCTTCTCTCTCCTCTCTCCTCCCTACCTCTTTCTCTCCCCTGTCTTTGTACACATCCCTTTCTCTCATCTACCCTTGTTCTTCCCCCTCTATATTCCCCTTTTTTCCTTTCCTTCCCCGTCTCCCATCATCTCTCTCCTCGTTCTCTTCCACTTCGCTTCTCCATTCTGTTTTTTCTATCCCTCTCTTCCGACCTCTTAATCTCAGTTTCGCATAATTACAGTTAGAGTGACAGAGACGTGGCGAGGATAAAGAAAGGAGAGAGGAAATGGCGATAAAGAAGAAATAGTGAAATAATGATGATAATGAGGATAATGATAGTAATAGTGTTGATAAAGGGATGATGATTATAAGGGGATGATATGGTCGTGATTGCGATAACAGAAATAGCAACTGCAATAAAATCACTGGTGATGATAACAATAAAATGATGATGTTGATTGTACTTGTTATGACATCATTATTGGTAATCATGATGATAAAAAATCATTTACAGTGATAGTGATATTAGTATGGAGGTCATGATGATAATTTAAGATGATAGTGATAATGATGATGATAATGATATTGGTATAAATCTCGTTTTTCAGTGTGGCTTTTTATATAGCTTACAATGATGATGATGATGATGATGATGATAATGATGATTGATAATAATAATGATATGATAATAGGAATAATAGGATAATGATAACGATGATTAATGATAATAATTGGAAAAAAATATGATAAGAATTAAGATAGTAATAGAAGTAGTAGAAGTAGTTGTTACCAGTAATAGCATAATAGTCAGTTAGTAGTAAGTACTTGTAATAGTAGCCAGTAGCAGTAGTAGCTTGTAGTAGTATCAGTAGCAGTAGTAGAAGTAGTAGTAGTAGTAGTACTTGTAGTAGTAGTAGTAGTAGTAGTGTTAGCAGTAGCAGTAGAGTAGAAGTACTTGTTGTAGTAGTAGACTACTAAATGTAGTAATAGTGGTAGCAAATAGTAGCAGTAGTAGCGTTCGTAGTAGTAGTAGTAATAGTAATAGCAGTAGTAGTAGTAGCAGTGCTCTCTCTTCAGCTAACAGAACGCTAATAAAAGGGAAGAGAAGCAACTGTAAAAGCAAAAAAAGAAAAAAAAAGACGAAGCAGAAAGCGCCACCAACGAGAAAGTAAGACAAATTAGATCCACACGTGCCTCGTCTTCGCCTTACTTAATTTACCTCATGAATGACACGCTCAGATTTGTGTCACGCGTCTGTGTGCCTGCTTGTCCGCCAGCCCACTTGTCTGCCTGCCTGCCTGCCTGCCTGCCTGCTTGCCTGCTTTTCTTGAGGGAGCGAAAGAGTCATCAGGGAAAGTTATTGTTGGCGCTTGACAGATAGGTCAGCGCGGGTGCCAGGGTCGCAGCGCGGGCATGGCACTGAGTGAAGGTGCCGGGGCGTGCTTCTATTCATGTTTATGCGTTCCTTGACTCGCGTATGTACACACGTTCTCACATTTTTTTGCTGTTTTGCCATTTTTTTTTATTGTATATTTTTTTGCGAGTTAGATGCGTGGTCTGTTGTGGACGTGTGTGATTTGGATTCTTGTTTCTGGCGGGTTTGGTGGCGGCGAGAGATTGCTCTGGTTTCTTTTTCATTCTCTTTATGTCTCTTCTCTTCTCTCCTCTCTCTTCTCTTTCTTTCTTTTCTCGCATTTCTCTCTCTCTTTCTTTTCTCGCATTTCTCTCTCTCTTTCCTCGCATCTCTCCTCTCTCTTTCTTTCCTTCTCCCTCTCTCTTTTTCTCTTTTCTCTCTCTCTCTCTCTCTCTCTCTCCTCTCTCTCTCTCTCTCTCTCTACTCTCTCTCTTCTCTCTTCTCTCTCTCTCTCTCTCTCTCTAATCTGTCTCTCTCTTCTCTCTCTCTCTCTCTTTCTCTCTCTCTCTCTCTCTCTCTCTCTCTCTCTCTCCTCTCTCTTCCTCTCTCTCTCTCTCTCTCTCTCTCTCTCTCTCTCCTTCTCTTCTCTCTCTCCTTCTCTCCTTCTCTCCCTCTCTTTCTTTCCTTCTCGCATTTCTCTTCTCATTCTCTGTCTTTCCATCTCCACATTCCATCCTTTCGGTTTCCTATTTCTATATACAATGATTATGGTCTCTGACAACTCAGATTCATCCACAAAGGCACGAACTATAAGGTCGAATCCAACAGAATCGAACTAAACCATTGCCGATACTTTGTGGCGTTTGTACCCTCTCACATTTTGAGGTTATTTCAGCGGATTCGCTCCCATTTTTATCAGGTGCAGTTTTGCTTCACTTTATACCATTACCCAGTCAGTGGCTTACTACTTGCGAGGCTAAAGACTCGTTCGTTTCATATTCCTTGGCGACTTATAAAAAAAATTGGGGTGGATTTTGCTGATTACGTTTTTGAATAGGATGAATGCGAAACACCCATTTTGGCTGTTTGTGTTTATAAAAAATTGGGTTGATTTGCATTTTCCTTGTTTTGTTCATTTCCCTTGTTCTCTCGACTGGGTGAACACGGGTTGTGGATGGCGCTTATAAAAATTGGGGTGGATTTGCTGATTACGTTTTGAATAGGATGAATTGCGAACACCCATTTTGGCTGTTTGTTCATTTCCCTTGTTCTTCTCGACTGGGTGACACGGCGTTGTGGACTGGGCGGCGACCCCTTTCTGCGGGTGACGTGGAAAGTGAGAAGCACTTTATCCTATTTTTGGTTTTGGATATCTTGCAATTATCTCGTTTTTTATGGGTGTTCTTGTTTGCTGATGTCTGCGTTGTTTGTAATGACCCTGGTCTGTCGCTTTGGTTTTGTTTTTTTTGCTTGTGTTTTTTTTTGGTTGGTTATGTGTGTTGTCTGTTTGTGTTTGGTTTATGCTGTCTGTATGTTTGTTTGTCATTAAATGTTAAGCTGTTTGTCTGTTTTTCTGCCTCTCCATTCTTTTTTTTCATATTTTCCTCTCTCTTTGTCTATCTATCTCCCTTTATCACGAATCCTGTATGCATATTTGTCTGTCTGTCTTCTTCTACCTTCCGATCTTTTAATTCAATTCTTTACGAACCTATTTTCGGAATGCTCTTTCGCTGCCTTTTTCCGCACAGGGACAGAACATTGATTTCCGAAAAAGTATTGGAATGCCTGACGCGGCCACCGGATGAAAGGAATATTGCTCTAAATTACTCAAAAACCAAAGAGCGGCGGGGGGGGTCGGGGGGGGAGCCATCAGCGAAACATCGTTATTATTGCAATTATGACGGTATTATTTTGCCCGGTGGAATGTCCGTGGTTGAAGTAATGATATTTGCGAACTGTGGGCTTTTATGTCGGTTATGTGACGCAGAGGGAAGGTTGCGAATACGTACATAAATATTTACGTATTACGTTGTTTGGTGCTCCGCTAGGCGAGAGGGGACCGCTCGCTGCCTCTGATGCAGGAGTTGGATTTAGCGTTTATCTTTGTTTGTATTTTGTTATTATCGTCGTTATTGGTATTGTTGGTATTGGTATTGTTTCATTGTTTTGTTTGTTATTTTGTTGTAATTGTCATTGTTATTGTTATTGTTATCATTTATTTTTATTATTATTATTACTATTATTATTTCTACTACTACTACTACTATTATTTCATTATCATTATTATTGTTATTATTATTTTTAATTGTTACATTATCATTATGATTATTATGATTATTATTATTTTATTATATATTATTTGTTTTATTATTATCATTATCATTATCAATTATTATCGTTATTATTATTATTAATATTATTATTTTTATTATAATTATTATCACTATTATTATTATTATTTTGATGATCAATATTATTACCATTATACTATTATTTTCATCATCATTATCATTATTACAGTTATTACTATCATTACTAGTTGTACAATTGTCGTCATTGTTGTTGTTATCATTATTATTTTTGTTCGTTTAAGTAAGACACGACTTTGGAGTATCTTTTATTACTGTTATTATTTTTTCGAATTAATTAACATCTAACTAAGATGAATTGTGACATAAATGGTTCGTGTTATCTTCACGCAAATCCGTAAGACAAAGATCCACGTGCGAATGGGTGGGATTTTGGCCCTAATAGCCTAAGGCAAATATTTACTCTTGTAGTTTTACACGCGTTTGTGATTTCTTATCAATGGTGTGTATCTCGTCGCGTCTTTTGGTGAATTAATTTCTTATTCTATTCAGCTACTGCTTGCAAGGAGAACGTAAATGTGCGAGTAGTGTAAGCGAGTAAATATTTATTTCTAGGAAAAAAAAAATGAGAAAAGAACACAGATACTAATTTTAGAGGAAAAAAAGTGTGAAAAAAGTACCACGTATAGATGTATTTTTTTTTTTTTATATTTTGTGATTTCTTATCAATGGTGTGTATCTCGTCGCGTCTTTTGAGTGAATTAATTTCTTATTCTATTCAGCTACTGCTTGCAAGGAGAACGTAAATGTGCGAGTAGTGTAAGCGAGTAAATATTTATTTCTAGGAAAAAAAAAAGTTGAGAAAAAGAACACAGATACTAATTTTAGAGGAAAAAAAGTGTGAAAAAGTACCACGTATAGATGTTTTTTTTTTTTTTTATATTTGTGATTTCTTATCAATGGTGTGTATCTCGTCGCGTCTTTTGGTGAATTAATTTCTTATTCTATTCAGCTACTGCTTGCAAGGAGAACGTAAATGTGTGAGTAGTGTAAGCGAGTAAATATTTATTTCTAGGAAAAAAAAAGTTGAGAAAAAAGAACAGAGATACTAATTTTAGAGGAAAAAAGTGTGAAAAAAGAACCACGTATAGATGTATTTTTTTTATATATTTGTGATTTCTTATCAATGGTGTGTATCTCGTCGCGTCTTTTGGTGAATTAATTTCTTATTCTATTAGGCTACTGCTTGCAAGGAGAACGTAAATGTGCGAGTAATGTAAGCGAGTAAATATTTATTTCTAGGAAAAAAAAGTTGAGAAAAAGAACAGAGATACTAATTTTGAGGAAAAAAAGTTTGAAAGAAGTATCACAGTATAGATGTTTTTTTTTTTTTTTTTACTTTGATGATATTCATGTAAAGTCCTCAAAGTTGATATATTTTTTTTTTACGTTACTTTTGATATTTCCAGTTACATTTGAGAACAGTCGCCTCACGCACAGTCCCCAAACTCCCCCCCCCCCTTGCTTGTCCTTTTTGATACCTTTCTCTCCCCTTCCTCCATCAATCCTCCATCAATTCTCTCTCTCCGTTCCTCTCATCAATCTCTCTCCGTCCTCCATCTAATTTCTCTCTCCGTCCTCCATCAATTCTCTCTCCGTCCTCCTCATTCTTCTTCCGTCCTCATGCAAGTTGCTCTCTTCCGTCCTCATACATCTTTCTCTTCCCGTTTCTCCAATCAAGTTCTCTCTCCGTCCTCATCAATTTCTCTCCGTTCCTCATCACTCGCCGCCAAAAGCAACCATGAATTAGCAGATTCGACGACAAGGTCTGCATTGCAAGCTCTTCAGCTTATCAGGAAGTTCAGTCATTCAACTCGATTGGCACTTACAAGGCACCCGGTGTTAGGTTTGTTGCGTTAGTTGGATGCAGTACAGTAGTTGAGATTGCGTGAGATGGATTGCTGTAAGTAAAGTTGGATGGGGTCAAGTAAGTTATTTGGCATTGCGTGAGATGGATTGCGTAAGTTTAAGTTGGATCGCGTAGTAAGTTGGATTAGCGGGTTAAGTAAGTTGGGCTTGGTATGTAAGTTGGATTGCGTGAGCAGATAAGCGCGTAAGTAAGTTGGATCGCGTAAGTAAGTATTGTTGGATTTGGAATTGCGTAAGTTGGATTGCCGTAATTGCGTAAGTAAGTTGGATTGCGAAGTTAGTAAGTTGGATTGCGTAAGTAAGTTTGGAGATTTGCGTAAAGTAAAGTTGGATTGCGTAAGATGGATTGCGATCGCGTAAGTAAGTGGATTGCGTAAGTAAGTTGGATGCGTAAGTAAGTTTGGATTGCGAAAGTAGTTGGATTGTAAAGTTGGATTGCGTAAGTTGGATTGCGCGTAAGTTGGATTGAAAGTTTGAGTTGGATTGCGTAAGTAAAGTTTGGATTGCGTAAGTAAGTTTGGATTGCGTAAGTAAGTTTGGGATCGCGTAAGTTAAGTTGGATTGCGTAAGTAAGTAGGATCGCGTAAAGTAAGTTGGATTGCGTGCAATGGCTGCGTGCGTTGGATTGCGTAAGTTGGATTGCGTAGATGGATTGCGTGCAATGGCTTCGTAGGTTGGATCGCGTAAGTTGGCTTGCGTACGTTGACTTGCGTAAGATGGATTGCGTGCGTTGGCTTGCGTATATTGGCTTGCGTGCGGTGGCTTGCGTACATCAACTTGGCTTGCTCTCTTGTTGCATTTGATGAATAGATGAACCAGCTTCGGAATTCATAGTCTGCATAGATGTGGGGCGTGGTGGAAGGTGCCGGAGGTGGTGGGCGGCGACGGGCGAGGGGAAGGGGTGAGGGGAGAACGAGGGGAAAAGGCAAGGGGAAGGAGATAGGGGGAGAGAAGGGCGAGGGAAGGGGGAAGGGGAGAGGAAGGGTGAGAGGAGGGGAAGGAGATAGGGGGAGAGAAGGGCGAGGGGAAGGGGTGAGGGGGAGAGGAAAGGGGAAGGAGATAGGGGGAGAGAAGGGCGAGGGGAGAATGCGGAAAGGGTGTAGAGGAGGGGAAAGAAATAGGAGTGAGTGGACGGGGATAGGAGATAGGGGGAGAGAAGGGCGCGAGGGGAAGGGGTGAGGGGAGAGGAAAGGGTGAGAGGAGGGGATAGGAGAATAGGGGGAAGAGAAGGCGGGGAAGAGGAAGAGGTGAGAGGAGGGGAAAGAGATAGGGTGAGCCCAGGAAGGGGAAGGAGATAGGGGGAGAGAGAAAGGGCGTAGGGGTAAGAGGTGAGTGGGAGTAGGAAAGGGTGAAAGAAGCAAAGGGGAAGGAGAATAGGGGGGAGATGAGGGCGAGGGGAGACCAGGAAAG
>NW_020869271.1:242188-244889 GCF_003789085.1 Penaeus vannamei | reverse complement strand
TCCTCCCCCCTACGTTTTATCTCCTTTCTTCTTCTTTTTCCTTTCTGTCTCCCATATCTTTCCCTTTTCTTTGCGCCCCTCTTCCTCCCTTTGTGCTTCCCTGTACCCCCTCCTCCTCCAAAATTCAATTCTCCTCTTCATTTATACTCAGGTATTCTTCCCTTTTCCGTCTGTTCTATCTCCTTTTCCCGTTATCCTTCACTTGCCTATCCCCTCTTTCTCGCTTACCCTCTCCTCTCCCCCTATCCCCTCTCCCTCTCCCCCCCCTGCTTCGGCCGCATCATGTGCACCGGAATCCAACGACTAATGTATGGCAACAGGACGCAACAGGGTTAATATACGTAATGTAGAAAATATAAACATTCCAGAGGATGCTGCATTCTACCAGACTCCTCCAGCCCCCCCCCCTCTCTCTCTCTCTCCCTTTCTTTTCCTTTTCTTTTGGGTTTTTTTTCTTTTTTCCCAAAAAAACGCCGTTTTCTCTTCCTTTTCTTATTGTCTTCACCCTCCCTTGCTCTTTCCTTCTCTTGTCTTCACCTTCCCTTCCGTCTTTTCCTTTTCTTACTTGTCTTTACCCTCCTTCTTTGTCTTCAGTCCGAGCCCTTCCTTCATTTCCTTTTTTCTTTCTACTCTTTTATTTCATTTTCTCCTCCTATTATGACTTTCTTCCATACTCCTACTTCGCGATCTTACTCCGCCCACCCCCTCCCCTCAACAAATCCCCTTCTTTCTCTCTTTCTTCTGGAAGATGGAAGCGAGGAGAGAGAGAGAGAGAGAGAAGAGACGATGGAGGAGGAGAGGAGAGAGAGAGAGAGAGAGAGAAGATGAGGCAGAGAGAGAGAGAAGATGAGAGAAGAGAGAGAGAGAGAGAGAGAGAGAGAGAGAGGAGTTGAAGGAAAATGAGGGATGTGAGAAGTGAGTGAGAGAGAGGAGTGAGAGGGAAGACTTCAGAAGGTGAGGTGGGTTAGGGAGGGATAGGATAGAATATGGGTGAAGGGGGGTGAAGGGAGGAAATAAGGATTGTAGGGGAAGTGAGGAGTGGGAGAGAAGGAGCGAGGGGAAAGAAGTAGAGGGATAGGAGGGGAGAACGCGATCTAGGTGAGCAAAGGAGGTGAGGGGGTAAAAAAAAAAATGGTGAAGGGATGAGATGATGAATGAAGTGAGATGAGTACGGAGAGGAGGTGAGGGGATTTAGAAGGCTGGATGGGTGAGGGGAGGAGGCGATGGGCGGAAGGGAGAAGGTGAGGTGGGTGAGGGGAAGAGGTGAGAGAAGTTTCTTTAGGAAGTGTCGGGTAGAATTTAAGGTCGATATTTCTCCTTCTTTGATGGTCCTTGAAAGTTTCTTGGCGTCTGAGACTTTATTGTCGGGACACTTACCTTGTCTTGGCTGAGGTTTAGCGAGACTGCATTATAAAGTACTCTCTCTCTCTCTTTTTTTTTTTTTTATCTTATTAATATCTTTTATTCGGTACTTTGTTGTACTCTCCTTCCTGTTTTTTTTTTTTCTTCTTTTCTTTTGTTATTTATATGTGGTTTGGGCTTTTTCTTTGTATGTATTCTCCTTCTAAATCCCGAGTTTTACTAAGAGTGATCATACTGTATTGCACTAAGGAGGGAAATATAAGGGTCGCAGAAGATTGGCGCGGGGACCACAGGGAGCCAAGCGGGGGAGGCGGGAGCCTACTGATTTCCAGGCTTAGAAGGGAGCTTTGGGAGCGTGACGATTTGCTGTATAGACTCTCTGATGTGTGTAGGCAACGCAGGCAAACACGCACGCACGCACGCACACGCATATACATGTAACCAGACATACATGTATATAAGCCACACATACTCTCTCTCTCTTCTCTTCTGTTCTCTCTCCTTCTCTCTCTCTCTCTCTCTCTCTCTCTCTCTCTCTCTTCTCTCTTCTCTCTCTCTCTCTCTCTCTCTCTCGTCACACACACACACACACACACACACACACACACACACACACCACACACAACACACACACACACACACCACACACACACACACACAACACAGCACACACACGCGCGCGCGCGGACAATAACGAAACACTGAATCAAAAACAGACAAACAGCGTCGGGGAAAAAAGTTTAATCGCCAACCGTGTGGTAAGAAAAGCTAACTTAATGACAAACATAATCCCGAATAAAACCCAAAACGAGGGGGGGGAAGGGGGGGGACATCAGCTTCTCAGAGATTCCCCCTCGTAAATTTTTGTATCGAGAACCCCAACGAAAATTCATTCCCCCCCCCCCCTCCCCACCTTCCCCCCACCACTCCAGTAGAAATGTCAAACGACAGCTGAAAAAATGTCGACTCCGTCAGTACTGTGTGTGTATTAGCCTACGTATGGGTAGGGGGTCTGGATGGCACCCTAGGAGTGTACAGCGAGGCCGATTTGGGTGCCGTGAATTTCCCGTACGTGGTTGCGGAGTGTTTGGTCTGGAGGGGGAGGGAGGGGAGGGAGGATGGGTGGGCGGGTGTTGTAGGGGGGTGGAGAGGGGGAAGCCGTGCTGGTGGGGGGAAAAGTTGCGCTGTGTTGGTGGAGGGAGGGGTGAGGGGAGGGAAAGTTGCGCTGTGTGTTGGAAGGGAAAGGCTGTGGTGGAGGGGAGGATGTGGTGGGGGAAAAGATGAATGGAAGGCTTGGTAAGGGGGGAATATGGGGAGTGGGGTGGAGGAGAGAGAGGGC
>NW_020869271.1:229688-234688 GCF_003789085.1 Penaeus vannamei | reverse complement strand
CCCCACCCTCTTCCTTCCTTCCGGCTTCCCAGACCCTCCTCTTCCTACTGCTCTTCTACCTTTTCTTCCTTCTTTTAGTTCCTCTTCCTGTTTCCCTTTCTTTTTCCCGTTTTATCGGTCCCTCCTTCCTCCACCCTATTTCTGATTTTCTTCCTAGCCTTCCCTCCTATTCCTTCCCTTCCTACTCTTTTGTTCTCGCTTTCTCCTCCGTTTCATTATCCTTTTACTTCCTACTTTTTGTTTTCCTGTTTTTCCCGTTTTCTCAGTTCTCTCCTCCTCCTTCTCTTCTGTATTTCCTTCCCAATTCCTCCTCTTCCTCTTCCTCCATCCCACCCTTCCTCCTTATCCTCCTCCCTCTCCCTCCTCCCCGGTTCCTACTTTTCCTCATCTACCCCCTCCTTCCCATCCCCTCCCTCCTTTTCCTCCTCCCTCCTCTCCCCCCTCCTTCCTTTTCCTCATCTACCCCCTTCCCCTCCTCCCACCCCCTCCTTTTCCTCCTCTCCCCCCCTCCATCCTTTCCTCATCTACCCCCTCCCCTCCCTCCTCCTCTCCCCTCTCCTTCTCCTCCTCCCTCCTCTTCCCCCTCCTTCCTCCCCCTTCCCTCCTTTTCCTCATCTACCCCCCTCCCCTCCCTCCTCCCACCCTCTCCTCCTTCCTTTTCTCCTCCTTCTCCCCTCCCTCCTCACTCCCCTCCCTCCTTTCCCACCCTTCCTCTCCCCTCCTCCCTCCCTTTCCCCCTCCCTCCTTTTCCTCATCTACCCCCCTAGCCTCCTTCCCACCCCCTGCATCCCCCCCCCCAGTTCCTTATCCAGCATTACCTCCCTCGTATCTTATCCTTAACGCCCCCTCTCTTGTCAACGTGTTATCCCCTCCTCCCCCTCTACAGTCGGGTCCTCAAGGGGCGTCTTGGGGTAGGAACTCTCCCTTATGGCAGGGGGGCGGAAGGCTCGGATCCCCGCGGCCCATTTGACGGGGGTTTTAAAATGAGTCTGGTTGGAATTCATGAAATAGAGGCTCTGTCACGTCGGCGTGGAGCTCGGGAAGTAGTGGCCGGGATGTCTTTTTTTTTTTTTTTGGGGGGGGGGATCTCTCTCTCTCTTTCTCTCTTTCGCTTTTTCGCTCTCTCTTTCTTTTTTTTTCTCTCTCTTTTCTTTCTTTCTTTCTTCTTTCTCTCTCTTCTCTCTCTTCTCTCTCTCTCTCTCTCTCTCCTCTCTCTCTCCCTCTCTCTCTCCTCTCTCTCTCTCCTCTCTCTCTCTCTCTCTCTCTCTCTCTCTCTCTCTCTCTCTCTCTCTCTCTCTCTCTCTCTCTCCTCCTCTCTCTCTCTCTCTCTCTCTCTCTCTCTCTCTCTCTCCTCTCTCTCTCTCTCTCTCTCTCTCTCTCTCTCTCTCTCTCTCCTCTCTCTCTCTCTCTCTCTCTCTCTCTCTCTCTCCTCTCTCTCTCTCTCTTCTCTCTCTTCTCTCTCTCTCTCTCTCTCCTCCCTCCCTCCCTCCCTCCCTCCCCCTCCCTCCCTCCCTCCCTCTCCCAACCACCCTCCTTCTGGCCAGCAAGAACAAGCGCCATTCCCTGTCATCTGGAGAGCCTCCGGAACGCGGCTTCGGGAACGCCCCCCCGCCCCCCCCGCCCTTTGCCGCCCGATTCCGCACGGAGATTCCCGGGAATGGCGATGGGCGTGAAGCGAGGGGGGTTGCGGTGCTGTTGTAGGGGGTAGGGGGTTGGGGTGGGTGATGGGGGGGAAGAGGGATTGCAGGGGTTTTGGGCTCGCTGCAAATCCCTTTTGTCGGTTTTTGTAGTTTATTTATTCGTTCTCTGTTTTCGTTTGTTCTCTCTCTCTCTCCTCTCTCTCTCTCTCTCTCTCTCTCTCTCTCTCTCTCTCTCTCTCTCTTCTCTCTCTTCTCTCTTTCTCTTCTCTCTCTCTCTCTCTCTCTCCTTCTCTTCTCTCTCTCTCTCCTCTCTCTCTCTCTCTCTCTCTCTCTCTCTCTCTCTCTCTCTCTCTCTCTCTCTCTCTCTCTCTCCACTCTCTCTCTCTCTCTCTCTCTCTCTCTCTCACTTCTCTCTCTCTCTCTAAATATTCCCCTTCTATTTCCTTTTTGCATTTTCTTTTCCGCTCTCCCTCACTCTTCCATCGTTTGTATATATATATGCAGATGTAATATATGTACGGATACATGTCTGTTGTATGATTTATATATATGTGTGTGTGGTGTGTGTATGTGTGTGTGTATATATGTGTGTGTGTGTGTGTGTGTGCGTGTGTGTGTTTATAGTGTGTGCGTATGTGTATATGTACATGTATATCTGTGTATCCGTCTGACTGTGTTTGTCTACGTATGTGTGGCCTTGTTTCTGTAGCAAATATTAGAGATAAATAAAATTAGATAATAAAATGGAATAAAGAATTAAAGCTTTTAGCCGAAAAAAAAGAAGAAAATAAATCCACAAAATAGCAAAACAAAACAAAAAAAGGTGTCCCGTTTAATCATGAGCTGAACGCAGACCAAAGCAAGTCCCTGGTCACTCAATCTGGTCCCCGGTGTGAACGCGAGAACGCAACCCTGAAAATCAAGGTTCGATTGTAGCGTCGCGTCTCTCTTTTTTTTTTTTTTTTCTTCTTTTTTTTTTAACTCATCAATCCGGCATTGTGCGCCTTAATTCCATCCCGTCTATTGGTGATTCGGTGCATTATCAAGTGAGTTGTTGATGCGTGTGATGTATGCTTTGGTTCCCTTGTCCATATTTACTGCTTGGTTCACTTTAGATGCGGATCCTTAAGGTCTTTTGGTGATCAACGGGTTAATGCGCTGTGCGGGGCTGCGGTGAAGGGAAAACGGGCTTTGTTCACTCTGATTTTTTTTTTCTCTGTTTTGTCTCTCTCTCTCTTTCTGTTGTCTCTCTTCTCTCTCTCTTTCTGTTTGTCTGTGTGTTTGTCTCTCTCTCTCTCTCTTTCTTCTCTCCCCCTCCCTTCCTCTCTTTTTTTTCTCTCCCTCTCTCTCCTCTCTCCGCTCTCTCTCCCTCTCTCTCTCTCCCCTCTCTCTTCTCTCTCTCTCTTCCTCTCTCTCTCTCCTCTCTCTCTCTCTTCTCCTCGCTCTCTCTCTCTCTCTCTCTCTCTCTCTCTCTCTTCTCCTCTCTCTCTCTCTCTCTCTCCCTCTCCTCCCTCCTCCCTCCCTCTCCCTTTCCTTCCTCCTCTCCCTTTCCCCTCTCCCTCTCTCTCTCCCTCTCCCTCCTCCTCCCTCTCCCCCTCTCCCCCTTCCCTCCTCCCTCCCTCCTCTCTCTCTCTCTATTCTCTATCTTTATTCAGAGCAATAACCCAGCATAAATAAGTCACTAATATACTATTGTCTTGAACGAAAACTCGGAATTAAGGATTGTTTCGTCATCTCTAAATCATTTTGCGCTGCAGTTTTAATGAATACACAAACAGAGCGTCTAGTTTATTCCGCTGTTAATTTGTTTATTCAGATAGTGGAACATATTAGGAAGGAGTTTGGTTTATTATCAACTTTATTATTTTTTTTTAGGTCCTTTGAATGGGTGAAAGCTTTGCAAATAAAGAATATGAGTGATTTTTTTTATGTCTACACACACGCAAACCTGACCTAGTTACGTACGTAGACATGCATTCGTACATATACATACATACATACATACATACATACATACATACGTAATACATATACATAATACATACATACATACATACATACATGATACAAATATACATACATACACCACATACATACATACATGCATGCATACGTCCATACACGTATACATACATACACATACACACATGCATGTAAATATCCATCTATCCGTCCATCCATACACCAATATTTTCTCATTTTCTCACCTTTCTCCTTTCGTACTCTTCTTTGATATCCTTCCTCTTCTCCTTTTCCCATCTCTCTCCTACCCTTCTTTCATTTTCTTTCTTCCCACACTTTCTCGCTACTTCCCGTTTTCTTTCTCCACTTCCAATCTTCCCGTTTTCTTTCTCCACTTTTACTTCCCGTTTTCTCTTCCTTCCGTTTTCTTTCTCCACTTTCATCTTCCCATCTCTTTCCACGTGCTCTTGGCCTCTCGTTTCTTCTCCCTTCTCCTATCCACCCTTCTAAAAGCCATGCAAAGACCGAAGCCAGTGATCTACGTACGAATTGCTGTTGTAGCGAAGGGAAACGGAAGAGCTATCGAAGGCGTTGTGACATGCGGTGGGCTGTCGTGTGTGCGTGTGATGGGACGGATACGCAGCAGGGGTATTCCTTTGTTGTTTTGTGTTGTTGTTGTTGTTGGTTTGTTTGATGCTCTTGTTGTTTTTGTTCGTGTTAATGTTATTGCCGGTGGTGGGGTATTGTTTGTTGTTTGTGTTGTTGTTTGTTGTTGTTTTTGTTGTTTGTTTGTTTTGTGTTGTTGCTTTTGTTATTTGTGTTGTTTTTCTTGTTTTTGTTGTTTTGTTGGTGATGTTCTTGTTTTGTTGTTGATGCTATTTGTTTTTTTGTTTGTGTTAATGTTGTTATTGCTGGTGGTGGTCTTGTTTTTGTTGTTGATGCTCTTGTTTTTGTTTTTGTTGTTTTGGTTGTTGAGAAGAGAAAAGGAACTTAGCATGAATTGATTTGTTGGAGGGTTGTATTAAGAACACAAAAGAAAGCAAGTCACATCTATAATGACGAATACACACACGCACACACACACACACACACACACACACACACACACACACACACACACACACACACACACACACACACACACACATAGACACAGTTCCTGGTCTTTTTAGTCGAGGGTAAAATTGACAGACGAAGGTTGGCAGCAAGTTTGGACCGTGATGTGACGATTCGAAAACTCATTTGACGTCCGCTCTCATTTTTGGGGAAAAAAACGGACATGACATTTCTCTCGCTGGTCTGTCAGGAGATATGACTGTCCCGGCCTCTTCTGTCACGAAAACGGCGGACGGGTCGTTCTCTGTTTGAAATAAGGACGAGATGTATTGTTGTTATATA
>NW_020869271.1:217188-222188 GCF_003789085.1 Penaeus vannamei | reverse complement strand
GCCTGTACGAACACGCAGGCGCACACGTAACACGTACACGCACACGCCACAAGCACAAGCACGTACACGCACATATACACGCACACGCACAAGTTCACGTACACACGCACAAGTTTCACCCACACACACGCACACACACGCACACACACACACACACACGCACATACGACCTCAATGGCTTGGGTGTGGTTTACTCCCGACTCTTTGCCTCCCTTGTGGTTCTGTGACTTTTTCGGCGAGAGAAGAGAACCAAGGCGGGTTCCCTCTTCGAAATATTTATTAATATTTATTCGTGTGTTTATTTTTAAGCGTTTGGAGGGATTGGCTGTGAACTGAATTCCGTTTTTTTCTGTCTCGTACTCTTGGTCTTTGTGTCTCTTATTGCCTCTTTCTTGGTAATTTTCTCTATCTCTTTCTTCTTCTCTTCTCTCTCTCTCTCTCTCTCTCTCTCTCTCTCTCTCTCTCTCTCTCTCTCTCTCTCTCTCTCTCTCTCTCTCTCTCTCTCTCTCTCTCTCTCTCTCTCTATCTATTCTATCTATCTATCTCTTTCTTCTTTCTCTCTCTCTCTCTCTCTCTCTCTCTCTCTCTCTCTCTCTCTCTCTCTCTCTCTCTCTCTCTCTCTCTCTCTCTCTCTCTCTCTCTCTCTCTCTCTCCCTCTCTCTCTCTCGATCTCAGTCTCTCTCTCTCTGTGTGTCTCTTTCCTTTCCTCCCTCTTTGCCCCTCCCTCCGTCCCTTCCCTCTTCCCTCTTAGTCCCTTCCCTCCTTCTCCCTCTCTCTCTCCTCCCTCCCTCCCACTTCCCCCTACTTCCCTCCTCGCCGTGACGTCATACACAAACACCCACACGATAACACATTTTTATGTAGCGTCTCTGGAACACTCTGAAGTTCGGGATTGTTTGTAAACATAGCCTCCCACGTTGCCGATCGCCCGAAGCCTTGTCGACGACACGTTTGAAACACGTCTTTGTTTAATTACCATGAATGGCGGAACACTGGGAAAGCTTTTTTTATGGCTGAAGATGGTGTTTTTTTTTTGTTTTGTTTTGTTTTTTGTACTGAAAGATGGTGAGTATTTTGTCTTTTTAAAAAGAATTTAAGGATCTGCGTTTGGTATCTTTATCTTTTTTTTCTATCTCTTCGTTTTTTGTACTAAAAGATGGTGAGTATTTTGTCTTTTTAAAAAGAATTTAAGGATCTGCGTTTGATATCTTTATCTTTTTATTTATCTCTTTCGTTTTGTACTAAAAATGGTGAGTATTTTGTCTATTTTAAAAAGAATTTAATGTTTGATATCTTTATCTTTTTATTTATTTATTTATCTTTTGGCAATCAAAGACGGTGCATTTTTTGTTCTTTCTTTTTTTGGGGGGTGTATTTAGTTTTATGATCTTGAACAAATGTCAGCGGGGAAGATCCGTGTGTCTTTGGATCTGTTTATGGCTCTTTGAATCCGCCATTAGGAAAGGTGAGGTCGCATGACGTCAGTTCCGGTTGACGTCCACTAACTCAGTCGTAAAACAGTTTTCACGGCTTTGTGATGGCGGTGGGTCGGCGAGGGAAAGAGGGAGGAGAAGGCTGGTGGGCCCCGTGTGTGGATTTTTTTTTTTTTGTGTGTGTATGTGTGTGTGTGTGTGTTTCCTCTCTCTCTTTCGGTTTCTTTTTCTGTCTGTTGGTTTCTTTTTCTGTCTGATTTTTTTTTTCTCTTTTTCTCTTTATGTTGGGCTTTTTCTTTCTCTTTCTGTGTCTTTTTATTTTTATTTCTCTCTCTCTCTCTCTCTCTCTCTCTCTCTCTCTCTCTCTCTCTCTCTCTCTCTCTCTCTCTCTCTCTCTCTCTCTCTCTCTCTCTCTCTCTCTCTCTCTCTCTGTTTTGTTTTTTCGCTGTTTTGCCTCTTCTCTCCGGCCTTTGTCATGCATATGTTCTTTTACCTCATTTTCTTTGCTTCTGAAAATGCTGATTTAGAAAGATGATTATTGCCTTGCTTTTGTTTTCTTTTTATGTCTTGTCTTTTATTTTCTTTTGTGCTAATCCCCATCTTCGTTCGCTTCATGTTACGAACTTTTTTTTTTATTTCTTAATCTTTTTCGTAATCTTCTTTTCTGCTTGCTCGTTATTCTCTCCTTTTTCTTTGCTTTGTTTTCTTCTTCTCACATCCCACTTCCCACGCTTCATCTTCTGCGCTCCTTGTCTTCTTCTTCCCACGCTTTTCTTTCTCTTTCTCTCTTTCTCTTTCTTTTCCTTCCTGTTTTTTTTTTTCTCTTTCTGCTTGTTTTGTTCTGTTTGGCTTTTTGTATGTTCGTCTGTTTGTCTGTCTGTCTTTCTGTCTCCTTCCCTCACCCTCTCTCTTTCTCTTTCTCTCTCTCTTCTCTTCTCTCTCTCTCTCTCTCTCTCTCTCTCTCTCTCTCTCTCTCTCTCTCTCTCTCTCTCTCTCTCTCTCTCTCTCTCTCTCTCTCTCTCTGTATCTATCTATTTGTCTATCTATCCGCCCTGTCGTGTCCCGGCCCTCTCCTCCCTCCTCCCTCCCTCCCTCCCTCCGATCCTCTCTAACCACCCTCCCATCCCCCTCTCTTTCCTCTCCTCCCTCCCCTCCCCCTTCTTTCTTTCTATCTGTCTCTCTTTCTCCACTTACTCTGTCCTTCTTTCTCCTTCGCTAACACCGACCCAATTGTCGCTTCGGATCCCGTATGCGATCTGTGCATGCAAGCGCAGGCGTAAACACATCTGCAGGAACAGATGATTTTTGCGACTACGTTTCATGTCCTCTTTAAATAGCTTCTTCTTCTTCTTCTTTTCTTTCTTCTTCTTCTTCTTCTTCTTCTTACTTTTTAGTTCGTCATTTTTTTTTTTTTTGGGGGGGGAGGTGGGGTGTAGGTTGAGGGGTTGGTTGGGGTGGATGGAGGGAGGAAGGGGTGGTGGAGGGTGGAGGGTGAGGGGGGGGGGGGATGAGAGAAAAGGTTGGAAGATCGTAGGGGTTCAGTGGGTGGGGGATGAAGGAAGGGGGGAGGGGGTTGTTAAGGGAGGGAGGAGGTCTGTGGGAGGGGAGGGGGTTGTTAAGGGAGGGGAATAAGGGAGTTGGAGGTTGGAAGGGGTTTGGGGGTTGTTAAGGGAGGGGGAGGGGGTTGAGGGGTAGAGGGTAAGGAGAAGGTGGGGTGGAGATGGTGAAGGTGAGGAGGTTGAAGGGATTAAGAGAGGGGGGAGGGAGTCAAGGTTAGAGGGGAGTGGAGGAGGGAAAGGGAGGGGTTGAGGGAGACGAGAAAAGGAGGGTGGGAGGGGCAGAGGAGGAGAGGAGAGTGGAAGGTCAAAGGGGGGATAGAGAGAAGGGGAGAAAGTGGTAAGAGGGGAGAAAGAAGGGGAGAAGGGAGTTAAAAGGATAGAGGGTTAAAGAAGCGTAAAGGGAGAAAGGTGGGGAGGGGGAGGGAGAGTTGGCACTTGGGGGGGTGTCATGTTTATTTACGTTCACTTTTTTGTACTTTTTGCACTTTATTTTCTTGTTGTTGTTGTTGCACAAGTCGCAATTATGTTGTCTGACGATGATCTTTCTTTTGTTTGTTGTTCTTTGTTATTTCTTCTTTTGCATCGAACGGAAAGAAAGGTTTTTAATCTAGGCTAATAGATAAGTAGATAGATCGATGGATAGATGGATAGATATACAGGTAGATATATAGATAAATGGATTAGATAGATAGACCGATGGATAGATGGATAAATAGACAGGTATATATATAGTTAAATGGATATATAGATAGATCGACGGATGGATAGATGAATAGATAGGTAGACAGGACAATAACAGATAGGTTAGATAGACATGGATAGATAGATAGATAGACAGATAGATAGAAAGACAGACATATAGATAGATAGATAAATGGATAGATAGATAGATAGATGGATAAATAGGTAGGTATTGGATGAATGTAAGAATAAATAGATAAGACTGATAAATCATTATCATTTATCTGTTTTCATCGGGTTTATGATTTTCAATATACATCTTGTACATCTATTAAGCACAACCTTGGCTTCTTGGCCTGATCCTCTTTCGCCATAACGGAGCCAAGTCGAGTAATTTTTATTTATAAAAATTATTAGTATTTTAAAATTATTAGTATTTTTTAAATTATTAGTAATTTAAAATTATTAGTATTATATTTATTTAAAAAATTATTCAGTATTTCCTTGTAATCTTGTACAAGCGTTATAACAACGTCGTAACTCCTCTCGATATGTGGCGAAAAAAAAAAATAGAAATAGGAAGAGGGTGATGATAACAGAAATGAAAAGAAAAAAAAACAAAGTATAAGAGAAAAACCAGCCGGGAGAAAAGACATAATGGGAAACAAAAATAAAGAACAAAAAAAAGAGACAAACGAGGTGTGAGAAAGCAGGTAAAACGGTGGAAAAATAAAAAAAAAGAAAAGGAAGGAAAAAAAGTAAAAGAAAAAGAAGAAATAATATAACCATAATATAAAACAAAAAAAAACAAGAAGGATAAAGAGTAGAAAAAAAAAAAAGGAAAAAAAACAGAGAAAGCAGAAAACACATCAAAAAAGAAAGAAGAATGAGAATTAGGAAAAACAAAGCAATCAAAAACGCATATAAGGATATACAATAATTCTGACGATAATCCTGGTGGGAATCCGGTGTGATCATGTGAATCGCGCGAACACGGTCGGACTTTTCCTGACTCGTATTCTGAGGATGGGTGTTTCGACGATGGCTGTGTGATTATCTGTCCGCTGTATGGGGAGCAGCGGTAGGCTCCGTTTACGTCGGGGCGTGTGGTTTCGGGCTAGTTGTTTGCTGTGACTTGTGTGTGGTGGTGTGTGTTGGTGTGTGGTGTGTGTGTAGTGTGTGGTGTGTGTGTGTGTTGCATTGTGTGTGGTGTCTGTGTCTCTTCTTTCTGTCTGTGGCCTCTCTCTGTTCTGTCTCTCTCTCTCTCTCTCTCCTCTCTCTCTCCTCCTCTCTCTCCCTCCTCTTCCCTCTCCCTCCCCCCTCGCCT
>NW_020869271.1:197188-214688 GCF_003789085.1 Penaeus vannamei | reverse complement strand
TCTCTCTCTCTCTGTCTCTTCTCTCTCACTCTCTTTACACTTTTACCTACCTTTCCTTTATTCTTCTTAATTGTCTCAGATCCTCTCCAGACGCCCCTCTTAAGATGCTCTCTTGCTCTCACGTCTGACTGGATGCTGCATCTATTGTGATAATTTGATGTTTTTTGTCGTTTTATTGTTGTTAGTTAAGGTGAAAATGTGTTAAGATTTTAGCTTTAATCCGTTGAAGACGTTTTGTGTATGTGTTTATGTAAATGCGTTCGGGAAGTCGCACACGGACGTACGCACACAAGCAAGCACACACACGCACACACGCACATACGCACACGCTCCCCTCTCACGATTCATTTGCTACAATTTACTTCGTTATTAAATGGTTCTTTCCAGTCCGTTCTTCGCCATTATCTCTGTATCCTGTTCTTTTGTTTGCATCCGTATCTCGCTTCTCATTTTGTTCCTGCTTTCCTTCATCTCTTCATTAATACCTTGTTTCTTTCATCGTCTTCTTACATCATTATCCCTTTCTTGCTTCTTTCTTCTTACTAAAAAAAAAAAGGGAAAAAAAATCTTATCTTCTCCTCATCTTTACTTCGTTCGCAGTTACCGTCCTTTCCTTTTTTTTTTTTTTTAATACTCTCCCCTTTTCTTGTCTCCTTGCTGCTTTTTATCTCCTTCTCCTTATTGCTTCTCCCCCCCTCCCCCTCCCCTCCCCCCTCCCCCTCCCCCTCCCCTCCCCCTCACGCCTACTCTTAACCGAGGGTCAAAGTAAAAAAAAAAAAAAAAAAGTATAATTGGTTCTTTATCACGGGGAGACGTCAGCATCGAGATAGTGTCGATGTATTTTTACGTCCCTGAATATTTTCCCCTTAAGATCCCATTAAGATCAAACCCCTTTATCAAGACAGTGGGCGGGATAGGGAGAGGAGAAGGAGGAGGGGAGGGGGAGGGGGGGGGGGGGCAGTGAAGTTAGCGTTACCATGACAACCCTTAGAAAGGTCAAGTTGGGTCGCAGTCGTTTGTTGTTAGAGATAACGCGTATCAGCTTAGCTATAGGATCGACAGGGAGATGTTTGAGGTTCTCGAGATGAGACGGAGATGCTGGGTCGTACGTCTTAAGGTTGCTGTCACGCTAGCACTTTTTCCGTCATTTTTTTTTGTGACAATTTTCCGAAATTTTCTCCATTTTTTGAGCGAATTGTCGATTCTCCTCCAGTCAGACGATAATGATCGTTTCCGTCTGAAAACCTTTCCGTCAACTTTTTTCAGCCAAGCATAGTCAAATCAAGAGCTATATTCGAGAATGTTTATATTTATGTTAAAGAAAATTGCCAAAAAATTGACGGAAAAAGTATTAGTGTGACACGGCCTGTAAGAAGTCGCTGACGTCTTGCTAGAAAACGCATTTTTTTTCTTTTTCTAGAAGTGATGTTTGATGGTGATGTCATGGTGTAGGAAAGGTGATTGATGTTTGATGGTGATGTCATGGTGTAGGAAAGGTGATTGATGTTTGATGGTGATGTCATGGTGTAGTAAAGGTGATGATAGTAATGGTGATGTTGGTTGATAACGATAATCATAACAACAACTATGACAATAATGATCATAATGATAATGATGGCAAGCCTGAGAATAATGCTAATGATAACAATGGTAATGATAGTTATGATGATGGTAACAGTGATACTGATACTGATAATTATTATTATGATAATGAAGATAATAATAAATACTATAATGATAAAGATGATTATGCTATTAATGATATTGATAATGATTGTGATAATAATGGTGATAGTGATAAAAATAATGATAATGATGGTATTGATGATGAAAAAGTAAGGATAATGATAATAATGATAAAGGTAATTATAAATATAATAATGATAATAATAGTAATAAAAATGACGATGATGATTAGTAATAGTAATAATAATGATAATGATAATAATAGTAATGATAATATTGGTGATAATGATAAAGATAGTAATAGAAATAATGATAAAGAGAATAATAATAATGATAACAAAAACGATATTTCTGCTAATAATAATGAAGATCACAGTATCGATAATACTAATAGTAATAACATTATACAAAAATCATAAAAGAGAATAGTAATAATGATGATAACTACAATAATAATACAAATAAGGAAGACAAATCACCTTACGTAGAACAATAAACGAAATGTATTTACCCCTAAATCCTCTATCAATATGTATAGACAATCGAAGTCCTTTTTCTTCAGGATCTAATCCCTTATATTTATTTTTTATCCTTCGTTATCTAATCCCTCTTTCAATATGTATAGACAATCGAAGTCCTTTTAATTCAGGATCTAATCCCTTATATTTATCTTTTCCTTCGTTATCTAATCCCTCTTTCAATATGTATAGACAATCGAAGTGCTTTCCTTCAGGATCTAATCCCTTATATTTATCTTTTCCTTCGTTATCTAATCCCTCTTTCAATATGTATAAGCAGTCTTTTTCCTTCAGTATCTTATCCCTTATATTTATCTTTTCCTTCATTATCTAATCCCTCTTTCAATATGTATAGACAATCGAAATCCTTTTCCTTCAGTATCTTATCCCTTATATTTATTTTTTCCTTCGTTATCTAATCTCTCTTTCCATATGTATAGACAATCGAAGCCCCTTTCCTTCAGGATCTAATCTCTTATATTTATTTTTTTTTCGTCGTTATCTAATCCCTCTTTCAATATGTATAGACAATCGAAATCCTTTTCCTTCAGTATCTTATCCCTTATATTTATTTTTTCCTTCGTTATCTAATCCCTCTTTCAATATGTATAGACAATCGAAATCCTTTTCCTTCAGTATCTTATCCCTTATATTTATCTTTTCCTTCGTTATCTAATCCCTCTTTCAATATGTATAGACAATCGAAGTCCCTTTCCTTCAGGATCTAATCCCTTATATTTTTTATCCTTCGTTATCTAATCCCTCTTTCAATATGTATAAGCAGTCCTTTTCCTTCAGTATCTTATCCCTTATATTTATCTTTTCCTTCGTTATCTAATCCCTCTTTCAATATGTATAAGCAGTCCTTTTCCTTCAGTATCTTATCCCTTATATTTATCTTTTCCTTCGTTATCTAATCTCTCTTTCAATATGTATAAGCAGTCCTTTTCCTTCAGTATCTTATCCCTTATATTTATTTTTTTCCTTCGTTATCTAATCCCTCTTTCAATATGTATAGACAATCGAAGTCCCTTTCCTTCAGGATCTAATCCCTTATAGGGGATTCGCAGTTCAAGTCTTTATTGTTAACGCGAAGCTCTTTTGTCTCTTCACGCAGCGCTCTTCTGTCGCTCTTTCTTGTCCTTGAGTGAGCTTTCTTGAGCTTTCTTGGGTTGTCTTGGGTTTTCTTAAGCTTCGTTGGGTTTGCGTTGGTGACTGCTGCTGTTTTTTTCTCTGTTTTATTATTTTTTTTTTTTCTTTGTACTTTTCTTCTTTCTGTTTTTCTATCTTCCTATCACTATCTTATTCGTTTTCTTCAAATTTTTCTTCTTTTTCGCTTTTCTTCTTCATCTCCTTTTCCTTCTTCATTATTCATCATCATCATCATCTTCTCCCTCTTCTTTTTCTTCTCTTCTCCATCATTATCTCCTCCTCCTCCTCCTCCTCCTCCTTCTTCTTCTTCTTCTCTTCTTCTTCTTCATTCTCTTCTTCTTCTTCTTCTTCTTCTGCTTCTTCATTATTCTTCATTACCTTCCTCTTCTTCTTCTTCTTCTCCTTCTGCTTCTTCATTATCATCCTCTTCTTCTTTTCCCCTTCTTCTCTATTAGGTGGAGCAGTTTTCTAGCATGTGAAGCAGAGAATGTTCGATCCAAATGGTTATGTGGCAACGTTTGAAGAGTCACGTGATTCCTTTGCCCTCCCCCCCTCCCCCTCCCCTCCAACCCTTTTTCCCCTCTTTTACTTTCGCCTTACCGGCTTTCCTCCCCTCGTTATCTCCTCTTTCTCTCTTCTTCTTCCTAATTTCCCCGTTTACTTCATCTCTTTTACGTTCTCCATTTTCTCTCTTCCTATTACTTCTCTCTCTCGCCTATTTTCCCTGTTTCCCCTCCCCCTACTTTCTTCTTTTTCCTCTCCTAATCTATTTTCCCTTTTTCCCCTCTTACCTCTCTCTTTGTCCTTTACCTACATTCCCTTTCCTTTTTTCCCCTCACCTCTTCCTCTCCTCCTCTCCCTCTCCCCCCTTCCTCCCTCCCTCTTCTCCCCTCTCCCTCTTCTTTCCCTCCCCTCTCCCCTCTTCCTTCCCCTCCCTCTCCCCTCTTCCTTCCCTCCTCTCCCCTTCCTTCCCCTCCCTCCCCCCCTCTCCCTTCCCCTCCTCTCCCTCTCCCGTTCACCTTGATGTGTATCTCTTTGTCGACGAGGGGCGGCTCCAAGACGGCGCTCGTGACGGCACAGAGGGGAAAAATCAGTCAGGGGCAACAATAGGATATTTTTTTCCCCCCTCGCTAGGTCACGGCACCGAGCAGTTGCAATAATGGGGGGTGGGGGGAGGGGGCGATTGCAAGAAAGGGGATTTAAGATGTTTGTTAATTGAAAGGTCGATGCAACGTTCTCCTCCGTGGGCATCTGGTAAGGATGTGATTAGGTAAAAGTGAAGGAAAGATCTGCGCCAAAATAGCCTCTATGCCATTACGTAAGTGAAGGAAAGATTTGCGCAAAAATAGCCTCTATGGAGAGCCGAGCCGAGAGCGCGCTGTGATACAGATCGATCGGCGAATGAAACAAACAGGGCTTTTGTGTATCTCTAACGGAAGCCAGGGTGAAGCGAGGTGAAGCCAGGGTGAGGCGAGGTGAAAGCAAGGTGAAGCAAGGGTGACGGAGGTGAAGCCAGGGTGAAGCGAGGGTGAAGCAAGGTGAGCGAGGTGAAGCCAGGGTGAAGGTGAACAAGGTGAAGCAAGGTGAGGCGAGGTGAAGCCAGGGTGAAGCGAGGGTGAGGAAGGTGAAGCCAGGGTGAAAAGGTGAAGCAAGGGTAAGGCAAGGTGAAGCAAGGGTGAGGCGAGGTGAAGCCAGGGTGAGGCAAGGTGAAGCCAGGGTGAGGCAAGGTGAAGCCAGGGTGAGGCAAGGTGAAGCCAGGCGAAGCGAGGTAAAAGTGAGGTGAAGCAAGGTGAAGCCAGGGCGATGAAGGTGAAGCAAGATGAAGCGAGGAAGCAAGATGAAATGAAACCAGGGAAAGCAAGGTGAAGCCAAGATGAAGCAAGGTGAAACCAGGGGAAAGCAAGGTGAAGCCAAGATGAAGCAAGGTGAAACCAGGGGAAAGCAAGGTGAAGCCAAGATGAAGGGTGAAACCAGGGGAGGCAAGGTGAAGCCAGGGTGAAGCACAGGTGAAACCAGGGTGAAGCAAGATGAAGCCAGGGTGAAGCAAGGTCAAGCCAGGGTGAAGCAAGGTGAAGCCAGGGTGAAGCAAGGTGAAGCGAGGTGAAGCGAGGCTGCTGCGTTTGTGAGTGACAGCTGAGACGCATGGGAGAGACGCCCCTCGCCGCCAGAAGCCACGCGAGAACGCCGCAGGGTCGGAGTATAGCGACCAGGATATAACGAAAGGGAGAAGAGAGGGGGGAAGACAGTGGCCTGGAGAAGGGAGAAGAGGGGGGGAGACAGAGGTCAGGTTATAACGAAAGGGAGAAGAGGGGGGAAACAGCGACCAGGATATAACGAAAGGGAGAAGAGGGGGAAGACAGTGGCTTGGATATAACGAAAGGGAGGAAAAGAGAAAAGATACAGCAACCAGGATATAACGAAAGGGGGGAGACAGTGGCCAGGATATAACGCAAGGGAGAAGAGGGGGGAACAGTGGCTGGGTGGAACTAGAGGGAGGAAGAGGAGGAAGACAGTGGCCTGGATATAACGAAAGGGAGAAGAGGGGGGAGACAGTGGCCTGGGTGTAACGAAAGGGAGGAAAAGGGAAAAGATACAGCAACCAGGATATAACGAAAGGGGGGAGACTGGCTTGGGTATAACGAAAGGGAGAAAGAGAAGGAAGACAGTGGCTTGGATATAACGAAAGGGAGAAAGAGAAGGAAGACAGTGGCTTGGATATAACGAAAGGGAGAAAGAAGGGGAAAGACAGCGACCAGGATATAACGAAAGGGAAAAAGGGTGTTTGACAAAGGGAAAAAAGGGAGAGATACAGCGGCCAGGGTGGAACGAAAGGGAGAAAAAGGGGGGAAGACAGTGGCCAGGGTGGAACGACGTCGGCAGAGTATACACAGGCAGATTACAGCGGCCAGGGAGCAGGAGTGATAAAAACAGAAAAGGCAGATTACAGCGGCCAGGGAATAAGCAAATGGTAGAAGGAAAAGCAGATTACAGCGGCCAGGGAGCAAGCAAATGGTAAAACAGAAAGGCAGATTACAGCGGCCACCTAGCCAGGAAAATGGTAAAACAGAAAGGCAGATTACAGCGGCCAGGTATCAAACAAATGGTAAAAAAGAAAGGCAGATTACAGCGGCCAGCTAGCCAGGAAAATGATAAAAGGAAAGGCAGATTACAGCGGCCAGCTAGCCAGGAAAATGATAAAAGGAAAGGCAGATTACAGCGGCCAGGGAATAAGCAAATGGTAGAAGGAAAAGCAGATTACAGCGGCCAGGGAGCAAGCAAATGGTAAAACAGAAAGGCAGATTACAGCGGCAGCCAGGAAACTGATTACAGCGGCAGCTAGCCAGGAAATGATAAAAGGAAAGGCCGGCCAGCTAGCCAGGAAATGATAAAGGAAATTGCAAAGGTATCAGCAAATGCAGATTACAGCGGCCAGGAAACTGAAAAAAGAAAGGCAGATTACAGCGGCCAGCTAGCCAGGAAAATGATAAAAGGAAAGGCAGATTGCAGCGGCCAGCTAGCCAGGAAAATGATAAAAGGAAAGGCAGATTACAGCGCCAGCTAGCCAGGAAATGATAAAAGGAAAAGGCAGATTGCAGGCGGCCACAAGCAAATGTAAAAAAAGAAAGGCAGATTACAGCGGCCACCTAGCCAGGAAACTGATAAAAGGAAAGGCAGATTACAGCGGCCAGCTAGCCAGGAAAATGATAAAAGGAAAGGCAGATTACAGCGGCCAGCTAGCCAGGAAAATGATAAAAGGAAAGGCAGATTACAGCGCCAGCTAGCCAGGAAATGTATAAAAGGAAAGGCAGATTACAGCGGCCAGGGAATAAGCAAATGGTAGAAGGAAAAGCAGATTACAGCGGCCAGGGAGCAAGCAATGTAAACAGAAAGGCAGATTACAGGCCACCTAGCAGGAAACTGATAAAGGAAAGGCAGATTACAGCGCCAGCTAGCCAGGAAAATGATAAAAGGAAAGGCAGATGCAGGCGGCCAGCTAGCCAGGAAAATGATAAAAGGAAAGGCAGATTACAGCGGCCAGCTAGCCAGGAAAATGATAAAAGGAAAGGCAGATTACAGCGGCCAGGGAATAAGCAAATGGTAGAAGGAAAAACAGAAACAGCGTCAGCTAACCAGGAAAGAGAAAATGGAAAGACAGATTACACTGGCCAGGGAGCAAGGAAAATGGTAAAAAAGGAAAGACATTACAGCGGCCAGGGAGCAAGGAAAATGATAAAAGGAAAGGCAGATTACACTGGCCAGCTAGCCAGGAAAATGGGAAAGACATACAGAGGGAGCAAGGAAAATGATAAAAGGAAAGACAGATCACAGTGGCCGGGGAGCAAGGAAAATGGTATAAAAGAAAGGCAGATTGCAGCGGCCAGGGAGCAAGGAAAATTGTAAAAAAGAAAGGCAGATTGCAGCGGCCAAGGAGAAAGAAAAATGATAAAAAGAAAGCCAGATTACAGCGGCCAGTTAGCCAGGAAAATGATAAAAAGGAAAGGCAGATTACAGCGGCCAGGAAGTAAAGAAAATGGTAAATAAAGAAAGGCAGATTGCAGCGGCCACCTAGCCAGGAAAATGGTAAAACAGAAAGGCAGATTACAGCGGCCAGGGAGAAAGGAAAACGACAAAAGAAGAGCCAGGGTACAGCGGCCCGGGGTAAAGCGAAGGAGGGAAAGGGGTAGGTACAGCACAGCAGCCAGGGTGTAATAATCGGACGAAGGTGGAGGGAGAGCCAATCAGGGTGGAAGGAACGGGCCTTGGAGGGAGAGGCAATCTGGGTGGAACGGACGGGCCAAGGAGAGGGAGAGGCGAGAGGGAGAGGCAGTCAGGGTGGAAGGAACGAGCCAGGGAGAGGCAGAGGCGAGAGGGAGAGGCAATCAGGGTGGAAGGAACGAGCCAAGGAGAGGGAGAGGCAATCAGGGTAGAAGGAACGAGCCAAGGAGAGGGAGAGGCAATCAGGGTGGAACGGACGGGCCAGGGAGGGAGAGGCAATCAGGGTGAAACGGACGGGCCAGGGAGGGAGAGGCAATCAGGGTAGAAGGAACGAGCCAAGGAGAGGGAGAGGCAATCAGGGTGGAACGGACGGGCCAGGGAGGGAGAGGCAATCAGGGTGAAACGGACACGCCAGGGAGGGAGAGGCGAGAGGGAGAGGCTTTCAGGGTGGAACGGACGCGCCAAGGAAAGGGAGAGGCGAGAGGGAGAGGCAATCAGGGTGGAACGGACGGGCCAGGGAGGGAGAGACGAGAGGGAGAGGCTTTCAGGGTGGAACGGACGCGCCAAGGAAAGGGAGAGGGAGAGGGAGAGGCAATCAGGGTGGAACGGACGGGCCAGGGAGGGAGAGACGAGAGGGAGAGGCTTTCAGGTGGAACGGACGCGCCAAGGAAGGGAGAGGCGAGAGGGAGAGGCAATCAGGGTGGAACGGACGCGCCAAGGAAAGGGAGAGGCGAGAGGGATAGCCAATCAGGGTAGAAGGAACGAGCCAAGGAGAGGGAGAGGCAATCAGGGTGAAACGGACACGCCAGGGAGGGAGAGGCGAGAGGGAGAGGCTTTCAGGGTGGAACGGACGCGCCAAGGAAGGGAGGAGGCGAGAGGGAGAGGCAATCAGGGTGGAAGGACGCGCCAAGGAAAGGGAGAGGCGAGAGGGATAGCCAATCAGGGTAGAAGGAACGAAGCCAAGGAGAGGGAGAGGCAATCAGGGTGGAACGGACGGGCCAGGGAGGGAGAGGCAATCAGGGTGGAAGGAACGAGCCAAGGAGAAGGAGAGAGGCGAGAGGGATAGGCAATCAGGGTGGAAGGAACGAGCCAAGGAGAGGGAGAGGCAATCAGGGTGGAACGGACGGGCCAGGGAGGGAGAGGCGAGAGGGATAGGCAATCAGGATGGATGGAACGAGGCAAGGAGAGGGAGAGAGGCGAAAGGGATAGCTAATCAGGGTGGAAGGAACGAGCCAAGGAGAGGGAGAGGCAATCAGGGTGGAAGGAACGAGCCAAGGAGAGGGAGAGAGGCGAGAGGGATAGCCAATCAGGGTGGAAGGAACGAGCCAAGGAGAGGGAGAGGAGGCGAGAGGCGAGGAACGTAGCTGAGCTCGTGTAACACAATAGCAAGATCTAAACAAGTGGATCGTATTGCCGCGACGAAGTGGCGGTCAATTGCATGCAGGCGGACGGGAGGGAGGTAAGAAAGGAGAGGGGGGGAGAGGAGGAGGGAAGAAGGGGGAGGGAGGAAGAGGAGGAAGGAGGAGGGAGAGGAAGAAGAGGGGGGGAGGAGGAAGAAGAGGAGGAGGGAAGAGGAGAGGGGGAAGAGGGGGTAGGGAGAAAGAGGGAGGAGGGAGGGGAGAAGAGGAGGAGGGGGGAGGAGGAAGAAGGAAGGGGGGAAGAAGAGGAGGAGGGAAAGAGGAGGAGGAGTAAAGAAGAGGAGGAGGGAAGAAGAGGGGAGGGAGGGAGGGAAGAGGGAGGGGGATGGCCGTAAAGAGAGGATGGAAGGGAATGGGTACGATTGTTCATAAGATTAATCAGACATCAGGATAAAGAGAGAGAAAGGGGCACATAAAGTGAAAAAGGCTGAGAGAAACAGAAAGATGTACACTCAGAATCCCTGAAACATACGTACATAGATACATACACACAGACAAGCACAACACACAACACACACACACACACACACACACACACACACACACACACACACACACACACACACACACACACACACACACCACACACAAACACAAACACACACACAACACACATACGCACGCACGCACGCACGCACAAACAAACACACCACGCACGCACGCACGCACGCACGCACAGCCGCACACACACACATAACACACACACACACACACACCACACACACACACACACACACACCACAACACACCACACAACACAACACACACACACACACACAACACAATACATACACCACACACCACATAAAACACACATACGCACGCACGCACGCACGCACAAACACACACACACGCCACACACACACACACACCACACACACACACACACACACACACACACACACACCACACACACAACACTCACACTTACACACCACACACACACACACACACACACACCACACAGCACACACACGCACGCACACACAGCCCAAAGCCAGCCCCAAGACCAAGAAACCAGCGCCGAGGGCTTATTGCAAGGGCTGGACAACGGAGCCAATAGTCCCGGGCTTACGACGCTAATGGTTTAAGCAAGTTGCAAGCAATCAGTCCGAGACGAACGGTGCGCAGCGGTCGTAAAGTGGCTGCTGGGGGGGGGAGTGGCTGGTGCTGAGGGGGGGTAAAGAGAGGGGGAGGGAGGGAGGAAAGTGGCTGGCGGCTTGGGGGGGGGAAGGAAAGTGGCTGGTGCTGGGGGGGGGAGTGGCTGGTGCTGGGGGAAGGGGGGTGAAGAGAGAGGGGAGGGAAGAGAGGGAGGAAAGTGGCTGGTGCTGGGGGGGAGGAGTTGCTGGTGCCGGGGGAAGGGGGGGGGGATGAGAGGGGGAGGGAAGGGAGGGAGGGAGGGAGAAAGTGGCTGGTCCTGGGGGGGGGGAGTGGGCTGGCGCTGGGGGGGGGGTGATGAGAGGGGGAAGGGAAGGGAGGAGAGGAGGGAGGAGTGACTGGTGCTGGGTGGGGGAGTGGTTGGTGCCGGGGGAAGGGGGGTGAAGAGAGGGGTAAAGTGGCTGGCGCTGGGGGGGGGGTGAAGAGAGGGGGAGGGAAGGGGGAGGGGAGGGAGGAAAGTGGCTGGTGCTGGGGGAAGGGGGGTGAAGAGAGGGGGGGGAGGGAGGGGGGAAAGTGGTGTGTGGGGGGAGTGGGGGCCGCTGGGAGGGGGGGGGTGATGAGAGGGGGAGGGAAGGGAGGAAGGAAAGTGACTGGTGCTGGAGGGGGGTGAAGAGGAGGGGGAGGAGGGTAGAAAGTGGCTGGTGCCGGGAGGGGGAGGGAGGAAAGTGGCTCGTGCTGGGAGGGGGGTGAAGAGAGGGGGAAGGATGGGAGGGGGGGAGGGGAGGAGGAAAGTGGCTGGTGCCGGGGGAGGGAGGAAAGGGGGGGATGGAAAGGGGAGGGATGGAGAGGGAGGAAAATGGCTGGTGATGGGGAGGGTTGAAGAGAGGGGGAGGGAGGGGAGGGAGGAAAGGGGGGGAGGATGGGAGAAGGGGTGGGATGTGAGGGGGTATAGAGGCGGAGGAAAGGGAGAGGATGGGAGGGGGTATAGAGGGAGAGAAAAGAGGAGAAAGAGAAAAGAGAGGAGAGAGGGAGGCGACGGGGAGGCAGACGGGAAGGAAAAGAGAGAGAGAGGAGGGAAGGCAGGAGGAAATAGTGGAGGGAACGAGGTACAGAAGGGAGAAAGGGAGGGGGGACGCCAGAGAGGAAGGGGGAGGGAGAAAGGGGAGTCACTCTTGCACTCTTTGTCACGGAGAGATAGCGGTGACTTAACACGGGGGGCAATCAGTGGCAAGTTATTCCCCACTCGGCGATAACTGAGTAAGATCACTTCCGTTCACGGCGTTTGGCACCCGGGGGGAGTGGGGGGAGGGTAGGAACGCGGGGGAGTGGGGGTGGGTAGGCGGGAAACGCGTGGGGAGTGGGGGGGTGGGCACGGAACGCGGGGGAGTGGGGGTGGGTAGGGTACGCGCGGGGAGTGGGGGTGGGACACGGAACGCGGGGGTAAGTGGGGTGGGGTAGGGAACGCGGCGGGAGTGGGGGGTGGGCACGAACGCGGGGAGTGGGGGTGGGTATGGAACGCGGGGGAGTGGGGGTGGGCACGGAACGCGGGGAGTGGGGGTGGGCACGGGAACGTGGGGGAGTAGGGGGTGGGCACGGAAACGCGGGGGAGAGGGGGAGAGGGC
This sequence comes from Penaeus vannamei, assembly GCF_003789085.1. NCBI lineage: Eukaryota > Metazoa > Arthropoda > Malacostraca > Decapoda > Penaeidae > Penaeus > Penaeus vannamei. Next base: position 202,478 of record NW_020869271.1, on the reverse strand, counting down.
AGGTCATGTATAGGGCAAGGTAAACACGGTATGGGAGGAGGGGTTGGGGGGAGGGAGAGAGTAAGGGCTTGTGTTTTTTCGTACTTTCTGGTAGACTTTTTTGCTGTTTACTTCGTGTTTATTTCCACTAAGTTTATTCCGGCTCTATCATTATCATTATCTTCCTCTGGCCACGGATGCGGTGCGAAAGGCGCTCGTTTCGTCCAAATAAACACTTCGAAGACGCCGAGCTGCGATTTAACCTCCCCCCCCCCCATCCCCGTTCCCACCCATCCCATCCACGTTCCCCACCTCATCCTATCCCCCTCCCCCTTCCCCATCCTTTCCCCTTTCCCCTCCCCCCTCCCCCTTCCCTCCACCCCTCCCTCCCCCACCCATCCCCCCCTCCCCTACCCGTTTCCCCTCCAACCCCCTCCCATTTTCTTAGAAGACGTTCCCGGGGACTTCCTTTTCGTGGCGACTAACCAACTTTCGTCTTTCGTCCCCGGCGTTCGCGACCAAAGGAACAGAAATTCCCGACGCTTGGGAGCCGCCGCCGACCCCCCGCCGACCCTACCACCGCCGACCCCTATCGCCCCTACCGCCGCGACCCCTACCGCCCCTACCGCCGCGACCCTACCGCCCACCGCCCCACCTTACTGCCGCCGCCGACCCCTACCGCCGCCGACCCTACCGCCCCGCCTCGGATCGTAACGTACGTCTCAGGAGGCGCCAGACAACACCATCTTGACCTTAGAGCATCCGCAGTTCTTTATCTCTTAGAAGGAGGGTCAAGGAGGGGGAGGGGGGAGGGGAGGGAAGGGGAGGGGGGAGGAGAAGGGGAAAGGGGGAGGGGGAGGGAAGGGGAGGGAAGGGGGAAAAGGGGAGGGGGGGGAGAGGGAAAGGGGAGGGGGAGAAGGGGAAGGGGAGGGGGGGGAAGGGAGAGGGAGGGGGGGAGGAAGGGGAAGGGAGGGGAGGGTCTTAAGGAGAAGGGGAAAGGCTAGGGAGAGTCTTGGGAGGAGGGGGGTGATGGCTAGGGTAGGGTCTTAAGGAGAGGGGAAGGGGAGGGGTGAAGGCTTGGGGAGGGGTCAAGAAGGGGAAAGGGAGGGGTGAGGCTAGGGGAGGGGTGAAGGCTAGGGTAGGGTCTTTGGGGTGGGGGATAGGATAAGGTAGGATGAGGAGCCTAAGAATGGTTCTAGAAGGTTAGGTAGGGGGAAGGTAGCGGTGGGATAGGGGGGGGGGGTATTAGGGTTAGTTAGAGCGGTCGGTCTACGAACAGCTGGAAGACAGATGGTGGTACAGCTGACACCTTCTTCACACGCCCCGTCCACACGGCCGCAGCTGGAAAATGTGGCGCTCACTTTTAATTGCTTTTTGCCGCCATTTGTTTTTATTTGGCTACACTTTTTGGCGGGAGATATATTTTCTCCCGAGGTGTCTCGCGCGTGCCGGCTACGCGTCTCTGTCTCCCGCCATTTCTACTCTCCTGCTCTCTGTCTGTCTTCCTTAAGGTGTGCTCAGAGATTCCGGAGCAAGAGATTAAGGTCCGGTTCGTTATTGCGTGACATTTTCATTGTTATTGATGGCCGGAGCGGGTCTGTCGGGTCGGCCGCCTCGCGCGTGACCCGACTCCTGCAGACGGTTTATTGATATTAAATGACGCTGTGATTTCCCTAGCTCTGTGGTCGGGTTGGTTGGCGGGTTGGTCGTCTGCTTAGGTTTTTTTATTGATGGGTTTATTGTGAGTTATGTATTCGTGTTATTCTTCCTTGTGTGTTTGTGTTTGTTTTTTTTTTCCTTATCTTTTCTTAATTTTTCAGATTTTTTTTGGGGGGGGGGTCTATTTTGGTCTTGTTATTTTGTTCTGTTGTTGTTGTTTTTTATGTTTTTTTAATGTTTTTCTTGGATATTTTTTTTTCTATCTTTTTTCTTGGTTTCTTTTTATTATATTATCCCTGGACGTTCTTCACCTAGGCCTATATATTCCTTTTTTTTCCCTTGATTTTATCACACACACCACACACACACACGCACACACACGCACACACACGCACGCACACACACACACACACACACACACACACACACACACAACACACACACACACCACACACACACACACACACACACACACACACACACACACACACACACTCACACTCACACACACACACATGTATATATTACATTATATCATTTCTCTTTGAGGTTTCACATAGATTCACTCACAGCTTTTGGGTCATCGCTGTGCACTGGTTTGCAATTGCATTATCACCCGCATTCTGTTTATTAAAAATGCACCCGAAGAAACACCACTGATTAGCATATAAATTAGTTTTTAATGATGTTTTTATTTATTCATGGAGTGCCCTTACCACTTGAGCATTCATTAAACCAATCTTTTTTTTATCTAAATGCTTTTTCTGTCAATAGATTCTAAGCGTAAGAGATTGAGATGAATATATATATATATATTCGTATGAAAACAAATGTATGTATAAGTTACGTAATTCATATTGGCGTGTTCGTAATGGTGTGTTTAGTTTATGTATATATTGTACTACAACAATCACAGTGTTGTATATTTAGTGTCTTTGTATAATACAGTACCGTGCTCACACGTCTTCGTTTCATGTTCATAATGATGTGTATTTAGATTGTGTATATCCTATGATAACAGACTCAATAGGACGTATGTATAATTTGTAAATATGTTTTGACCGCCAGTGATTAGAGGGACGCCTGTTCAGTCTATGTATATTATTATCATGCTTCCATATCCAAACCCCCCCAACCCTAACCCCAGATATTCGAGGGACGCCTGTTCAGTCTATGTATATTATTTTTTCATGCTATCATGCTCACAACGATATGATTATAAGCCAACCCTAACCCCCAGATAGGTTTGTTTATTGACACGGAGGGGTGTATGTATAGTACGTTGGTGTATGTGTATCTTTTAAAACTACCATGTTCATAATGATGTAATATACCCCCTTCGACTCTCACCATGGTTTGTTTATTGATACGGAGAGCTGTATGTATAGTATGTTCGTGTATGTTTACCTTTTAACAAACTGCCATACTCACAGTAAAATATAACATTCCCCCTTCTACCCCCAACTCGGTTTGTTTACGGATGTGGAGAGCTGTATGTATACCTTTAAAAAAAAATCATGTTCGCAATGATATAATTATAAGCCACCCCCACTCCGGTCGCTCAGCTGATATCAAACATCACGATAGCTTGGCTTATTGGCACGCGACCTTCCGAGCAGACGCGTCGGGCTCTCGGGAAAAGATAAGGAAATTGACCTTCTTCTTAGTCGTTTGTTTTGTCTTGTTTCCTGCGTGAGAAATGGAAGAAGAAACGAGGAAATGAAGAGAAGGATTAAAAGGTATTTTAGCTTGAGTATTTCTTTTCGAAAATGATTTCAATTGGAGACTGATCTTTTCCCTTCATTTTGTTGATTCTTTAAGTATATATATTTATTCTTGATTGTTCGTTCATATATTTTATTGATATATATATTTTTGTTTTCTTTATGCGGTTCACGTTTGGGACATTGAACCAATGCAACCTGAACCATTGCCGATAATTTTATTCTGAACAATTTTCTTTCATCGTTCGTCGATATGATTTCAGTGCCCAAGTGTCGGCAAGACGTTTAGTGTCCAGCTTATGTTTCGGCGTCTGAGAACATAGCCACGTCTTTCATGTGCAAACTCGAGGTCTAGATAATACCCAAGTGCAATGTCACCTCCAGTAGATACGTCAGATCCTCGCTCAGCTTAGAAGGTTGTTCACGAACTTAAGTGTGGAGATGTGATCCAAGCCAGAGGGCCGCATCAGGCAAGCAAGCATACAAGCACGAGGTCACGGGGGGGGGGGGGGGATCACGCGTTCGGGCCATGCAGATGCGGCAGAGAGGGTCGTCATGCGAAGGGAAAACAATATCGGGGGGAATCATGTGCGTTTGTTTGTTTGTTTGTTTGTGTGCGTTGTGTCATGAGCGTGTGGGTGTGGCTTGTTTACGTTCTTGTGTGACCATTCATTCCCGTTTTCTTTAGGCTGGCGTTAGGTTGAGGTATATTTGGGTGAGTGCCCCCTTCGCGTCCCTCTGCCAGACCCTTCTGCAAGTTGTCTCACCGTCGAGTTTATTTTCCTTCCTGCTAATTATAGTTACATCACGGGACTGGAAGCACTATCTCGAAATCAATTAAGACCTCGTAACTCTGACCCTCTCGCTGTGTGACCTCCGCTGACCTTGCTTGGCTGCTCGCTGGTGCTCCGAAGGGGTAAGAGTTTCACCCTCAAAGGTCATGCGAGACAAGTTTGTTTTGGTTTCAATCTCCATTTTCCTTTTTGCTTCTTTTCTTTTCGAAATTAATTCTAAACAAATCTGATAGGGCTCGATATGTCGGGGGGTAGGGGGAAGGGGTGGGTGGGGTTGTGGGGGAAAGAAAATTGTGTCAGAATGATTGGTTTTCGTGGCATTTACTCGTGTTTTCTCGCTCGTGGGGTTGTAAGTGCGAGCAGCTTGTGGGTGTTGATATCGGGTGACCCAACGAAAAGGCCTTGAACACTTCCCCTCCCTCGTTCTCCTCCTCCCTCCCCCCTTTCCCTCCTTTTCCATCTGCTTCCCATTACTCCTACCCATCTAAACACTTCCCCTCCTCGTTCTCTCCTCCTCTGCTTCCCATTACTCCTACCCATCTAAACACTTCCCCTCCCTGTTTTCCTCCTCCCCTCCTCTCCCTCTGCTTCCCATTACTCCTACCCATCTAATAGTCATTCCTACACTCCCCTTTACTATTCTTTTCCTTCCCTCCTTAGCTCCCTCTTTCGATATTTCTTGATTCCCCATATTCCCTTATCCATTATCCTATCCTCTCCCTCTTTCTATCTCCCCCTCCCCTCCCGCCCACCCCCTTTTTCTTGTCCAAATTCCCTATCCCCTTTCTTCCCCTCCTTCCCTCCCCCTTCTCTCCTATCCTTCCCTCCCCTTCTTTCTATCTCCCCCTCCCCCACCCCACCCCACACACCCTTTTTCTTATCCAAATTCCCTACCCTTTCCTCCTCTCCTTCCCCTCCCCTTCTCTCCTATCCTCCCCCCCTCCCCCCTCCCCCCTCCCCCCACCAGCGCATTCTGGCACGCCTGGCGTCCAAGTGCTTGACGGGGACGTGCTTGGAGTGACTGCTCTGCTTGACATTCTGCTTGTTCTTTATACGTTGTTTTAAAGCCCTGCATGTGAGGGGAAGAGGGTTGGGGAGGCTGGGAGAGAATAGGGTGGATGGGGAGGAAGGGAG
>NW_020869271.1:181186-186186 GCF_003789085.1 Penaeus vannamei | reverse complement strand
AAACTGCATTTGTAATACTTTCTTGGCCTTCACGAGATGAGCAATTTAGTTATAGTGATTTTTTTTTCCTGTGAAATCTTATATTTATCTTTATCTTCTATATTATATTTATATATTTTTTATATTTATCTTTAAGCTCCAGGTCTTTTCATTTCTAAACATGACTTTTCGAAATTGGGGGCCGATGTTCGGAAACCGGGGCGCTGTTTGCAGAGAGAAATTGCGAATGTTGTTAAGCATGCAAGTCTAGATTTTCTTTCCGCAAGCAATATAAAAGCAGCGATGCCATTCCTTGGTTTATCTGGGTTTTATAGAACGCATTCAAGAATTTGTCTTTGTGAACGCAGACATGCACAGGCACACGCGCGTGCACACGAGCAGACATGAACAGTTTATATATATGCGATATCTGAATGCACGGCTGGGTTGATTTTGTGTTTGTTGGTTGTGTGTTGTGTGTGTGTGTGTGTGTGCGTATACGTACACGCAAACACATGCACACACGCATACACACGCACGCACGCACGCACGCACACACACACACACACACACACATCACACACACACACACACACACACACACACACACACACACACACACACACACACACAACACACACACACACACACACACACACACACACACACACACACACACACACCACACCACACACACACACACACACACCACACACACACACACACACACACACACACACACACACACACACACACACACAACACACACACACACACACACACACACACACACACACACACACACACACACACACACACACACACACCACTCACACACACTCACACACACACACACACACACACACACACACACACACACACACACACACACACACACACACAACACACACACTCACACACACACACACACACACACACACACACAACACACACACACACACACACACCACACACACACACACACACACACACACACACACACACACACACACACACACACACACACACACACACACACACACACACACACACACACACACACACCACACCACACACACCACACACACACACACACACACACACACACACACACACACACACACACACACACACACACACACACACACACACACACACACACACACACACTCTGCTCCCCATAAATACGTACATAACCTTACTCATAATGAAACTGACATTCAAAGCCGACTTAATAAGCCCCCCCCCCCCCCATACGACAGGCAGGCAAACCATGAAAGTTTATCCATAACGATTTTCCATATTTCCATTGACGATATCCCCCCCCCCCCCCCCCCCCCCGCCCCCCTCCACGTGTCGACCCCCTACCCCCTACCCCCCCCCCCCCCCACTCCTCCCCAACCCCCGCATAAGACGTGAAATATGACTCATATCGAATTCCTTAATGGACAAGGATCCGGCCGGCCCTTCAGAATTTCAAAGACAAGCCCCCCCCCCCCCTATAAGCTGTCCAGATGTGTATCATAACAGCACAAATGGCTTCTATTACCGCGCCCGTGACTGATCTCCAGGTAGCAATGCTGCAAATTTGATCCAATCTCGATCAAATCAATCGGTGATTGAATGAATGGGGGTTGCGGGAGCTAGGCAGCAACTAATAGGTAGTTGGAGCGATAGTCCTAAGGATAATGGCCGCCGTGATGGACCAAAGGGCTGGTCGCCTAGCACGGTCTTGGCCCGAATGTGGTCGAGCGGGAGCGGCGGCGCAACGGCCCTTCGTTCTCCCAATTGTCACTCGGCGATATGGGTCTCTCGTCGTTCCTCTCTCTCTCTCNTTCTTTTTCTTCTTTCTTTTTTCTCTCTTCGTTTTCTTCTTCTTCTTCTTTTTCTTCCTCTTCTTTTTCTTCCGCTTCTTCTTTTTTCTTCTTCTTCCTCTTTTTTTCTTCTTCTTTTTATTCCTCTTCTTCTTCTTTTTCTTCCTCTTCTTCTTCCTCCTCTTCTTCTTCTTCTTCATCTCCTTCTTTTTCTTAACGAGGCTTTTTCTTCCTCTCTTTTTCTCCTCCTCTTCTTCTTCTTCTTCTTCCTCCTCCTCCTCCTCTTCTTCTTCATCTCTTTTTTTTTTTCTTTTTCTTATTTCTTCTCCTCCTCTTCTTCTTTCCTTTCTTATTCTCCTCCTCTTCTTCTTCTTCCTATACTTCTTTTTCTTCTTCTTCTTCTTCTTCATCTCCTTCTTTTTTCTTAACGGAGGCTATAGAGAAGCCATAATCCATATGTTTTTTCTCTCAGTGTCTACCTAGCTCGAACAGATCTGAGGTGCTAAATATAAACGAATTCTTTTATAGATATTGAAATGATTTATTGCATATTATTGGCTTCCAAAAGAGGTGTCAATGATAGAGTGAGCAATATAGATGATTCTTGATGTATTGCACGTGCATGAAATACTGTAATACTGTGCAATACTGTTACACATTCTTAACGTATAAACGCACATATATCGAAAGACACGTATATATAATGTTGTCCATATTGAAGAAAACCAAGCACACATAAATACACACATATAAATACATACCACACATACACACACATAAATACAACACATAAATACACACACATATACACACACATAAACACACACACACATAATACACACACCACACACACACACATAAATACACACACACATACACACACACATAAATACACACACACACACACACAAAATACACACACACACGCACACGCACACATAACTACACACACACATAGATAGACACACATCAATACACACACATAAATACACACACACACACACACACACACACACACACACCACGACTCCCCCTCCCCCTCTCCCACCCCGCCCAGAGGAGAGGGGAATGCCAAGCGAAGGGGAAGGATCCTCATCAGGTGGAGGTGGAGGAGGTCGAGGTCGAGGTGGGGTGGGGTGGGGGTGGGGGGTGGGTGGAGGTGGAGGTTGAGGATTATGGATTATGAGATTATGGATTATGGATTCGAGGTTTCTCCGAAAGCATCTTGGATTGTGCGGATCAAGTGGCCGGAGGAAACGGGAGAAGAGTGCACACACATACATACATACATACATACATACATACATACATACATACATACATACATACATACATACATACATACATACATACATACATACATACATACATACATACATACATACATACATACATCATACATACATATACATACATACATACATAACATACATACATACATATATACATATACACATACATACATACATACATACATACATACATACTACATATACATACATACATACAATACATACATACACACACATACACATACACATACACTCCTCCCTCCTTCCTCCCAACACTCAACACGTACATAAGTTCAAATTCACACACACACCACACACTCCCCCTTCCTCCCAACACTCAACACATACATATAGTTCAAACACACACACACACACACATACACGCACACACGCACACACACTCCCCCCTCCTCCCCCCTTCCTCCCAACACGTACATAAATTCAAACACACACACATACACAAACACACACACACACACGCGCACACACACTCCCCCCCCTTCCTCCCAACACTCAACACGTACATAAATTCAAACACACACACATACACACACACACACACACACGCACACACACACACACGCACACACACACACACACACACACACACACACACACACACACACACACACACACACACACACACACACTCCCCCTCCCACTTCCTCCCAACACTCAACACGTACATAATTCAAACACACACACCATACACACACACACACACACGCCACACACACACACCACACACACACACACACACACACACACACACACACACACACACACACCACACACACACACACACACACACACACACACCACACACACACCACTCCCCTCCACTTCCTCCCAACACTCATGTACATAAATTCAAACCCACACACACACATGAGAGCGAATGTGGTTGATACACCGGGACATACTGCTGTTACCCAAGCACGGAATTGAGTAACATATTTTGCACACCGGTATAAAAGTAAACGCCGATCACCTCATTATCTATTGACAGCTATTATGCAATTTCTGTTTCGCAACGTCAGCTCAGCGAAAGTCGGGTCGGTTATGAAAATCGCGCTGATTTTTTGCGCATTTGGTTCATACGCGTTATAATTAGCCTTCTTCTTTCTGTAGCCTTTGTCTCTCGCTCTTCTTCTTTTTTCATTTTCTCCATGTTTGATTATTTACTTCTTTGTCTATTTCTTTTCTCTCTTTCTCTTCTTTCTGCCTCTCTCTCTCTCTCTCTCTCTCTCTCTCTCTCTCTCTCTCTCTCTCTCTCTCTCTCTCTCTCTCCTCTCTCTCTCTCTCTCTCTCTCTCTCTCCATCTGTCTTTTTATCCATCTCAGTCGCTCTCCCTCACACTCTCTCTTTCTTCCTTCCTCCCTCCCTCGCGATTGAAATAAAACAAGAAATTACTTAAAAAAAGAAAAGAAAAAAAAGCAAGCAAAACACATTTCCCTGAGAACATACCTCCTTTTCTCAGAGAAGAGAGAGAGAGAGAGAGAGGAGAGAGAGAGAGAGAGAGAGAGAGAGAGAGAGAGAGAGAGAGAGAGAGAGAGAGAGAGAGAGAGAGAGACAGAGAAGACAACAGAGAGAGAGAAACAATGTGTAGACAGACAGAGAGAGAGAACAATGTAGACAGACAGAGAGGAGACAATGTAGACAGACAAGAGATCAATGTAGACAGACAGAGAGAGAGAACAATTGTAGACAACAGAGAGAGAAACAATGTAGACAGACAGAGAGAGAGAACAATGTAGAGAAACAGACAGAGAGAGAGAGAAACAATGTAGAACACAGACAGACAGAGAGAGGAACAATGTAGACAGACAGAGAGAGAGAACAATGTAAGACAGACAGACAGAGACACCAAAACAAAAACCCGAACCCAATAAGAGAAAACATATAAAATCCTTCT
>NW_020869271.1:173686-176186 GCF_003789085.1 Penaeus vannamei | reverse complement strand
CTCTCTCCTCTCTTCAAATACACACCTCAGTTTTCGACACAAAGACAACGAAATAAGTGACTGAATAAACCAAATAAATAAATACAGAAATAAATGGAGAGATAAGTAAACAAATGATTTTTGAAAAATCGTGTTTTGAAGAGAGAGGAAATAACAAAACACACTCGGCTTCTCGCTCGATGTCAATTGGACCTTCCCGACTCTGCTCTTCGTTGCCTTCGAGTGGGAGAGTAAACTTGAGGCTTTCTCTTGGCTCTTTCTCTTTCTCTTTCTCTTGTAGAGTTTGGGTCAAAGTCTTTCCGCGCAAATGTAGTTCTCGGGTGACTTTCCGCGCACGCTTAGTTCTTTTTTTAAAGTCATTTTCCGCGCGTAAAATTCCTTTTGATCTTTCCGCGCACTTGTTTCACCATCCGTCCGCTGATCCGTCCGCGCAAATGTGGACAAAATGGTGTTTTCCGCGCATGAGAAAAGGTAATATTCCCGCACAAAAAAAAAAAAAAAAAAAAAAACTTTACAGCCTGGTCTCTTGGTTAAAAAGTGAAGAATAATTGAGTCATTGTACCTTAAAAAAAAAAAAAAAAAAAATCTTGTATCTTAGTTACATAAGTGAAAAGATTCTTTAGGTTTCTTTGTGTTTTTGTTTGATTTTGGTAAATTCTGGTTGTGGCATGTGAATGTTTTGTTCTTTTTCTGTTATATGTTTTATGTTTAGTGATTATTCTTATATAATAGGAATAATAGTAGTAATAGTAATAGTCTTAATAGTAGTAGTAATAATAGTAGTAATAGAATAGTCTTTAATAATAGTAATAATGAATAGTCTTTAAATAATATAATAGTAATAGTCCTTGAATTAGATGATTATTCTTGAACAGTAATATAATGAATGCATTTACACGTTATATAACAGAGGCAAATGAAAGTTAAACTAAAGGGGGCATATATACTTATATGAAAGATGCATTTAAAAGTATAAAAACGAATGATATTCAATGTTGAAAATGAATACAATAAATAAACTACTTTAACATACCCTAACATATCCAAAACATAAAGATTATATTACTTTTTATCATGAATAACAATGCTAGTACCAAGGGATTTTGAATAGAACACAGACAGACACAATTGAATATATTAAAAGGTAAGAAAGGGCTATTCTTCCTGACGTTATTACCAGATGAAATTTACTTCGAACTTCATGCAGGAACTTCATCAGGAAAATACAAGGCACTATACAAGATTTATAAAAGGTGTGAATGGCAATAAATACCTTCACAAAACGAGAAATGTATTTAAATGGTTTCGAATACATCCTTGTCACAAGAGAAGAGATGTATTACACCCAATTCGATTGTATCTTCACCGAATGTATTTGTATATTTGACGAGGATATATTCGAAGCCGGCTAAATATATCTCTGGCATTGTGGAGGCATTCACTCTCATTCATGACTCTTATACAATCGTCGTAATGAATACACGGTCCGCAGTGCAAGATTACTATATATATATATATATAATATATATATATATATATATATAATCCACGGTATATAAAAAGGACTGCAGGGAATGGAGATTGACAGCTTTTGTCGGGTAATTTCCCGTTGTTGAGGTAGATGGCAGATGACACAGTGGACTTACAGGGATATAACACTGCTATATATGTATGTTGTATTGTGTTTCATTATGATATATACTGCACATAAGCTGATGTGTACTAGGATGGATAGATGGATGTATGCAAAAGATTATTTTATATGGAAACTTGACAATCTTTTTTTGTATATAAATAGGTGAATTAGGACGGAAAAGAAAGTTGGAATAAGAGAGAGAGAGAGAGAGAGAGAGAGAGAGAGAGAGAGAGAGAGAGAGAGAGAGAGAGAGAGAGAGAGAGAGAGAGAGAGAGAGAGAGGAGAGGAGAGAGAAGAGAGAAGAGAGAGAGAGAGAAGAGAGAGAGAGAGAGAGAGAGAGAGAGAGAGAAGAGAGAGAGAGAGAGAGAGAGAGAGAAGAGAGAGAGAGAGAGGCAGACAAGAGAGAGAGAGCGACAGAAGAGAGAGAGAGAGAGAGAGAGAGAGAGAGAAGAGAGAGAAGAGAGAGAGAGAGAAGAGAGAGAGAAGAGAGAAAGAGAGAGAGAGAGAGGCAGACAGAGAGAGAGAAGAGAGAAGAGAGAGAGAGAGAGAGAGAGTAGAAGATAGATAGATAGATAGAGATAGATAGAGAGAGAGAAGAGAGAGAGAGAGAGAGAAGAAAAGAAGAAGAAAAGAGAGCAGAGAAGAAAGAGAGAGAGCAGCAGAAAAAGGAGAGAGGAGAAGAGAGAGAGAGAACCAAGAGAAAGAGACGAGAAAAGAGAGAGATGAGAGAGGGCAGACGATAGAGAAAGAAGAGATAATTAATAGATAAAATAGATAGATAGAATAGATAGATAGATAGATAGATAGATACGATAATTAGAAGAGAGGAGAGAGAGAGAAGAGAGAGAGGGTCAGACAGAGAAC
>NW_020869271.1:152056-154556 GCF_003789085.1 Penaeus vannamei | reverse complement strand
TCACACCATTTCCGGCTTCTTGATCTTATTGCAGGTAAAGGTAACGGCCTTCTATTTGCAGAATCTCCTGGCGAACATTAGGAGTGCAGCCGCATACTCCGTTTCGCAGATAGATGGAAGCCTCTCACGGGGTAGTGAAACGTGGCGGGACATCTCCGTAGATTTATTCGCGGACTGCCGAGAGAGAACCCAATATTCGTAAAGATGATTTTATGTCGTGGGATTCACTTCGCTTGTAGAAAGAAATCGGATGGGTCAATATATACGTAATTAGCCTCTTTATGATTCTAATGATGATAAGTATTGATAAGTGGAGAAGTGAAGAGATGCTATACTACTCCTATTAGGATAATAGATTATGCCGTATCAGAACAAGCGTGCATCTCCATGTGTGTACGTGTCTTTATATCTTTACTTGTCACTGTATGTGCATTCATATGTTAACTTATGCTCACATGCGGACGTTTACATATGTACGCATGTGTTTTTTGATGCACGCACTTTTTCTTTACAGTAACCTACATCACATCACATGCTGTCTGGTGATGTGGTGCGGTAGCGCTTTCGTCTCGCAATCTTGCTGACCAGGGTTCGATTCCCGCGCTCCGCCAGTGGATGGTCACCCCGGCCATTCCTCACACACAGGGGGTAGTTCAGAAACACAATAAACAGACAAGCCACAATTTGACTGATGTCACGAGAGCCTGTCACAGCAAACCCCAAATTATTATTATGATTATTATCATAAATACGCACAAAAAATCCTTGATGTCCCTCCATGACGATAAGGTCCCTCATACGTCCAGGAAGTGAACGTTATTGACGTTATTGCCTCTCTAACTTGGACGATGACAGAGCTCTGCTAATGAGAGTGAAGCTAGTTTAACAATAGCTCAAAGGGAAAAGAAAAGTCGTAAAGTAAAGTTTGCAAAAGACGAAAGTGTATCAGGATGCTGGGTATGAAATTAATGTAATTACTGATTTCAACAAACTGAAGTTAATGTAATTATTAATTTCAACAAACTGAAGTTAATGTAATTATCAATTTCAACAAACACGAAAATCTGAATTAATCTAATCAATGACATCAACTAACACAAAGATCTGAAAATATCACTAACGTAACTTTGATAGCTAATCCGGCGTTGGGAAAAAAAGAAAAACTCTAAAAAAAAAAAAAAAAAAAAAAAAAAAAAAAAAAAAAAAAATTGTGAACGAAAGTTAGTCATTACAGCGAATTTACCCACGCACAATATTCGCAAGTTAAGACATGCGGTTTCTTTGAAGCTAGGTAAGTGGAAGTAAGTAAGGGGGGGATGGGGGGGGATGGGGGGCGGGATATGGGTTTTGGAAAATGTCTAATTCGTTCAGATAAATTATAATATGGTAACATTTAGTTTGTTGTTTTTATTTTGCTTGGTTTGAAAATGTGACGCTTTTTCTCTTTCTTTTTTTTGTATATTTTTTTTCTTTCTTTACTGAATACTCCCTCATCATTAAAATATTCCTCCTTCTCTTCTCCATCAATCATTATGGTCATTATCATCATCCTAAGCGTCCTCTTCCTCTTCCTCCTCATCATCAAATTCATCATGATGAACAATGTCATCAAAGTCATCAATCAAAAAGTCATTCCGTTTTATGATCATCACCATCATCATCATAAATATCCTTATCATCTCCATCATTCATCATTTCTCACCATCCACCATCATCATCATCATCATCATCATCCATCATCATCATTTTACCACCACCATCATCACAAATCTTATCATCTCCATCATCACCATTTTACCACCACCACCATCATCATCATCATTATTTACCACCAACCATGACCACCCACCATCATCATCATCATCATAAATCTCATTCTTATCATCTCCGTCATCATTTTACCACCACCACCATCATCATCACCATCATCATCACAATTCTCCTCCTCATCCTCATCACCATCCATCCTTTCTCTTCCTCCTCATCTCCTTCTCCTTTTCCTCTCTCGCTGATATTACTGCTAAAAGGACCTCATGTTTTATTTCCTGAAGGATATTCCCACCGGTAGAATCCTTTGCCTCTGTTATGGCAACATTTTTCTTCACTTCAGCGGTCTGTTGCAATGCTGTGCAATGGCTCGCAATGCAGCTGCTTTTATTGCATTTGCGGTATTGAAAGCATGATCAATCTTCTCCGAGAAAAAAAAATGGAAGACTGGGTTCCTGGATCACGAGAAACATATGTTGTTGGGAAATGTGTTGCAATTGGAGGTTATATGCTGCGTCTGGGTTGTGATATGTGAGTTAGATCTGGATTATGTTTTGGATTAAGATTGTATTCTTTTTTGTTAGATTTTTTTTTTTTAGATTGTTTTTTTTTCTCCTGGTTATTAATATGCGGTCTGGTTGGATGATGTTTTGCAATTTCTCGTTGTCTCATATTTTTTTTTCTCTGACCTTGTGTGTCTCTGTTCTAGTATGTGTGTGTGTTGTTGTGTGTG
>NW_020869271.1:102751-112751 GCF_003789085.1 Penaeus vannamei | reverse complement strand
TGTGTAGCTCCTGTGATGGAAGAAGTAGGAGGCCCTCTACCCCAGGCCGTTGTAGAAGGCATGATAAACCACGCAGCAACACTTATGACAGTCAGCGCTCCCGTTTCAGTAGCTGATGGGAATAGTGAGTTTGTCTTTGTTATCGTGTCTTTGTTGTATATTTTTGTACGGGGATTTGTGAGCAGTGAATAGTTTTTTGTCTTTATTATTATGTACTTGTATATTTTTGTATCTGGATGTATGAATAGTGAAGAGAAAAAGTTTGTCATTTTGATATTTTTTATGACTTTTGTACCGAGATTATATATTTGAGACATTCAAAACTATATCTATGCTTTACCTTCACTCCTCTATTTGCCATTATTATAATCTTAAATCTTTTTCTTTTACTACGACCTTTGTTATTTTCTTTTTTCTAATCCTCTTCTCTCCATAGCTACCACCGCTGCTCCTGTCATGACGGGGACAGGATCTCCCCTCGGTGCTGTGGTGATGCCCGAAGTCCGCCTTGCCACTGATGCTGTTCTCTTAGGGTTTAACGTTTACGCTGCTACTGCTGGCGACGTGGAGTTCATGGTAGGTCGTGTCTCTTTTGTTTTTTTGTCTTGGTCGTGGGAAAGGAGAATTGTCTGTTGGATAAAGGTTATGTGAATTATAGAGTGGGTAAATAGTGAGGTTTATAGCTCTCCTGTTTGGTTGTTTATTTGATTGGTAATGAAATGTTTGATATATGGATGTGTAGAAGGTGGATTTGCATTCAAGAGAAACAAGAATACGAGTTATGATGATCGTGATAATAAGCAATAATAATAAGCAACAATAATAATGAGAATGATGATAGAGACGAAGGAATAGTCCCTCATTTAATTCACATTTTCCAGATCATGCGACCCTCCTGTTCTCTGGGTACTTACTGCCCCTCGACGTCCCGCTGTGATGACTCCTGTGCCTCGTTGGGAGGGTCAAACTTCTCTTGCTCTGCGCCCTCTGTCTTCTGTTTTCATAGCGAGACTTGCGTTCCTCAGAGTGTCCTGAGTCCAGTGAGTGTGTTTAAAAAAAAATTGTGTTCGAGAGCGTCGGTGGTCCATGTTTGTTTACGTGTATTAATGTCTTGTTTTATATTTCATTCCTTTAGCATGCAGGGGGTTGCGAAGCCATAGGGAAAATAGGCAGTTTGCTAGGCGTTCGTGTACTCATTTAAGATTATACTATAAAAGCATGACTTAAGGAACGATGTATTACAATTGAGATAAGTAAAGCTATTATTTTTTTATTAATGTGGGGCAGTCGCGGATATTTCAGAAAGTTTGAGACAGGGATCGCGAGTGAAAAAAAAGTTGGGACTCATGGTAAAAAATAACTTTTTTTGCATAGAAAGGGATCATGAGTAAAAAGGTTGGGACTCATGGTCGAAAGAAGAACCTACTTCTTTTTGCACGGTGAGAAAGGAATCGCTAAAAAAGGACTGCGAACGACTATTTAAACTCAACTCCATCTTCTATTACACAAGATTTATTTTCCCTCGCTGTTAAATCGGCTTTCGATACCTACGACCTCGTCTTTCAGAGCACCTGCAGGAAGTCAGACGCCGTTTTGCCAGACGTCTACGAAAAGGTCTTCGGCGTGGTGCTGACGGCTACGGCGGGTCACAACGCCTTCCTCCTAGACCAAGCAGTGTACATGTGGCCGCCGCTGCAGGAGGGAGACGTCCTTGGGTTCGTCCCCGTGTCTGCCGAAGTGGCCCATCGATATGCGACCATTTCGGAAGGTTTGAGTGAAGAGTGTGGAAGGTCTGTTGGTGTAAATAAAAGATTTTAGAGGGCGTATCATAATTCATTTTCGAGATATTTATCTATTTTGTAGGGTTCTGTGTCAGTTTCTCATTATGTGACTGTTTCTATTAAACTTTTTTCTTCCTCTACGATGTTTGTTTCCGCACTACTTCACCAATTTCTAAATAAAAAAAAACGAAATGCACCTAAATTACTATCTTAAAAAAGGAAAGAAACTCTCTCTCTCTCTCTCTCTCTCTCTCTCTCTCTCTTCTCTCTCTCTCATCCTCTCTCTCTCTCTCTCTCCTCTTCTCTCTCTCTCTTCTCTCTCTTCTCTCTTCTCTCTCTCTTTCCTCTCTCTCTTTCTCTCTCTCTTTCTCCTTTCTCTCTCTTTCTCTTTCTCTCTTTCTCTCTCTTCTCTTTCTCTTCTCTTTCTCTCTCTCTCTCCCCTCTCCCTTCTCTCCCTCCTCCCTCTCTCCCTCCCTCTCTCCCTCCTCCTCCTCCTCCCTCCCCTCCCTCCCTCCCTCCCTCCCTCCCTCCCTCCCTCCCTCCTCTCCCGTCCCTCCCTCCCTCCCTCCCTCCCTCCCTCCCTCTCTATCTATCTACTTATCTCTTCTCTCTATCTATCTATCTATCTCCACAGAGTCAGACTTGGGCTGGGCGACACCGAACCCCACCCTCGTGACAGCTGACAGGGAGGTGCTGGGCGTGCGTCACTTTGCCAGCGTCACCGTCACGCGACCGGTCACCTTCAGCCTCCAGCAGCGGTACAGCTCCATTGGCAACTACACCTTCGCCGTCACGACCTCGAACGACCTCGGCAGCGTGGTCAATTCCTCTGTCATACCCGTGCAGGTGAGGGGAAGGGGAGGTCGTCGTGCAGTTTTTTATGTTGATGTTTGGGTTGTGTTGGTATGGTTGTTATGGTTGTCATGGTTGTTATTGTTATTAATGGTTGTATTGTTATGATTGTTGTTATTGTTATTATTATTATTATTATTATTATTATTATTATTTTATTATTATTATTGTTATTATTATTATTATTATTTTATTATATTATTATTATTATTATTTATTAAATTATTATTATTATTATTATTATTATTATTATTATTATTATTGTTGTTGTTATTATTAGCATTATTGTTATTATTATTATTGTTATTTTATTATTATTATAATTATTATTATTATTATTAATTATTATTATTATTTATTGTTATTATTATTATTGATATTATTATTATTTTTTATTAATATTATTTATCATCATCATTGATGTTATTATTATTATTATTATTATTATCATTATCATTATCATTATTATTTTATTATTATTATTATTATTTTAATAATAATAATATAATGATAATAATAATATATTATTATTATTATTATTATTATTAATTATTATTATTATTATTATTATTATTGTTATTATTATTATTATTATTATATTATTATTATTATTATTATTATTATCATTATTATTATTATTATTTATATTATTATTATTATTATTTTATTATTATTATTATTATTATTATTATTATTATTATTTTATATTATTATTATTATTATTATTATTATTATTATTATTATTATTATTTATTATTATTATTATTATTGATTTTATTAATTATCATTTTTAATTATTATTATTATTATTATTATTATTATATCATCATTGATGTTATTATTATTATTATTGTTATTATTATCATCATCATATCATCATCATCAACATCATTATTATTAATATAAATATTATTATTAATATAAATGTTATTATTAATATAAATATTATTATCAATATGAATATGAATATTATTATTATTTATTATTATTATTATTATTATTATTATTATTATTAGTAGTAGTAGTAGTAGTATTACCCTTATGAGATACTTCCAGATATTCTTTAGATATCCCATTCCTTACGCCTCGTTTTCATTGGAAGACAATTTATGTTATTTTTACACTGGGTCCCTGGTGGGGCAATAAATAACCCATTTTTACACCAGATCCCCATAGTGTAAATTACAAGTATTTGTATACATCAGATTCCCTTAGTTTAACTTATTTCTTTATACTCCAAATCCCTACAAACTAAACACCAAATTTCTTTACACTTCAGAGCATCCCTATAGTCAAAATGGCAAATTTCTTTATACTTCAAATCTTTTTAGTCTAAACCACATTTCTTTACACTTCAGATCATCCCTAAAGTCAAAATAACAAAAAATCTTTATACTCCAGATCCCTATACACTAAACACCTAATTTCTTTACATTTCAGATCATCCCTATAGTCAGAAATAACAAATTTCTTTATACTCCAAATCCCTATATTCTAAACACCAAATTTCATTACACTTCAGATCATCCCTATAATCAAAATAACAAAAAATCTTTATACTCCAGATCCCTATAGTGTTAGGCCGCCCATTTAAGCCCGTGTTCACGCCGCCACACGTCACTTACCGGAACTACACCAACGTGACCATACCGGTTGTGAAAGGCTCCGATATCCTGGTTATGTTCGACTGGGGCGATGGCAACATCACGTGGAAGCATTATACGAGTAAGTTGGCTAAGTTTGAGTAAGTTTGTGAGTTAGATTGAGTTAGGTTAGAGTAGGTTTGTAAGTTAGAGTAAGTTTTTAAGTTTGAGTAAGTTTATGAATTAAGTTAGAGTAAGTTTGTAAGTTAGAGTTATGTAGGTTTGCAAGTTGGACTAAGTTAGTAAGTTTGTAAGTAGGTTTGTAAGTTTGTTAGAGTGAGTTTTGCCTAAGTTTGAGTAAGTTTATGAATTAAGTTAGATTAAGTTTTGTAAGTTAGAATGAGTTACAGTAAGTTTGCAAGTTGGACTAAGTTAGGTAAGTTTGTAAGTTAGCTAAGTTAGAGTAATTTTGCAAGGTAGGAAGAGTTGGGTAAGTAGAAGTAACTTTGTAAATTGGACTGAGTTGGGTAAGGTAGAGTAAGTTCTTAAGTTAGAATGAGTTAGCTAAGTTAGAGTAAGTTTGTAAGTTCGAATTGAGTAAGAGTAAGTTTGTTAGATTGAGTTAGCTAAGAAAGTGTTAGTTTGTAAGTTAATCTGAGTTAGGTAAGTTAGAGTAAGTTTGTAAGTTATAAAGAGTTGGCTAAGTTAGAGTAAGTTTGTGAAATTGCTAAGAGCAAGTTCGTAAATCAGATAAATTGGAGTGAGTCAATTATTTACGTTAGAGTAAGTTGGTGAAGGTGCTAAGTTAGCGTAAGTTTGTCAAATAGCTAAGGTAGAATAAGTGAGTAAATTGACTAAGTTGAAAAGTAGATCTGTAAATTAGTTAAGTTAGAATAAGTTTGTAAGTTAGCTAAATAGGAGTAAAATTTGTAAATTTGCTAAATTATAGTAAATTTGCAAATTAGCTAAGTTAGACTGAATGTGTAAATTAGTTACGAAAAAGTAAGTTTGTACCCTTGGTAAGTTAGAGTAAGTGTGCAAATTAGACAAGATAGATTAAGTTTGTGAATTACCTAAGTTAGAGTAGGTGTGTAAATTAGTTAAGTCAGAGTAAGTGTGTAATTTTAATTATGATAGTATTAATAATTATCATAATCATATTATTAGTGATAATAGTAATGATAATAATAATGATTATGATAAAGATAACGATATTAATTAATAACAACATTAACCACAACTACAACTACAACAACAAAAACACCAACAACAAGAATAAGAAAAATAATAATTATAACAATACCAACTACACAACAACAACAAAACACACAACAACAGAATAGAAAAATAATAATTATAACAATACAACTCACACAACACAAAAACAAAACACCAAACAACAAGAATAAGAAAATAATAATTATAACAATACCAACTACAACAACAACAACAAACAACGAAAACACCAACAACAGAATAAGAAAAATAATAATTATAACAATACCAACTACAACAACAAACAAAACACCAACAACACAGAATAAGAAAAATAATTATAACAATACAACTACAACAACAACAACAACAAAAACACCAACAACAAGAATAAGAAAAATAATTATAACAATACCAACTACAACAACAAACAACAATAAAAACACAACAACAAGAAATAAGAAAAATAATAATTATACAATACCAACTACAACAACAACAACCACCATCTTCATAAAAACTAACAACACCCTTCCCTTCTCCTTCCCCGCCCCCTTCTCCTCCACCCAGACGTGACCCGGCAGAACATAACGGAGGTCCACTTCTACGACACGGTCAGCTCCTACAACACGGTCATCAAAGTCTTCAACCTCCACACCACCGAGGAGCCATTTCCGCCTGAGGAGTGGATATTCAACCACACTCTCAATTGCCAGTATCGGTGTGATATCACCCACTGGAGTTTCACGCACACGGCTCCTGTTCTGTGGCCTATTCCTGGTGGGTGTGGGTGGCTTTGGGGTTTGGTTTTGTGGGAGTTTTTTTGGGGGGGAGGGGGGTGTGTTGTTGTTTGTTGTGTGTTTAGGGTTTGTGGTTTCTGATTTTGTGTATTTTTTTTGTTTTGTTGTTGGTTTGTAGTAAGGGTTGTGGTTTCTGATTTTGTGTATTTTTTGTTTGTGTATTGTTGGTTGTGTAATTAAGGGTTGTGGTTTTTGATTTTGTGTATTTTTTGGGGGGGATTGTGTGGTTGGTTGTGTAATCAGGGGTTGTGGTTTCTGATTTTGTGTATTTTTTGTTTGTGTATTGTTTGGTTGTGTAATTAAGGGTTTGTGGTTTCTGATTTTGTGTATTTTTTTGTTTTGTATTGTTGTTTGTAAGTAAGGGTTGTGGTTTCTGATTTTGTGGGATTTTTTGGGGTTTGTGTATTGTTTGTTGTGTAATTAAGGGTTGTGGTTTCTGATTTTTGTGGATTTTTTTGGGGGGGATTGTGTGGTTGGTTGTGTAATCAGGGGTTGTGGTTTCTGATTTTGTGTATTTTTGTTTGTGTATTGTTGGTTGTGTAATTAAGGGTTGTGGTTTCTGATTTGTTGTATTTTTTGTTTGTGTATTGTTGGTTGTGTAATTAAGGGTTTGGTTTCTGATTTTGTGTTATTTTTTGTTTGTGTATTGTTGTTGTGTAATTAAGGGTTGTGGTTTCTGATTTTGTGTATTTTTTGTTTGTGTTGTTGGTTGTGTTTATGGTTGTGGTTTGTGATTTTGTGTATTTTTTGTTTGTGTATTGTTGGTTGTGTAATCAGGGGTTGTGGTTTCTGATTTTGTGTATTTTTTTGTTTGTGTTTTGTTGGTTGTGTAATTAAGGGTTGTGGTTTCTGATTTTGTGTATTTTTTGTTTGTGTATTGTTGGTTGTGTAATTAAGGGTTGTGGTTTCTGATTTTTGTGTATTTTTTGTTTGTGTATTGTTGGTTGTGTAATTAAGGGTTGTGGTTTTCTGATTTTTGTTATTTTTTGTTTGTGTATTGTTGGTTGTGTAATTAAGGGTTGTGGTTTCTGGATTTTGTGTATTTTTTGTTTGTGTATTGTTGGTTGTGTAATTTAAGGGTTGTGGTTTCTGATTTTGTGTATTTTTTGTTTGTGTATTGTTGGTTGTGTAATTAGGGTTGTGGTTTCTGATTTTGTGTATTTTTTGTTTGTGTATTGTTGGTTGTGTAATTAAGGGTTGTGTTTCTGATTTTGTGTATTTTTTGTTTGTGTATTGTTGGTTGTGTAATTAAGGGTTGTGGTTTCTGATTTTGTGGGATTTTTTTTTTTTTTTTTTGTTTGTGTATTTTTGGTTGTGTGTTTGGGGTTGTGGTGAGGGCGTGTTGTCCAAAAAATGTTTATTTTGGATTAAAAAAACTGATTATTTTTTCTGTTTTCTTTGTTTTTATCTTTATTTATTTTTGTATGATTCCATGACAGTTTCATTACGTGTGTTCAAGTTCTTTCTTCCTCTTTGATATAATAGTGAGAACAATTTGTTGAATTGCATGTTAACAGGCCAATCGCTTGCTTTTTTATATTTGTTTCATAATTATGATTGATATTAATTAATTTCCTTTTTTATTATTTTTGCAGGTGATGTTGAGTTCAATATAAGTCATCCTGCGGGTGTTCAGATGCCCACAAATGCTACTTACTACATTGACATGGATGATGGGTATGCTGTGTTGTTTTCGTTGCATAATACGGTTTTTGTTTTTTTTTTTTTATTGCTGTATTTTGGGCATACAATCTTCCTCTCTAGTTTCAGCGTAATTCATTTGGCGGTGATGTAGGTTTCTCTCTCGCTTATTGTATTTCTGTGACTTGCTCTCTGTCTTTAGCTCTTTCCTCCACACCCTTTGTGCATCTCTGTCTGTCTGTATATCTCTCTCTCCCTCTCCCTCTCTCTCCTTATCTCCATCTCTCTCTCCCTCTCCTCCCTCCTTCCTCTTCTCCCTTCTCCCTCTCCTCATCCCTCTT
Source organism: Penaeus vannamei (assembly GCF_003789085.1). Lineage (NCBI taxonomy): Eukaryota > Metazoa > Arthropoda > Malacostraca > Decapoda > Penaeidae > Penaeus > Penaeus vannamei. The sequence continues at coordinate 104,538 of NW_020869271.1, read as the reverse complement.
CCCCCCATCTCCCCTCTCCTCCTCTCTCCCACTTCCCCTTCTCGCCCTCTTCTCTCCCCCTCATCCCTCTCTTCCCCCTCTCCCTCTTATCCTCCCCAATCTCCCCAATCCTCTCACAACGCCACCTCCTCCCCAGTTACGTGTACGGTTACAACGACACAGAAGGGGTCTACCCGTACATCTGCGGCGGCGACCCCGGGACGACCTTCTGCACAGACGGTTTCTTCGATTACACGAACCGCTCCTTCGATCAGCCTGGGGACTATGTCGTTAAGTTTGGGTAAGTGTGTCTCTTTTGGTGTGTGTTGGGACGTGTTTAGGGATTTTTGTTTATTGGCTGTGTTTGGGGATGTGTTTTGCTGTTTGGTGTATTGAAGGGTACGGTTTGTATGTTTCTTTGTTTTGAATTTATACTTTTGATTACTTATTCTTTGTAAGTTCTTCCTCCCTATTCTATTTAACAAACTCTCTTGTCTCTCTTCACTGCAGCATTACCATTACGATATACATTTTAAGCATATCCTTATAACACACTTTAAGCATATTCTTATAACTACATTTTCTGTGTGTTTAGCATAAAGGTATTCTTCCTAGCAACACATTTCATCTTTCTTCATTCCAAATTCATCCTTGTAATTGCATATCCCTTATCAATCATTCCTCCCTATTTTCAAATATCTTCCTATGTTTTTAACGCCATTTTCTGTGTTTTTATTCTAAGCATATCCTCAAAAACTACATTTTGAGTCTTTCTTGTAACCCAGTTGCATTTTTATATCTTTCCTCATTCTAAATTTACCTTGGCATTTGCATATTCCTGATAAATCATTCTTGCCTCATGTCACAGCTGCAAAAACGATGCAAGTAACTTCGAGTGGCAGACGATGTGCAATGTCTACGGCGAGATCAAGAACTTGTCCTCGTCTATCCAGTACCTCCCCTTCTTCCCTATAGGTGAGATTTGGATATTATTCTCCTCTCGTTAGGGTGATAGGGATTAGGGTAAGGATTAAGACGGCGATGTTTTTGGAGGGTTATGGTGTGGTATGAGTGAGGGGAGGGAGAATGAGGAAGAGGAGGATAAAGAGAGATTTTAGGATTACTATCATTAACGGTATATTATCTACTGCTTATGAAATTGTGATGCTGTTAGAAATACTTTTGTACCTGTTATAGTTGCTGTCATTCTTATTACTACTATTGATGATGATGATGAAAATTATGATAGTAATGATAATTATAATGATAATAAGGATAATGTCAACGATAACAGTAATAATGATAATACTAGTAATATCATTGGCAAGAAAGATGGTAAAACAACATTAATAAGGTCTGTGATGATTATAATAATACTATCGAATATATACAATGCTCATCAGCAACACAAACATCATTATTACTGCCATTATAATCATCATCAGAATTATCATTATCAGTACAATTATCAATATAATAACACAAAAACAGCAAGAAGAATGATTTTAAAAAATACAGCAAAACACTGCAGTGTCTGAAGGGAAAGGCTAGATCAGTAGCAACTCGAGGTGTCATGGCGTCTGTTTTGGTGATTGTTCAGTGAAAATATAACCATTAAAATCATTATTTTCCATCCTTTTTGAAAACTGAAGAGACCCAAAATGATCGACCATATTCACAGAGCATCCTGCAACTTCTGTGACGTCATCAAATAAACCCCATGTGTTTTTTTTTATAGAAGCAGGCACCATGACACTTCCTCGAATTGCTACTGATCTAGCCTTTCCCAGAGTCTGAACGAACCGCCC
>NW_020869271.1:97751-100251 GCF_003789085.1 Penaeus vannamei | reverse complement strand
ACAAAAAACAGAAACCTACCTACCTACCTCCTCCTCCTACAAACAAACAGATACCTACCTCCTCCTCCTCCTCCTACCACAAATAAAACACCTACCTCGCTACAAACAGATACCTACCTACCTCCTCCTCCTACAAACAAACAGATACCTACCTACCCTCCTCCTCCTACAAGACAAACAGATACCTACCTACCTCCCTCCTCCTCCTGACACAAACAAGATACCTACCTTCCTCACAGATACTCCTCCTACAAACAAACAGATACCTACCTACCTCCTCCTCCTCCTACCCCTTCTACAAACAAACAGATACCTACCTACCTCCTCCTCCTCCTCCCCCTTTCCTACAACAAACAGATACCTACCTCCTCCTCCTCTATACAAACAAAATAGATACTACCTACCTCTCTCCTTCTACAAACATACAGAATACCTACCTACCTTCTCTCCTCCTCCTCCTACAAACAAACAGATACCTACCTACCTCCTCCTCCTCCTACAAACAAATACCTACCTACCTCCTCCCTCCTGACCTTACCTACCTCCTCCTCCTCCCTCCAAACAGATACCTACCTTCCTCCTCCTCACTCTCCCTCCTCCCTCCTCCCCTCTCCTCTCCTCCTCCTCCTCCTCCCCCCCTTCCTCCACTCCTACCTCCTCCACACTCTCCTCCTCCATTCCTCCAACCTCCCCTTCCTCTCTCTCCTCCTCCTCCACTCCTCTCCACTCCTACCTCTTCCTCTCCTCCCTCCTCCACTCCTACCTCCTCCTACCTCCATCTTCCTCTCCTCCTCCACTCCTACTTCCTCTTCCTCCTCTCCTCCTCGAAGGTCGAAGGGACGTTCTCCTGCATGCTCCTGGACTACGGCGACGGGACTGAGCCGCAGGTCTGGACGAGCCACCAGCTGGGTTACGACGAGTGCGTGAGGTTCGTGAGGGAGAAAGGGCCGAGGCTGGGGATCCGGTCCAAGCTGAGGGACAGGGGACCGCTGCCCGACAAGGTCAACTTTTTGGAATTGGTGAGTTTGGGAAAGGAGGGGGGGTGGTGGGGGTGTTGGTTTGTATTTTTTTTCTTGAGGGTGGGGAGGAATTTGGATGGGTATTATTTTTGGTGTTTCTGTTTCTGTTTTTATTTTATTTTTTTAATTTCTATTTTTTTTTCTTTATTTCTATTTTTATTTATATTTCCATTTGTATTTATTTTTTTATCTTTTTATTTCTATTTCTATTTTTGATATATTTCTTATTTCTATTTCTATTTTTGATTTATTTCCTATTTCTATTTCTATTTTTGATTTATTTTTAAAATCTGTATTTCTATTTTTTTTTATCTTTTTATTTATATTTCTATTTTCATTTATTTTTTTATTTATATTTCTATTTTTCATTTATTTGTTACTGAAAGATTAATTTCGTTGTGATTTCGTGTCGTAGTATTCCCGTTTATTCTGATTTATCTGTTTCTATATCTTTTCTTTTTGCATTTGTAAAATGTGGATGTTTATTATTTTTTACTTAATTTTTTTCCTATTTTTTTCATTTGTCTTTTTATCTCTATATCTTTTCTCCTTCGGTGTGTTTATTTCTTGTACATTTTTTATGTGTCTGAATATTCCTAATAATGTTTACTTTTTCCTTTCCATTGTCTTTGTGCTTTCTTCCTCTCTCTCTCTTTCACTCTTTTTCTCTCTTTTGCTCTCCTTCCTTCTCCCTCTCTCTCTCTCTCTCTCTCTCTCTCTCTTCTCTCTCTCTCTCTTCTCTCTCTCTCTCTCTCTCTCTCTCTCTCTCTCTCTCTCTCTCTCTCTCTCTCTCTCTCTCTCTCTCTCTCTCTCTCTCTCTCTCCTCTCTCTCTTCTCTCTCTCTCTTCTTCTCTCTCTCTCTCTCTCTCTCCTCCTCCATCTCTCTTCTCTCTCTCTCTTCTCTCTCTCTCTCCTCTCTCTCCTCTCTTTCTCTCTCTCTCTCTCTCTCTCTCTCTCTCTCTCTCTCTTCTCTCTCTCTCTCTCTCTCTCTCCCTCCCTCTCCTCCCTCCCTCCCTCCCTCCTCCCTCCCTCCCGCCCTTCCTCCCTCTCTCTCTCTCTCTCCACTTCCCCACTCCCCTTTTTCCTCACCACCCCTCTCTCCCCCCCTCCCTCCCTCTTACCTCTCTCCTCTCTCTCTCTCTCCCAATTTCTCAACAATCTCTCTCTCTCTCTACAGCGCGACCACATATACGAGACCAAAGGCTACTACCAGATGCGTCTCTTCGGCTTCAACAAACTGTCCCAGAGTAACTACACCGTCAATGCGACTGTGACTTCGATCCCTTGCACGCCTCCGATTCTGTACCTCAAGGACAGGGCCACGCTCTTCTGGGAGCCGAAGGTTGGGGTGGGGTTTTTTTTTTTGGTTGACGTTGGGTTGGATGGGTGTGTGTGTGGGTGGGGTGTGGTGGGGATGGGGGTGTGCGGGGGGTGGGTGTTTTGTGTGTGTGGGGGGGGTGTTTGTTTGTGTGTGTGTGTGT
>NW_020869271.1:90251-92751 GCF_003789085.1 Penaeus vannamei | reverse complement strand
GTGAAAGGAGGGGAGCCGGAGAGGATTGAGGTGAGAAGGGGGGGGGAGTGGGAGGCGAAGTGAGAGGGGAGGAGAGGGAGGGAGAGGGAGGAGGAGGAAGGGGAGGGAGAGGGAGGCGAGGTTGGAGGGAGAGGTGAGGATTGAGGTGAGAGGGGGGGAGAGGGAGGCGAAGTGAGAGAGGAGGGGAGGGAGGGAGGAGAAGGGGGATTGAGGTGAGAGGGGGAGGGAGGGGAGGCGAGGTGGAGATGGAGAGGTGAGGATTGAAGAGGGGGAGAGAGAGTGATGAGGTGGGAAGTGAGATTGAGGTGAGAAGAGGAGGGAGAGAAAAGAGAGAAAGAGAGCGAGAGAGAGAGAGAGAGAACAAGAACCAAATAAACATAACCACACCAACCACGCAATAACCGACCCCTACACCCCCTTCCCTTTTCCCTCTCTCCCTCAGAACGACGTCGACTACATGATCGGCCACACCAAACCCAACATGGTCATCGTCAAGAAACTCTTCACAGACTTCCCCGACGTCTTGGAGTTCCACATCAAAATGGGCGTCGTGAGGGTGATGGACGGCGAGGTGGGCGTCGGCACCATGTTCCTGCTGATCAACACCCCGCCCGAGGGAGGAACCTGCACCCTCCATCCCCCGCCTAACAGGGTCCTGGCCGTCGACGGGGACACGCCCATCGATCCGGAGACAGGTGAGGGAGGAGGGGGAGGGGGGGAGGGTGAGAGAGGGGGAGGGTGGATGAGGGGAGGGGGGCGAGGAGGAGGGGAGAGAGAGGGTGATATTGATGGTGATGAGGGATGATGATGGGGATGATGATGATGATAATGATGATGATGATGATGATGATGATGATGATGATGATGATGATGATGATGAGGAGGAGGAGGAGGAGGAGGAGGAGGAGGAGGAGGAGGAGGAGAAGGAGAAGAAGAAGAAGAGAAAGGAATATGAGTATGATAAGATAAAGATAGATAGATAGATAGAGAAAAATAGATAAAGAAGTAGGTGAGAAGAAAGTAAGAAAAAACAGAAAGAAAAGTGGGGAAATGAATGAATAAATAAAGAAAAAAACAAGAATGAAAGAAAATAGAGACACCATTACACTTTATTAAACCTTCAAACCACACACCACTCTAACGACCACCTCCACCTACAGGCTTCCCCCTCCGAGAAGGACGCACACTGACAGAGAACTTCTACTGCGAGTGTAAGGGCTTTTACGACCATCAGAAGGACAAGATCGCCAAATACAGCTTCTTTTGTGAGTGCTGAAGAGGGGACATGTGGATGATATTTCTATTTTGTTATATTTTCATGGGTATTTATGAAGACAAAAGTTATAGATGTTATAGATGCCTATACCGAGTGATGTTGATATAGTTTTAAAAGTATGACTACACTGTTTGTTCTTTTGTGATCTATTTTCTCATTCCTACAATGTTTATTCTTTCCCTAACTATCTCCTCGTTCCTAATTTTCTATCTTCTCATTCCTATAATGTATATTCTGACCTTAACTATTTTCTTATTCTTACACTTTTAATTCTCTTCTGATCTCTCTCCTCATTCCTACAATGTTCATTCTATCCTGATCTACCTTATTGCTAAACTGTTTATTCCGTGCCTGTCTCCTCATTCCTACGTTCCTATCTCTTCATTCCTACAATGTTTATTCTATTCCCAACTATCTTCTCGTTCCTACAGTGATCATTCCATTCTGATCTTCCTTATTCCTTAACTGTTTATTCTATTACTCTCCTCTCATTCCTGCATTCCTAACTTCTCCTCCCTACGCTCTTTATTCCATTCCTAACTGTCTCCTCATTCCAACACTTTTAATTCAGTGTTATTCAATCTCCTCATCCATGCACTTTATTCCATCCATATCTTCTCATTCCTACAATGTTTATTCTATTCCTAACCATCTCCTCGCGCCTACAATATTTATTCTATCCCTAACCATCTCGCTCCTACAATGTTTATTCTATTCCTAACTATCTTCTCATCCCTACACTCTCTATTCCATTCTTATCTCCTCTTTCTTACACTCTTTATATCATTCTTATCTCCTAATTCCTACTCTTTCTCCATTCCTTGCTCCTCCTTCCTACACTGTTTAACTGCATCCCTAACCATCTCCTCGTTCCTCTGACCCGACAGTGAAGAACAACGAATGGGGTTACATCAAGAACCTCAAATTCGGCATCGACAGCAAGGACAAGTTCGTCTTTCCCTTTGGCAACTGGACTTTCTGGGTGACCATTGAGGACGAGTTCGGGGCTGCGAGGGATTACTTTATTGCTGGGTTCTCGGTAGGTGGTTGCGTTTTTGCAAGATTCGTTTGGTGTTGGTATTTAAGTGTTTGGTGTTTAAGAGAGGCTGGTTTTCAAGGTTTGTTTGGTGTTGGTATAGTTTAAGAGAGGATGTTTTTCGAGATTCATTTGGGGTTGGTATTGTTTAAGAGAGGATGTCTATCCTTTTTCAAGATTCGTTTGGG
>NW_020869271.1:68723-71223 GCF_003789085.1 Penaeus vannamei | reverse complement strand
AAAAAATCGAAAAAGATGACAAACAAAGGGAAAAAACATAAAAAGAAAAGAAAACACAGAGAAGAGGAAAACAAATAAAGAACGCACAAAAATAGAAAACAAACAAAGAAAACACAAAGAAGAGGAAAAACAAAGAAGAGGAAAAACAAAGAAAAAAAGGAAAACAAAACAAAGAAGAGGAAAACAAACAAAGCAAACACAAAGAGGAAAACAAGCAAAGAAAATGAAAAAAAAGGAAAACAAGCAAAGAAACACAAAAAAAAAAGAGGAAAAACAAAGAAAAATGAAAAAGAGGAAATCAAAGAAAAAAAAGAAGAGGAAAACAAACAAAACACACAAAGAAGACAAACAAACAAAGGAAAACCCACACCAAGATACCCCATCCCCGAACCCAGAAGCACATTAAAGCACCTTAAGACCCCCAAACCCACTGCCTCTTTCGGAGACCCACTCGGCAGGGGGTCTCTCAGCTGGTACCCTAAAAGATGGTATGTCCTCTCGCCCTATACCAGGGGATCGGCGCCTGGTATCGACGCTCGTGTGTTTGGGTATCGAGATGGTGGTGGTAGGGGTAGCGGTGGTATTTTGGGATTTGTTTGTTGTTTGTTGTTTGTTGTTTGTTGTTTTGTGTACTGTGTTGTGTTTTGTTGTTTGTGATATCTAAGTCACATACATACATACATATACACATATACATGTATACACATGCACAGAAGCACACATACACACTCACACACACACACACACACACACACACACACACACACACACACACACACACACACACACACACACACACACACACACACACCACACACACACACACACACACACACACACACACACACACACACACACACACACACCACACACACACACACACACACACACATATACATATTTGCATATGTATATATATATATATATATGTTGTGTGTGTATACATATATATGATTAATTTATTCCATTTGCTTATCTGTTCCTGTACTTAAGAGAAAATGAATTATGGTGTTAAGCTCGAAAATAATATTCATTTTCTCCCGTATTTTATCCGTAAAACGTCCACTTAATATCTTGGTAGAAGAAAAATGATAATAATAAAGTGACAAGTTGGCACCGGCGTCCATGGGAGTTGCCAAGTCGTATTTAGTGTCTATCCTCACGCATTTATAAGATGTTTTTTTTTTTTGTTTTTTGTCTTTTGTTTCTCGGAAGTAAAAGCTTTCTTTAGAGTTTCGGTCAATATGGGTTTTCGGAAATATTTGTTTATAGTATATCGAGGTATGACATCATGTATGTTATATTATATCGACATACGACACAATATATGTTATTCTATACCGACGAACGGCTTAAATACTATATTAAATCTACGACATACTCTAAGTTGTATAGACATACCCTACGTATATGGTATACCCGATATACTGATGATATATCCGATAGCGGAATAAAAGTGTAGACCTCCCAGTGAGAACTATAACGGATGGTTGGTAAAGCAAAACAGATAACTTTCTCGAGGATAATAGAATCAGCTGTTGATGATTGACAGCCCAAACAGACTTCCTTTCCCACCCTTGCCGCGCCCCTCCTCATCTCCCTCTCCTCCTCTCTTTTCTCTTCTCTCCTTCCTTTCCCTCTCCTTCTCTTCTTTTTTTCTCTCTCTCTATTCTCGTCTTTTCGCTTCGTCCTCCATCCTATTTTCTTCTCTTCTCTTTTGTCCTTTTTTGTGTTCCATTTTCATCTCCTCTCTTCTTCCTCATCTATTTTTCTTCCTTCTTTCCTTCTCCTTCTTCTCCTTCCTTTTTTCCTCCTCTCTTCCTCTTCTCTTCTCCTCCTTCTTTCCTTCCTCTCTCTTCTCTTTCTTCTTCTTTCCTCTTCTCTCCTTCCTTCTCTTCCCCTCTTTTCTTCCTGTTTTCTTCTCTTTATTTTTTTCTCCTTTTCTCTTCTTCTCGTATTATTGAATTTCACTCTCTCCCGCTATTCTTCTCTTGTTCTCTCTCTTCCACTCCTTTCTCCTCCTTCCCGTCTCGCCAAGAAGAACTATTGTTATTATTAACATTCTTTAAGTACATGTTCCTGTATATTGTCTAAAGCAGGATTCCAACCTGGGGGCCATGGGGTACTACCTGGGGGGGGCACGGGTACTTCCTGGGGTGGGTGGGCACGGGGTACCTTCTGGGGGGTGGGGGCACGGGGTACCTTCTGGGGGGTGGGGACACGGGGGGGTACCTTCTGGGGTGGGGGGGCACGGTCCTTCTGGGGGGTGGGGACACGGGGTACCTTCTGGGGGTGGGGGGCACGGGGTACCTTCTGGGGGGTGGGGGACGGGTACCTTCTGGGGGGTGGGGGGACGGGGTACCTTCTGGGGTGGGGGGGGACGGGGTACCTTCTGGGGGTGGGGGGGGACGAGTACCTTCTGGGGGTGGGGGACGGTACCTTCTGGGGGGAGGGGACACCGTAAGGGCACGGGGTACCTTCTGGGGGGGTGGGGGGCACG
>NW_020869271.1:58723-63723 GCF_003789085.1 Penaeus vannamei | reverse complement strand
GCATATTAACCCCCCCCCCCCAGACACACACACTCCATATAAACAAAAGGTTACCAGCTAGTTCAGTCCTGATAAATAATTTAATTAATTAAAAATTAAAAGATAATGTAATGATGATAATGATAATCAGAAGAAGAAGAAGAAAGATGATAGGAATGATAAACAGAAGAAGAAGAAGAAGAAAGATAATGTTTAGTTAATTGATAATCCAGAAGAAGAAGAAGAAAGATAATCAGGTAATGATAATCAGAAAGAAGAATGAAGAAAGAATGATAGGAATTGATTAAACAGAAGAGAAGGAAGCTAAGAAAGATAATAGTAATTATAATCAGTAAGAAGAAAAAGAAGAAAGATAATAAGTAATTATAATCAGATAAAGAAGAGAAGAAATAATAGTAATGATAATCAGAGAAGAAGAAAGATATAGTAATAGTAATTCAGAAGAAGAAAAAAGAAAGATAATAGTAATGATAATCAAGAAGAAGAAGATAATAGTAATTTATAATCAGAAGAAGAAGAAGAAAGATAAAGTAATTATAACAGAAAAGAAGAAGAAAGATAATAGTAATGATAATCAGAAAGAAGAAGAAAGATAATAGTAATGATAATCAGAAAGAAGAAAAAGAAGAAAGAAAATAGTAATTTATAATCAGAAGAAGAAAGGATAATAGTAATGATAATCAGAAGAAGAAGAAAAGATAATAGTAATGATAATCAGAAGAAGAAAGATAATAGAATGATAATCAGAAGAAGAAAAAAGTAATAGTAATGATAATCAGAAGAAGAAAGAAAGATAATAGTAATTGATAATTCATGAAGAGAAAGATAATAGTTAATGATAATCAGAAGAAAAAGAAGAAAGATAATAGTAATGATAATCAGAAGAAGAAGAAAAGATAATTTAGTAATTATAATCACGAATAGTAAATTATAATCAGAAGAAGAAAGATAATAGTAATGATAATCAGAAGAAGAAGAAAGATAATAGTAATGATAATCAGAAGAAGAGAAAGATAATAGTAATGATAATCAGAAGAAGAGAAAGATAAATAGTAATGATAATTTCAGAGAAGAAAAAAGAAGAAAGATAATAGTAATTATAATCAGAAGAAGAAAGATAATATATGATAATCAGAAGAAGAAGAAAGATAATAGGTAATTATTAATCAGAAGAGAAAAAGAAGAAAGATAATAGTATGATTAATCAGAAGAAGAATAAAGATAATAGTAATGATAATCAGAAGAAAGAAGAAAGATAATAGTAATGATAATCAGAAGAAGAAGAAAGATAATAGTAATGATAATCAGAAGAAGAAGAAGAAAGATAATTAGTAATGATAATCAGAAGTAATTATAATCAGAAGAAGAAAGATAATAGTAATGATAATCAGAAAGAAGAAGAAAAGATAATAGTAATTATAATCAGAAGAAGAAAGATAATAGTAATGATAATTCAGAAGAAAGAAGAAAGATAATAGTAATGATAATCAGAAGAAGAAGAAAGAAGAATAGTAATGATAATGAAGAATCAGATAGAAGAAGAAGAAAGATAATAGTAATGATAATCAGAAGAAGAAGAAAATGATAATAGAATAATGATAATCAGAGAAGAAGAGAAGAAGATAATAGTAATGATAATCAGAAGAAGAAGAAAGATAATAGATAATATAATGATAATCAGAAGAAGAAAGAAAGATAATAGTAATAGTAATGATAATCAGATAGATCAGAAGAAGAAAGATATAGTAATGATAATTAATAGTAATAAATCAGAAGAGAAGAAGAAAGATAATAGTAATGATAATCAGAAGAAGAAGAAGAAATAGTAATGATAATCAGAAGCAAGAAAAAGAAGAAGATAATAGTAATTATAATCAGAAGAAGAAAGTAATAGTAATGATAATCAGAAGAAGAAAGAAAGATTAATAAGATAATAATTGATAATCAGAAGAAAGAAAGATAATAGTAATGATAATCAGAAGAAGAAGAAAGATAATAGTAATGATAATCAGAAGAAGAAAAAGAAGGAAAAGGATAATTAGTAATTATAATCAGATGAAGAAATGATAATAATAGTTAATTGATAATCAGAAGAAGAAAGAAAGATTAATAGAAATAATTCAGAAGAAGAAGAAGAAAGATAATAGTAATGATAATCAGAAGAAGAGAAAGATAATAGTAATGATAATCAGAAGAAGAAAGAAAAAGAATAATAAAGTAATGATAATCAGAAGAAGAAGCAAAGATAATAGTAATTATAATCAGAAGAAGAAAGATAATAGTAATGATAATCAGAAGAAGAAGAAAGATAATAGTAATTATAATTCAGAAGAAAAAGAAGAAAGATAATAGTAATGATAATTCAGAAGAAGAAGAAAGATTAATAGTAATGGATAATCAGAAGAAGAAAAATAAGAAAGATAATAGTAATTATAATTCAGAAGGAAGAAAGATTAATAGTAATGATATCCAGAAAGAAGAAGAAAAGAAAGATAATGTTATATGATAATCAGGAAGAAGAAGAAAAAGAAGGAAAGTAATTAGTAATGATTAATCAGAAGAAGGAAGATAATAGTAATGATAAATCAGAAGAAGAAGAAAGATAATAAGTAATTGATAATCAGAGAAGAAAAAGAAGAAAAGATAATAGTTAATTATAATCAGAAGAAGAAGAAAAGGATATAGTAATGATAATCAGAAGAAGAAGAAAGATAATAGTAATGATAATCAAGAAGAAGAAGAAGAAAGATATAGTAATGATAATCAGGAAGAAAAAGAAAGAAATGATATATGTAATGATAATCAGAAGAAGGAAGAAAGATAATTAGATAAGATAATCAGAAAGAAGAAAGGAAAGATAAATATGATAATCAGAAGAGAAGAAAGATATAGTAAATGATAAATTCAGCAAGAAGAAGAAGAAAGATAATAGTAAGGGATAATCAGAAGAAGAATGAAAGATAATAGTAATTATAATCAGAGAAGAAAGATAATAGTAATGATAATCAGATAATAGAAGAAGAAAGATAATTAGTAATGATAATCAGGAAGAAGAGAAAGATAATAGTTAATTGATAATCAGGAAAAAGAAGAAAGCATAATTAGTAATTATAATTGATAATAGTAAGAAGAAGAAGAAAGCATAATAGTAATGATAATCAGAAGAAGCAAGTAAGAAAGATAATAGTAATGATAATTCAGAAGAAGAAGAAGTAATAGTAATTATAATCAGAAGAAGAAGAAAAAGATTTAATAGTAATGATAATCAGAATAATCAGATTAGAAGAAAAGAAGAAAGATAATAGTAATGATAATCAGAAGAAGAAGAAAATAATAGTTAATGATAATCAGAAGAAGAAGAAAGATAATAGTAATTGATAATCAGAAGAAAAAAGATAATAGTAATGATAATCAGAAGAAGAAGAAAGATAATAGTAATGATTAATCAGAAGAAGAAGAAGAAGATAATAGTAAACTGATAAATCAGAAGAAGAAGAAAGATAAATAAGTAATGATAATCAGAAGAAGAAGAAAGATTAATAGTAAATTATAATCAGAAGAAGAAAGATAATTAGTAATGATAATCAGAAGAAAGAAGAATAAGATAATAGTAATTATAATCAGAAGAAGAAAGATAATAGTAATGATAATCATAAGAAGAAGAAATGGATAATAGTAATGATTAATCAGAAGAAGAAGAAGAAGAAAGATAAATAGTAATGATAATCAGAAGAAGAGAAAAAGATAATAGTAATTTATTAATCAGAAGAAGAAGAAAGAAAGATAATTAGATAATGATAATCAGAAAAGAAGAAAGATAATAGTAATGATAATCAGAAGAAGAAGAAGATAATAGTAATGATCATCATAATACTACTAATAATAATGATAATAATAACAATAACAGATAAATAAAATAAAACATTTTCGCCAAATAACCCCAGGCAAGAATGAGCCAAAATGGACTCCAATCCAAGTCTCTGACACTTAACCCTTTCCCATCTGGCCCACAATTCGTCAAGGTTTTCTGCGCATAGTTACGTATCAGTGTCACACTTGCGTTTCGTTATGGATACGTCTTTGTCCGTCGTCTGTTGGTGTACAGTGTAAAGTCCAGTGTACATTCTTCGGCGGTTCAAAGTGTAAATAAATGTGTGAGTGTGTGGGAGGGGGAGGGGGGGAGGGGGTTGTTGTTTTTGTTATTGTTGTTGTTGTTATTCTGGTTGTTTGTTTGTTTGTTTGTTTTATTTGGGGATGAGGAGGGTAATTCAAGACGGGAGAGAGTGTTTGTTGTCTCGTGTAATCCTGATGTGTTGAGAGCGTGTGATATTTTGACTTGGATCTCTTTAACGATTTGTTTTTAGATTAGTATTCTTCATCCAGGATGTTCATTAGGGCCCTAATTAAGGCATATTAACCCCCTTGATGCCTCGAATGTTAAACATATTTCATATCATTAACTAATTATTAATTCCCTCGATGCCTCGGATGTTAAACATATTTCATATCATTAACGGAAGCCTTGTTGGTAAATATTATTAAAATCAAGATCAATATTTTCCCGATAATGATGATTAGTACAACCGTCATCTTACACACATGTACAAATATCGTTATTATTTAATCTCAGAAATTCACATCGTTAATATAATGACTTATAAATCATCCCTTAAGACTTAAGAGAGGTTTAGAGACATTTTGTGACCTTGAGAAGACTGGATGCATTTGATATCAAGCGATATCTTTGAGATCTTCCAGACTTAGTGCAGTCCAACTCACTTTTTTTTCTTTCTTTTTTTTTTTTTTTTTTTTTTCCTCTGGTTGCTTGTCTGTACAACCTTTCTCTGTCTCTCTTTATCTATTTCTCTATTTTTTTCTCTCTCTGTTCTCCTTCTCTTCTCTCTCTCTTCTCTCTCTCTCTCTCTCTCTCTCTCTCTCTCTCTCTCTCTCTCTCTCTCTCTCTCTCTCTCTCCCTCTCCCTCCCCCCCCCCTCCCCCCCT
>NW_020869271.1:43723-48723 GCF_003789085.1 Penaeus vannamei | reverse complement strand
TAATTATTACATTGCTATTTATAGTGATATTATTATTTGTATTATTATCATTATTATCATTATTATATTATTATTATTATTATTTTATTATTATTATTATTATTATTATTATTATTATCATTGTCATATTATTTCTTATTAGCATTATTTTAATGTTATATTACGGTATTATTATCATTACTATAGTTATTATTATCATTAAATATTATTATCATTATTACTATAGTTATTACTATTATACTATAGTTATTATCATATTACTATAGTTATTATTTTTACTATAGTTAATATATGCATTTAGTTGTGAATCTTCGTTACCTGGACTGCAATAAACATATTTTTTTTAATATGTAAATTTGCAGCACAACATTCAGGTTAACCCATTACCTAGGCCTATGTATAATGCAAAAAAAAAATTGCTTGTAGAAACTTATTATTATTATTATTATAATCATTATTATGATTGTCATTATTATTACAGTGTTATGTAAACTTGGATGTAGTTAGTTTTAGAATTTATGGAATAAATTTTTAAAATTTCGTTTTAGTTTCGTTATCCCAAATAATGTTAGTTTATGTAGGCCTATGTAAGTTGTTGATATTATATAGGCCTATTGAAGATCTTATCATTGTCGAATTGGACGAAAGAAGAAAATGAGAAATAATGTAACAGAAAAGAACAAAAATTGATTATAGAAAATGTATAATATGAAGGAGCAACTGATGTACATTTACTTGACATTTTATGTCATGTAATACCCAAACATTATTTACATATATTATTACATTGAAGGATTTGTTCAGTTTCATTCAAACCTTTTATTACGTAGGGTAAAGACCAAGAAAATGGAGGGAGGTAGAAACTCAGAGAGAGAAAAGAAGAGAGAGAGAGAGAGAGAGAGAGAGAGAAGAGAAGAGAGAGAGAGAGAGAGAGAGAAGAGAGAGAAGAGAAAGAAAGAGAAAGAGAGAGAGAGAGAGGCAGACGGGATGCAAAGAAGGGGATGAATCACATAGGAAGAGACAATGAAAGATAAGATGTAAATTGAAGAGCAAAGGAAAAACAGAAGAGAGGCAAAGAAAAGTGGAGAAAGGAGAAACAGTGGAAGAAAGAGAAGAATAGAAAAGAAACTTTTTCTCAAGGCCCATGAGCTTAAAAAAAAAAAAAAAAAAAAAAAAAAAAAAAAAAAAAAAAAAAAACCTTGCGAATGTTCACACACATACGTTTATATAGCAATAGATAAATATTCACATACAAATACATGTCTAAAAGGAGGAATAACATATACGCTAATAAATAAACATTCATATACACGTATAAAAATAAAATTAAAATATAGGTGAATCAATAATTATTGATATACACCTACATATATAACAGAATGAATAGATAAATAAACAAATATTGACATACATGCATAGAAAATAAATAGATAAATGAAAAAATAATAATAAGTGAAAAAAATATATAGATGAATGAAAAAAACTAATTAGTAAGTAAAGAAAATAAATAAATAGATGAATGAAAAAAACTAATTAGTAAGTAAAGAAAATAAATTAGATAAATACACACATGAACGTATAAATGAGCAATTTTTTCAGCATAACCTCTATCCACAACTCAAATGAGGTTAAAAATGACCCAGAGAATACATTTCTATGCGAACATACATATACGTAGAAATAAATACTTATCTATCTATCTAAACTTGCATATCTACTGGATAGAAGATAGATGTATGTATATCTATCAGATAGGTTGATAGATATGTATTTATTTCTGTATATAGACATTTATAGATGAATATTCACGGGGTCGGGCCTAGCACAGTTTTAACAGACCGGCCAAAAATCTTTTCACAGAAGCTTCTCGAAAAAAACAAGAATTCCAAGCAGCCAGAAAAACGGAAATACCTCACGTAGAAGCGTGGAAATAACGCATTAACAGTCCTACCGAATAAAAGAAAAAGAAAAGAGTATTTAGAAGTGCGTGGAGACGTATTGAGCAATTCTTAACCAGTAAACAACTCGACCACTCGGTTATGGTCAGTGTAAATAATTGTTTCTAGTTATGGTATGCCTATTTCTTCCTATATTTTCTAATGCATACTATTCCAAAGATCAAAATATTAGTGAAAGAGGCAGGTAGGGCATTGTTTTCCGTTTGGTTATATAATAACGGGGTTTATAATGCTATACTTGTGAGTGCACTAAGATGTTAACAGAAAAAAAAAACACTTTTGGGGTGACCGCAAATTTATTCCATGTCTCCGGTACAGGTAAAGAAAATTATTTTTACTTAAGCATAGGACACTTAGAGGCCTGTACCTGATCTATCTTCTGGATTATCTATAACTTTTACATGAGAGTAGTCTTGAAAAGGGACAGTGAATATTAATTTATCATGCACGGCATATATGTTTGGCATAGTTTATGTGCATATTTTGTTTGCGTAGATTTAAGAAAAATAGAAAATATTCTTTCTCGTTCATATCTTTCTACCTCATGATTTTGGCTTAATTGAAAAATAACTCTCAATGGGATATGAGTATGAACCCGTTGATGTTGTAGGATTGACAATATATAATCATTTTTTAGCAACTTGCATCCTAAATAATCGTTTTATTGTGAATGATTATGTATGAAGTTTAATTTCATGTAAAGTTTACATCGTTTATTTGTGAATGATTATCAGTGATGTCTAATTTCACATGAAGTTTAAATGTTTATTTTTTCAATAACGTTTGGTTATATAGAAAGATTGGCTTATATATAAACTTCAAAATATATATAAGAAATAATTTCATATAAAAACTAAAACTACATTATCAATATTTCAGCAAATAAGTATTGGTAATCAACAGTACAATTCGGATAACTTATAGATACACAAGCAATTAATTTCTTTATAGTATAGGATGTCCATATTATTAAAAAAAAAAAGTATTGGGCGGAACTACTTTCCTTGGCGGAGGAATATGACGAGGTTGGGCGTCAGTTGTCGGTCAGTAAATTAAATGCAAATTATTATATCCATTTCCAGTTGATGTTTCGATTAATATCAATGATTTGGTATGATTTTAAAAAACATACCTAAAAAATCCAGTTGATGTTTGTATTAATATCGATGATTTGATATGATTTTTAAAAAATATTACATAAAAAAAATTGGGACAGTTTAGGAGGTGAGTTGCCAATTAGGATTATAAAACCAGTTGTGAATCCTACTCGAGTACTATATTTTTAATATTTTTTTATGGTTATTATTACTATTTTAAGTTTATTATCGTTTTTTTATAATTATTATTACAATTGCTATTTATAGTAATATTATTATTGTTATGATTATTATTATCATTATTATTATTATTATTATTATTATTATTATTATTATTAATATTATTATAATCATTATTATCATTATTACTGTTATTATTATTATTATTTTTATTATCATTATCATCATTATTATCTTCTTTATTAGCATTATTTATAATGTTATTATTACGGTATTATTATCATTACTATAGTTATTATTATCATTACTATAATTATCATTATTACTATAGTTATTACTATTATTACTATAGTTATTATCATTATTACTATAGTTATTATTTTTACTATAGTTAATATATGCATTTAGTTGTGAATCTTCGTTACCTGGACTGCAATAAACATATTTTTTTTAATATGTAAATTTGCAGCACAACATTCAGGTTAACCCATTACCTAGGCCTATGTATAATGCAAAAAAAAATATTGCTTGTAGAAACTTATTATTATTATTATAATCATTATTATGATTGTCATTATTATTACAGTGTTATGTAAACTTGGATGTAGTTAGTTTTAGAATTTATGGAATAAATTTTTAAAATTTCGCTTTAGTTTCGTTATCCCTAATAATGTTAGTTCATGTAGGCCTATGTAAGTTGTTGATATTATATAGGCCTATTGAAGATCTTATCATTGTCGAATTGGACGAAAGAAGAAAATGAGAAATAATGTAACAGAAAAGAACAAAAATTGATTATAGAAAATGTATAAATATGAAGGAGCAACTGATGTACATTTACTTGACACTTTAATGTCATGTAACATCCAAACATTTATTACATATATTATTACATTGTAGGATTTGTTCAGTTTCATCCAAGCCTTTTATCACGTAGGGTAAAGACCAAGAAAATAGAGAGAGGTAGAAACACAGAGAGAAAGAAAGAGAGAGAGCGAGAGCGAGAGAGAGACAGAGACAGACTGATGAATGAGAGAAAGAGAGAGACAGACAGAGAGAGAGAGATAAGCAGACGGGATGCAAAGAAAAGAATGAATCAGAAACAAAAGATAGAAGAGACAGTGAAAGATAAGATGTAAATTGAAGAGCAAGGAAAAAAAAAGAGATGAGAATAAGAGGGGCAAAAAAAAGTGGAGAAAGGAGAAACAGTAGAAAAAAGAAATTAGAAAAGAAACTTCTACTCAAGGCCCATGAGCTTAAAAAAAAAAAAAAAAAAAAAAACTTTTGTGAATGTTCACACACATACGTTTATATAGAAATAAATAAATATTCACATACAAATACATGTCTGAAAGTGGGAATTACATATACGCTAATAAATAAACATTCATATACACGTATAAAAATAAAATTAAACTATAGGTGAATCAATAATTATTGATATACACCTACATATATAACAGAATGAATAGATAAATAAACAAATATTGACATACATGCATAGAAAATAAATAGATGAATGAAAAAAAAAACTAATTAATAAGTAAAGAAAATAAATAAATAGATGAATGAAAAAAACTAATTAGTAAGTAAAGAAAATAAATAAATAGATGAATAAAAAAACTAATAGTAAGTAAATAAAATAGATATATAGATAAATACACACATAAACGTATAAATGAGCAATTTTTTTTCGACATAACCTCTATCCACAAAAATGAGGTTAAAAATGACCCAGAGAATAATCTTTGCGAACATGCATATA